>CM054178.1:52799834-53399834 GCA_028829895.1 Sinotaia quadrata | reverse complement strand
TACTTTATCATTTTGTTTCTTTTTCACTTTATATTCCTCTATATAAGAATTTTATTAATATGAAACTAAAAGTAATTCTATTTTGATTTGTTGCTTGTTGCTTAAATTCAACATTTTTGTTTATTTTTTTTTTTTAACATTTTGTTGTTGAAGTAATTAGACAAGTTACCACTTCAAACTAAAGCTGATCACCTCTGAAAAAAATCATGTTGAATAGACTTTAAAATTGGCTTTGAACATTTCTGATAATGCTAGAGGTCTTATCATCAGAATGCATGCTGGTTTTTTTTTTTGTTTCATTTCATTTATTTATTTTTTAAAAATAATCTAATTTTTCCCAGATTTATTTATTGTATAGTAGTGTGTGGAAACAGTGTGCTTTTAACTGTTTTCTTGAGCCTACATATTCTGTTCTTTGTTTTGGTTTTTTATTGGATTATTGTTTCCTGAATAAGTTTTCTTTGCAGTTTATCTATTAAATGTTTTGGAACCAAAATATTTTTGTTTAAACAAAAATCAATATAGTTGTTGTTTGTTTCTAAATAATGCAATAAATGTTTTGATTTAATACAAATTTTATGTGTGAATATATGTTTTAATGTAGATTTATCTCCAATGTTGTTGTGTTTAAATATACTGTAATATCTTATATTTAATAGCCATTCCAAAATAGATCCAGTTGTTCTGACTTTGGCTGACGCACACAATTAAATGTATGTATAATTCCTCTTCTTCTTCACAGTCTTCTTAGCCATTTTACATATCACATAAATAATCTGGAACCTAAGATAAACTGACTATAATCAAGTTTCTTATAAATGGAAAAGCAGAAAACTGACAGAAAAAATTATGATGTGATGGTGGCTATCAAGATATGATTGCCATTAGTCCTAAGTGCTGTAGCTATTGATGAATGGTTATCATTAGTCCTAATAGCTATAACTATGAGATACAGGATGTTAGTGTTTAGTTAAGTGCTGTAGATATTGAGATATGAATGCCACTAGTCCTAAGTGCTGTAGATATTGAGATATGTATATCATTAGTCCTAAGATGTGTGCTGTAGCTATGAGATTTGAATATCAATAGTCCTAAATTATATGCTATAGCTATGAGATTTAAGGATGTCGTTAGACCTAAGTTATATGTTGTAGCTACTGAGGTATGAATTAGTCCTAAGTGCTATAACTATTGAGGTTATGAATATCATTAGCCCTAAGTTATGTGTTATAGCTATGAGATTACAGGATGTTATTAGTCCTAAGTAAGTGCTGTAGCTAATGAGATATGAATATCGTTAGTTCTAAGTTAAGTGCTGTAGCTATTGAGATATGAATTTCATTAGTCCTAAGTCAAATGCTATGGCTATTGAGGTATAAATATCATTAGTCTAAGTTAAGTGCTGTAGATATTGAGATATAAATATCATTAGTCAAGATATGCGCTATAGCTATGAGGTATGAATATCATTTAGTCCTTAAGTGTTATAGCTATGAGATACAGGATGTCATTTGTTATAAGTTATGTGCTCAAGACACATATATCGATAGTTGTAAGTTATGTGCTGTAGCTATAAAGATATGGATTTGATAGTTATAAGTTGTGTGCTGTGCTTATCAAGATATGGATGTCGATAGTTGTAAAGTTATGTGCTGTGGCTATCAATCAAGATATGAATGTTGATAATCATTATGTGCTATAGCTTTCAAGATATGGATGTCAATATCATAAGTTAGTATGCCATGGCTGTTGAGATACGAATACCATTCATACTAATTTATGTCCTGCAACTATCAAAATGCAAATGTCATTAATCCAAATTGTACAGTTATGGCTAACAAGATAAGAATGTCACTGTCTTAAGTTATGTGCTGTGACTGTTGAAATGAGATGTCATTAGTTCTTTTTACTGACACTGCCTGGAGAAACCTATTTAAAACTGTTAGGATATAACTTGAAATCATGGTAAACAAACAGAATATTTAAGCAAAACAATATTTTGCCACATTATGTCCTTATAGCTTATTGTTGGGTGAGGTAAAACAGTACTTTGCCACATTATGTCCTTATAGCTTATTGTTGGGCGAGGTAAACCAGTACTTTGCCACATTATGTCCTTATAGCTTATTGTTGGGCGAGGTAAACCAGTACTTTGCCACATTATGTCCTTATTGTTGGGTGAGTCCAACAGTTCCAGGATGGTGAAATGGTAGGAAGGGACCAGCAGAGTGAGCCTCAAGATCACCATATTCAAATGCACTGACTTTAAGTAAAATAAAGTCGAAAATATAAATAACTCATCATTAACAAATTGAAGAAGATTGCAAGCATTTTTAGAGATATTTTGAAGAATTAATAAAACCATTTTCTATGCCTCCAAACTCTTGACATACCTTGTATCATGGACTGGCCTTGACATGTTATGCAGTGTTTGAATGGTAATGTTTGGATTATATAGCTATTGGCACTGTTTCATAATCATGAAAGTTTATTTTTATTTAAAAGAAAAAACAAGTTGTTTTCTTTAAATATATATATAAAGCCAGTCCTTGAAACTGCTTGATAACTAAACCAGTTTAACCTGCATGCATAGTTTAATTGATTTTTCTATTTAGTTTTATGCAACAAAAAAGGAACTTTATTTTAAGAGTATTATCATTTTGAGTCTTTATTCCGTCCTTGAATTACTTCACTGTAAATATAAGAAAAAACTGTACAAGGCAATGTTTGTTGAATAGACTAATAGTATGAAATTCTCCTTTCCCTTCTCAAAAGACATGGTCACAAAAATATTATGTATATTCTCAAATAGTCAATTCCAAACTGTTAAATTATTCCTAACACTCTAGATCTGCCAGTCAACATATTCCAATCTATAACATTTTGTTGAATGGCTGCATTTATTTTTCCCTCAGATCCAACTAAATGTTGTGCACATATTTGTTTGTATTGTTTATTACTGGTGATTATTGGTTAACAAAAAAAAAAAAAATTACCATTAATTGTATTGAAATCATGAATGAAATACTTATCTGTTGAAAGTAGGGAAAATCTTTTCTTTTCATTTCATGTGTACTGATGATAATTAACTAATTAATTATTTATTTACTGCAAATATTTAACTTTAAGTTAACAAATCAGAAAAATATGCTAATTGCATGTATATTTTAGTAATATTATTATAATGTGTTTTGAAATTTGTTAGTAATAAAAAATACTAAAATATGCCAAAAGAATGCTCATTTAATGTACATGATTACATTTTTAATACATACAATCATGTTTGTTTAATAATAATGTTAAGAAGTTCTGCTGAATTTATTTCTTATATATACATTAATTTCTACACATATCTTTATTGATCTCTCTCAATATTGTTTGTAATAAATGTTGCATATTCATTTATGGATTATATCATGATGAAGATATAAATCAACTGCATTTTTTGTAGAATATTTTTCTATGTTGTGGGCAATTCGACTTGGTCTTCCTATAAAATGTAAATCTTGTATCTTCAAGATTTATATATGACCAAAGAAAGCAGTTTTATATAATTTCTTTCTGCATTCATTGTATGTTAAGTGTTAGCATGAGTGATATTCACACATAAAAATTGTAATAAATATTCATTGTAAACTGTCAATTTTTGCCCCAGAGTTATTTATTTCCATTATATACAATATCATTAATTCTGCATCATTCACATTCACTGTTGCCACAGACTGTATAATCAATAAACCTTCCACCATTTAGATTTACTAACAGGATTTTATCTACAAGAAGATTGTACTAGCATTAAGCCCTGTGCCGTTAATAAACCTTGTATTCTTTCAGCCCTGTGCCATGCACTGTTGACATTACCTTTATACTCTCTAAATCCTGTGACATGCATTATTGACATTTACCTTATACTCTCTCAGCCCTGTTGACATTTACTTTATACTGTCTAAGCCCTATGCTAAGTAATATTACAAATGAATATACTTTGTTGATTAAAAGATCTAATCATGTGGGGTTGAACAAATTACAAATGAAAAGAAACAAACAATGGGTGGATGTTTAGCATTCATATTGTTTTCAAAAAAGTAGCTGTCTTATTAGATATCCTTCACATTTATTAATCAGTAGCTGTTCCATCAGCCATTAAACTTTCCATTTGCTTGTAAATACTAACAATCCACAAGTACGAAAATGTCCATAAGCCACTTGGATCAAAATTTGCTACAAATAGTTTATTATTAACACAACTGCCATCACCATCATGCCGCGCCAGTAGGAATCACTGAGGGCATCAAAATTGGACTCAATTTAAGAAAAGCAACCAATCAGCCAGAGAGTAGGAGACATCTAAACATTGGAACTGTGTTTGGGGCAGCAACTACACCAGCCATAAACATAAAACACCTGGTGATACAATGAACTGAGTGCTACCACCAAATGCAACAGAAACAGTCCCAGGGTTGAGAACCCAGGCTGTAAGCAGTTATTAGAGTCAAGTGAGATTGCCCACTCCACCAAATCCATAATTTTAGTCAGTAATTAAATTTTAATTTCATAATCTAGATGTCGATCCCTCCTCTGTTCACTTTTATGATGCTTTTACAGTGTTAGTTTCTCGCTAACTCTTGGCAATAACACCACTATTTCCCAAACCATATTTACAAGTAATATTTAGACAGCACACTCTTGGGCACATCTATTAATTATTTAAGCCCAACCTCACAATCATAATGTTATCTTGCTCTTACTCTCCACTAACCTTTTTCTCAAAAGCTCAAAAAAGAGGTTGAAAAGTTCATCAAATTTAATAATGAAAATAGAGGAATGAATTTAGATTAATCATGATTTCTCTACCATGAATTCCCTTGAGTTCCATTCATGAGCGTTTATTTCAATATGTACTTTCTTCACGAGTAATAGTAAAATTTCAGTTCTTTTTCAAAAGACTTAAGTCTGCTTTGCCCTTTGATGTCATGAACTTGTTCACAATCCTCACCTCACAAGGACAGCATCCCTTGGTGATGCTTAGATGACAGTACTTAACACTCTTCGCTCCACTTTGGGAATCCCATTTAGATACCCTTATTACAAAAACAAAGTGAAGAACCAGGACTCCAAATCTAGAGGACTTTCAGGAATTTATTAAAACATTGGTCTTAGTCTTTCCTACTAATCTTGTTTAGTTATAGGAATTCTCAACACCCTCTCTCAATCATGACAAAGTTTATTTTAAGTTTATATTCCCAAAATTCCCTGCTTGGAATTTTTCTTAATAATATTTCTATTCATCCACTTAAGATAGTTTAAGCCTGTCCTAGTTGATCTTCAATGAATTACTGAGCTTTGATAGTAAGTTTCATGAACAGAAGTGTTCACTGCTTTATGCATCCATTATGCTACAGCAATTACAAAAAAGGTCATTAATAATCTTCTTAATCTATATTTGCTCAGTCTTCCTCTCACACAAGAATACATCCATGTAAAGATATGATTCATACAAGATAAAATTGCAACAATAAAAGATAATGAAAAATATGATTTATATATTTATTTAATAATGAGACTGAACTGTGATGATTTCATTACTATATACTTGACCAAGATAAATAAACTAAATAGGTTGATGTTCTAATTAAAATTAATTTATTTTCCTTCCAATAAAAGTTAATTTATGAAATATATAAATTACATGTACTTAAATTGACTATTACTTTAATAAACGTCAACTGTTAAATAATTTTTCAGTGCAAGTTAAAGAAATTAGTAATATATTTTAGTGCATAAATTGCAACCATTTCAATAGTCCATGTTTCTCTTAAATAACAGTCTGACAGATATGTAAAGCAATAACAAATCCCAAAATACTGCATATACATTTAAAATGTAAAAAGAAATGGGAGGTGGATACATTTCAGTCTGGATGTAGAGCTATAGCTTAAAAGATTAGACACTACCACTGGTGCCTGCTTTTTTTAGAGCTTCACATTCCAGAGTGAAATTCAGTCATCTGAATGCAGAGCTTTCGCAATTAGACGATCTGTCATTGGAGCATGCTCTTTCAGTGCTTTACGTTCCGCCAATAGGGATCTGAAAACAACATTATCCTACATCTTAAAATCATTTCAACATCAAGCTTTTAATTATATGTCAACTGCTTCACTACTCAATCACTCATTTAATTCATAGCTATATATTTATGACTTTTAATATAATTATAATATAAGACAAAAATGGTATGATATAATGAATTCAATTTAGGTTTGCATTACTACTATACATGAAATGCTTTTTCTTTTAGCCATTTTCAACTTATTTGTTTACATTTTCTTAAAATTAATTGTACAAACTTTGCATAATCAAATAAACTATGAATGTGTACTGAACAAATTAGTCCACCTGAAACAATGTGTATAAGTACTGAATGAATTAGTCCACCTGACACATTGTGTAAGACTACTGAATGAATTAGTCCACCTGACACATTGTGTAAAACTACTAAATGAATTAGTCCACTTGACATATTGTATAAAACTACTAAATGAATTAGTCCACCTGGCACATTGTGTATAAGTACTAAACGAATTAGTCCACCTGGCATGTTGTATACAAACGCTAAACAAATTAGTCCACCTGGCACAGTGTGTATAAGTACTAAACGAATTAGTCCACCTGGCATGTTGTATATAAATGCTAAACAAATTAGTCCACCTGGCACAGTGTGTATAAGTACTAAATGAATTAGTCCACCTTGCATGTTGTATACAAATTAGTCCACCTGGCACAGTGTGTATAAGTACTAAATGAATTAGTCCACCTTGCATGTTGTATACAAATTAGTCCACCTGGCACAGTGTGTACAAATAATAAACAAATAACTCTACCTGGTACTTTGCGTATAAGTAGTAAACAAATTAGTTTCAGTTTTGGGATACAGCTTAATTAAATTATTAAAAGAGAAAAATAAATTTATAAATAAAAGATTTATTTACCAGAATGGAAATAAGCCATATATTTTAAACATGAAATGTCATATACATTAAAGAAATATTGCTTTAAATAATTTCACAAACCTTGCAAGACGATGATGTTCTTTCTTTGGAGACTTGATTGCTGCTTGAATCAAGAATAAGTTGAAAAGGTCTCTCTACAAATAACAGGAAATCATCTTTCTTTCTTTGTCAAATTTTATTTCTAATTAACCACAATATAAATCAATAATTATCTATTTAATGTGAATTTAGTCATCAAATATTGTACAATGTAAGAATCTCATTATAAATGATAAAATCTTTCCCTCTTCCATTGCTAGTCTTGAAAATATGATTAAAAGATAACCTGGTTATGACTTATGGGTAGTGGTTTAGAACTAACGTGGTCCTGAAATAATGATTAAAAGACAATCTGGTTATGACTAAATTAAGAAAGTATCCATGATGATAACTTTTTTTCAGGAGGATTAATCGTGGTCAAGAAAAAGTAATTATGATAATATTGGTTCCTAAACTAGAGCAATTCAAGGTAATGAGACTATAAAACTTCCACTGAAAGGTCCTTAAAAGGATGTTAAGAGTGTTCAAACTGCTAATAATTCATTTTTTTTTTATTCTTTCCTTTTTTAAAGCAAGAAATAAGAATATATGCTAATATAAATATTAATTAAAAACTAAAAGTAAGTGTTATTTAATAGAAACCTACCAAATAAGAGAGTTCAAAATACAAAAATGACTGCAGTTGACAATTTTTTTTTTTAATAGGAAAGTATAAATAGCAAATAAATATTATTTTTGTCCTGTTTGGAACATCTTACTCAGCAGAACTCATTTATGATTTCAGCCTTTTCATTGACATAATGATTCCAATATGTCAACATACTTCACAGTCTTATTAAATTCTTATATCTGTGTATTACTGTTGTTAGGTTAAAAAAAAAAGGACGGTGACTTGTAAAGGGATGTGACTAAATATGACTAATTTTATATCTTTCATGCTGACAAATGTTATTAATCACCCATTTAAAGAAGTCATACTTTATCGAAACAGACAAATCATTGGCTACAGGAACTTCAATCTTAAAATAACTTCTGAGAGAAATCTATATGCTCTTATTATTTATTACATTGTATTTATTTCTGTAAACAAAAGTAAGTACCTATTAAAGATTACACTGAAATAAATTATGTATCTGTACTCTAATGCCTATAGTGTTTGGTTACCCCTGGCTGCCCTAAACAGGCACGGCTCACCAAAATGATGGACTACATCAGAGGATATAATTCAGTCAAGATATGTTAGTATACCTTTGTCAATTTTATCATTTCATTTCAGTTTAACAGATTATGCAATCAGAATAAAACTAGTGTGAAATTTTATTTGGCATAATCCACAAATGACAGAATGTAAACAACGGAGATAATTTAATCAAACGATTAATACCACTGTTTACAGTTTAGCCCACTGTATCGTGGTTTTGAACAGATAATCCAATACTATAAAAACAGTATTCAGTTTGTGGTATTAAACAGATAATGCAATTAGTATAAAAACATTTTGTTTGGCAATGAAAAAATTATAGAAGAAAAGACTTACATATTTAGAAATAATTCTGTATTTGTACACTAAATATTTGCAATGCTTGATTATAGGTATTATTGAAATAAATTATATATAAAACATTAAATATCACAAATGTATTTTATAAATACAACTAAAGAAAACTGTGTATGTATACATATATATCAATTACAATCATTATAGATATTAAATAAATAAATTGTATATTTTGTAAACTAAGTATCAAAAATGTTAATTATACCTATTAATGAAATAAATGCTGTACCGCTTCATTTAAAATCAGCAATGCTGATTATATTTATACATATTTCTGAAATAAATTATATACCTACACACTGAAAATCACAATACCTGAGCATGACTACCACCAATGGTAATGATTTGATAACGAATAGGTTGTAGGAGATCCACAGATGTTGCATAGTCATCTTCATTGTAAGCAATGAAAGCTTTACACACTGTCTGGCCCACCTCTCTCATCACATTATGGTTCCACCCCTCACCAAATCTGCTCTTAGTGCAAACAAAACTTTTCATGTATATATCGAATTAACTGTCTCATATGACAGGAATATGTATTAATATAAAAGAAAATACATGGAATATTAGCAATCAATTATGTTTGTCAAATAATACTTGGAATATTAGCAATCAATGATATTTGTCAAAGACTATATAGAATATTAGCAATCAGTTATATCTGTCAAAAAGTACTTGAAATATTAGCAATAAATTACATTGGTCAAAGAATACTTGGAATATTAGCAATTAGTTATATTTGTCAAAAATACTTGGAATATCATAAATCAATTTTCATGCAGAAATGAACAGATTACAGTCAAAATGTGTGTTTCTCACTTGGTCAGATATCTATGTTCTAAACATTTTACATTTTCATGTCTGCATTCTGCTACTGGTTATGTCATTTTTCTTGAACTTTCAAGGTACTGTTTCTGTCTAGAATGGGTCATTTATTCTGGTCATTTATACTGGTCATTTATACTGTCTAGAATGGGTAATTCAATATGGGTGCTATTCTGACTGGGTAATTCAGTCTGAGTACTATTCTTATCTGGAATGGGTAATTCTGTCTGGTTACTGTACTTGTCTAGAATGGGTAATTCAATATGGGTTCTATTCTGATTGGATAATTCGATCTTAGCACTTAGTACTTGTCTAGAATTGGTAATTCAGTCTGGGTACTATTCTTGTCTAGAAGAGCAAGGTAATTCTGAGTGCTGTATGTCTAGAGTGGGTAATTCTGTCTGGGTGCTGTACTTCTCAAGAATGGGTAATTCAATGTGTAATACTCTGGCTGGGTAATTCAATCTAGGAAATGTTCTATCTAGAATGGGTAATTCAGTCTTGGTTCTTGTCTACAGTGGGTAATTGTCTGGGTAATGTGATTGTCTGGAATGGGTAATTCAGTCTGGATTCTATTTTTGTCTCGATTGGGTAATTCAGTCTGGATACTGTTCTTGTCTAGACTGGGTAATTCTGTTTAGATAATGTACTTGTCTAGAACAGGTAATTCAGTCCAGTTACTGTTCCTGTGTTGGTGGAGCAGTCATTATTCAACTACTTTATTGTGCTGAATTGTTAACACTGAATTAATAATATTATTAATACCACTGTGGTATAACAAACATTCAGTAAATTATGTCATAAAAGCTCCAGGTCCGGTTTTTTAAAATCTCATCTAAAACAATCTTTTAATAAATTATCTTTATATAAAAATTAATAATCCAGATCACATATACCAAAAAACAGTAAACATACCTGACTGATGAAAACTTTCTCACCTGAGAAACTCTTCAATAGAAGACATAAGCTGTTTGACAGCATCTTTATTCCCTGACCCCAGACAAGCCATTAACAAGTGGACATCATTAAAGGTAAGAATGTGATCATCCAGGTGTGGTCTGCACACCTCAAATACTTCTTGCCAACGGTCCTCTACCAACACTCCTGAATAGGAAAGCAATGTTAGTTGATAAAATTATACATAATGACATGATCCAAAATGCTGGATACACAGTGCTCATTTTCATATCAAATACTGCAGAAATAATATTTTTGTGCAGATTAGTAGAATTGTATTTTGCAGTTTATGTTTTGTTCAACTGTTTTGTTTTTGGAGTGTTCTGTTCAACTTTTAACTGATTTGTCTTTGGAAATGTTAATTCTGTTAACTGCTTTGGGTTGTTTTTTTGTGTAGTGTTAATTCTATTCAGTTTAACTATTTTTGCAGTGTAATTCTGTTCAATGTAACTGTTTTGTTTTAGCAGCATTAATTTTGTTTAGGGTTTTGTTTTGATAGCTTAATTCTATTTAGTTTAACTGTTTTACTTTTGCAGTGTCAATTCTGTTAAGTTTAAGTGTTTTGTTTTTACAGTGTCAATTCTGTTAAGTTTAAATGTTTTGTTTTTGCAGTGTCAATTCTGTTCAGTTTAAGTGTTTTGTTTTTGCAGTTCATTGTAAAATTGTTTTGCTTTAACAGTATTAATTCTATTCAGTTTAACAGTTTTGTTTCAAGATTGTTGATTCTGTTCAGTTTAATTGTTTTGTTTTTGCAATGTTAAGTTCATTCAATTTAACTGGGATTTTCATTTTTTTTTTGCAGTGTGAATTCTGTTTAACTGTTTTTAACTGTAGTGTTAATTCTATGAATTTAATATTTCTACATAGAAGAATTTTGAAGAACCATTTCTGTCTTAATGAAACATGTTGAAACAAGGATAGATAAATCCACTGTTCCATTTATCTGAAACAAATTTGAAGGACAACAAACAATTTAGTCTGTTTCAAATGTATTTCTTTTTATTAATTGTTTTGTTTTCATTTGTTTCTTAATAACACAAAACTAATGAAGAAAACAAAATAAATGCTGACCATTATATTTTAAACACATCAAAAAATGACATGATCTGTAGCAAAACAAGACCAGTATTTTTATGAAAATATATGGAAAAACTCTACATATTTAACATATTATAATCTAGGCAAAATAATCTGCCTTCTTCTATATCTTAATCTGTCTTCTTAATCTTCTATAGATATCAACATTTGAGTGGTGGTATGTAGTGTTGTATATTTTAATAGTTTTGCTGACCACTGTATACAACTAGAATGAAGTTTTTACTAGATTGCTTTTTAGGTAAGTCAAATCTTGTAATACAACACAGAAAGCACATAATTAATACAGAGTAAAATACTGCAAACACAACACAGAAAGTGCATAATAATACAGAGTCAAATACTGCAAACACAACACAGAAAGTGCATAATTAACACAGAGTCAAATACTGCAAATACAACACTACTAAACTGCACAGAATTTACCATGCAACTGCAAAGAATTAACACAAAGAAAACTGCAAAGAATTAATGCCGCATATACAACACAGCCAAATTTCCAAGACATTAATACTAGCAACAACAAAAAATCAAATGAAGAACCTGTTGGGATATTTTAACTTGCTTTACTCGACTCTTAATACTCTGCTCACCTTCTAGCTGCAGCCGATAAAGAAGAGAGCAAACATCGACTAGATCCAGTAGTGCCCCTGATTTGCATGCTCGCACTTTAACCTGATTTCCAACACAAAAGAGTTTCCAAAGATGTCTCTGGTTTCACATGTAAAACTTTATTCACAACATTACTTACAGCTAAAAAAAAAAAATACACATCACCTTGGTAAGCTACTTCATTACACTGCATAGGTCCTATCAAGCAAAATGAAGCAAAATGCCATTTAATGATGGTATATTCAAATTTATTATCTTGATAGGCTATTCTATTACACTGCACACAAATCTTATCAAGCATGCAACAAAGTAACATTCAATGATTGTATATTCAAAACTAACCATCTGATAAGCTATTCTATATATTGCACACAAATCTTATCAAGCATGCAGCAAAGTGACATTCAAAGATTGTTTATTCAAAACTAACCATCTTGATAAGCTATTCCATTACATTGCACACAAATCTTATCAAGCATGAAGAAAAGTGACATTCAATGATTCAAAATTGATTATCATGATAAACTATTTCATCACACTGCACACAAATCCTACCAAACATGCAACAAAATGCCATCCAATGACTACACTCAAAATTGATTTTCTTGATAAGCTACTCCATTACACTGCACACAAATCCTACCAAACATGCAACAAAATGCCATTCAGTGACTGTATATTCAAAACTGACCACCTGATAAACTATTTCATTACATAAAAGACAATGTTATTATATTATCTACAAATATCTGTTGAATACAATGCATTACTATAAAAGATGGTGTTATTATAATATATTAATCTACAAATATATCTCTGGTGTACCTGTATTACTATAAGAGATAGTGTTATTTAATATCTCCCTAGAATATCTGTATTACTATAAAAGAGTAACACAGAAGCAAAACAATATACACGACCCTTAAATTTATAATTATATTTTTGCAACACTGGTACCTCTTAAATACATTACCACAAGAGTGGTTTTATATATCTGTTGAATATATTATTGCACAAATGTCATTATAATAAAATAACTTATGTCTTTTAAATACATTATATTGTTTATGTATCATTATAATACATTACTTATGTATCTTGAATACAGTATTATGCAAGTATCATTATAATATATACTTATGTCTTTTGAATATATTATTGCACAAGTATCATTATAATATAATACTTATGTATCTTGAATACATTATTATGCAAATATCATTATAATAAAATACTTGTCTCTTGAAATTATAATAATATACATGTTATACATATATTTACATTTATATATATATATGCAATTGTATCTCTTGAATACAATACTGCAAAATTGTAACACAATACTGCAAAATACATTTAAAAAAATGTATCCATTAAATACATTACTGCAAGAATGTTATTATGTACATTTAAAAAATGTATCCATTAAATATATTACTGCAAGACATTTTTTATTATGTATATTTAAAAATGTATCCATTAAATACATTACCACAAGATCTTATTACATCTTTAATACATTTGAGACAGTATTATAACAAGTAAAATTACATGTCTAAATTATATTAATATTTGTTATTATACCTACAATTGTATTTCTTGAACATATTACAAGAAGAGGAATTGTAATTTCAGTATCTCTACAACTGTATATCGTTAATTTATTACAATAAGTGGGTGTTCTATATCGTTAATGTACTATAATTAGTGAGTGTTCTATATCATTAATGTATTACAATAAGTGAGTGTTCTATATCGTTAATGTATTACAATAAGTGAGTGTTCTATATTCTTAATGCATGTAAAATTTAAGATATAATAGTTTTATAATATCAATAAGTATATCTAAGACAACTTTTTACAAGAGACAGTTTATTGTAACATATTACCTACAAGTATTATCATGAATGTATTACAATTATATTATAATTTATTATCAACAAATATGTAAATCAATGATAACACTGTTTAGTCTACCAAAGATGTTTACAATTCATTAATGATGTAAAACAACTGACAGAGATATCACCTAAGTTTGTATAAAGATAACATAATTACCTACATAAATAAAATAATTATCTACAAGGATAAAATAATTAATTAGGAATATTATAATTATCTACATGAATATCATAATTCTCTATATGAATATCACAATTCATTTCTGCAACAAACCTGACTGTCCAAGAGATCCAATGCAGACTGGTACTCCCCCTAAAGACAGAATACTGTAATACATTCTTAAAATTGTATTTTAAATATATTAAGTTTTGCGATAATTACAAACACAATACTGTAATACATTTTTAAAATGTTAATTTAAATATATTAAGTTTTGTGATAATTACAAACACAAAACTGTAATATATTCTTAAAATTTTATTTTAAATATATTAAGTTTTGTGATAATTACAAACACAAGATTGTAATACATTCTTATTTCTTAAAATATTCTTAAATATATTAAGTTTTGTGATAATTACAAACACAATACTGTAATACATTCTTAATTCTTAAAATGTTATTTTAAGTATATTAAGTTTTGATAATTACAAACATATTCATTTAAAAGCCTGAGCCACACTGTATACTGTCCAATACATGACCTCAAAGTCAAGCAATTCAGCTTTCAATCAAGCATAGAGTCTGCATTTTATCATAGATGAAATTCTTTCTTGATAGTGATGGAAACCCTGATTGACTAGGATTTTGGTGCCACTTAGAAATGTTGATGAATTTGCTGGCAGCCATTGTGGGAGGCTTAGAAAATAATACCACAAGTAAGGGAAACTGAAGGTAAATGCATAAACCAATGTTCGTGTGTTAAATATCTATTGGTGGAGTCAAAAAGTGCTTGTTAGATGTTCACTTTCAGCTCAACTCTAGCCTACACACCCAAGGCAAAATGTCAGAGCCCAATCTCTGTTTTAAACAAACATGAAAGTTACAATAATGGTAGGGGAGGCCTGCACTAAAAACTAGGAGGAGATTCTTGTACTGGCACTTAAACAAGTGAAACATGAACTGTTTGAAAACGCTTGAACTTAAGGCATGTTGTTAGATATCAATGCACAAAATTGATAACATGAAAGTCCAGTATAAAGACTTTACACTTGGAGTGTAATGTAGTTTAACCTTTTCACAGCTAGGTAAGCCCTGCAAAGTCTGATATAAAAATTCTTTTTAAACAAAGACTACTTTTCAGCATTTAATGTCATACATTGTTTATTAGTACATGTATTTAATTTCACAAATATATTGATCCAGAATAATGACTTTTTCCTGTAGATTTAGTGCATATTTTTACTCATTTTATTTCTTATTAGTTTCTGATGCCATTGATAACTTAATGTTGCTTATATACATAAATGAATGAAAATAAATTATCTAAATGATACTTTTGTTTATTTTCAGTTTTAAATGAAACTAAACTAGAAACAACTAGTTAATGAAAATTCATAAAATTAAAAAAAAAAGAAGAAAAATATGAAAATAATTAATTAAAACTGAATATAAATAATTAAATATGAAGAAATAATTACCTTCTCCACATAATAAAGAGCCCAGTGCCAGAAGTTATGACAGGCAAGCATGTTGCAAGGCTAACAGGGAACAGAAAAATACAATTTCATCACAAATATATTTTTAAATCTGAAAACTGTTACCTAGGACAAATCAAACATCCTGAGGGCCAGGCTTCTTTAAGTAGAGAGAAAACCTCTGAGATGTTTGTGCAGCATGGTAGAATAATAATATCTAGCCTCAAAATCAACTCCCCACAAAACAGAAATATGGTTACCTACTTAATCTGTTCACAATGACATCCAGAATAGAAAGAAGCTTGGAGTTATTGTTCCTAGCCATGTGTATTGATTTATAGTTTTGATTGTCGAATAGTAAGTTCAATTAGCTTATTGTGATGCCACACCACCTAGTTAATGGTTATGCTTATTATTATTTAATTAATCATCCATAATTAATTACAAGTGAGGAGAATCTTCATTTATGTTATTAATAATTCTCCAGCAGACACTACTCATCTCTCTCATTTGGCGGATATGTGGGCACTGTAAGCGTTTTCTTTCTTCCACAACATTAAAGAAAAGAGTCTTTCGCATGCTTTTCTGTAACAAAGCCACAAGTCTGTTGTTCATGTTATTACTGTCAATTCCATATGAGTCCCTCCTTTGCCAACACCAAATTCAAGTGATTAGACAACTGATTCTCCACAGTAGGTAAACTTTTGATCTCAGACCATTGGCTGGCCTCATTCCCATAAATATTAACCATTGGATAATGAAACTATTCACCCAGTTGGAACTGGTTTAGATTGCATCAGTAATTTCTAGCATATTCTCAACTCAAGTTGTTTACTCCAACTCTGACACTTACAAAAATATCATCATAAGGAGTGCCCAAGGTTGGGTTACTTTGACAATTTAACAATTTATATAACAAGTCCAGAAATAGGGATATGCAAATTTACTCTGCCACACTTATTAATACTTGAATTTTAGATATGCTTTATTATTATTATTTCTGTTCCTACACAAAAATGCTTGTAAATGAAGGGGAATAATTTAACTTGTAGCCATGATACTAAGCTATGACTTCTGAAGCTTACTGCACAAGGTCACAGAGAGGTAATACAGAAAAAACCTTCACCCTGCACACATTTGAAAATTTATTGCCGTGAAATAACTTTTCTTAATTGTAAATCTCCCTAACTTGCAACAGGAGGAAATGTTGATAACTTATGTGCACAAATTTAAGACGGTAAAAAAAGTTCTAAGTGTGTAGCTCTCTATTAGGACTAGTTGAATGAGATGATGGTTGAAGTGTCTGGTTACGTGATATGCAATATAAGCACAGGCTCCTAACAGACACTAAAATCATGGCAACAGGGGTGGGGGGGTGTGTCCTACTTAAAGTACATAGCTACATTTCTGAAAATCATGGAATGTTAAGTGGAAACGAAACACTTTACATAACTGATTTTCAACAGGAATCAATCTTATTGATTAGGTTATTTAAGATAATCAGGTGGCTAGCCTAACAATTCCAATCACTAACCTCCCAATCTTCAACAGTTTTGTCCAGAAATGTAATGCCCTCATCCTGTCTACCCGTCATCTCCATGACATGACACAATGTGTGAGTGGACCATGCATCACAGGCATTGATCTCAAGACCCTGGAAAAAGAAGTCAAAGCTCTTAATAATGAGTGTGTTGTGTTAAGGAATATGCTGTGTGGAGGAGAGTGTTGTGGGGTGCTTGCCTGGCAGTACACAATGTGTGAGTGGACCATGCATCAAATATTGATCTCATGGCCTTGGAAAGAGAAATCCAAAACTATAAATTAAAAGTGTGCTGTGTGCTTAACGGCAAGCAATCAGTTAATATTAAATATTAACACAAAGATTAGTTTGGTTCTTTGAAATGATTAAAAGAAACTATTTATTTACTTGAAGCTATCTTTATAAAAACTCTTTTCCTATTCTTGTTTGTTTGTTTTTGTTTTGAAAGACTTTTAGTGAGGAGAGGTGAAGACATTAAAGAAATATATGCATGCAACAAAGTTATATCAAATTATTAGTAGAAAGTCTAACTGTTAAAACTAACAGAAAATGTTGTGTAATCAGTTTCAGTAGCCAGTGGACACAACAAGTCATTGTAATTGCATGCATTTTTTTTTTTACAATCAGCCCCAGTACATTTTGGACATGAGAAATCACTTTAGTGGTATGCATTTTCTTTTTCTACAATCAGCATCAATAGCAGCTGGTCACTTTATTGGTATGCATATTTTTTTACAATCAGCACTTGTAGGTTTTGGACAAAAGAGGTCACTTTAAAGGTAGGAACTATTTTTTCACAATCAGCTCCAGTATGTCTTGGATGCAAAAAGTCATTTTATTGGAATGCACTTTCTTTTTTTTCAACAAGTATCAATAACTTGGACGCAAAAGTTACTTTATTCGAATGTACTTTTTTTCATTCAGAAACATGAAAAGTTAGACATTTTAACAAATAATCCAAATGAAATGAATTGAATAAATATTTATTGCCAATATAAATCAAATATGATATAAAGACGTATATTCTGACAATTAGAAATTGTGATAATACCTTTCTTGCAGTTTTCTCTGCCAAATCATAGAAATTTGTTTCTTCCAGCCCAAAAGAATACATTCCAAGCACATACCTAAAACAGGAAGATTACTGGTATTTTGTTCAAGTTTATTCTGTTGATACCGCAAACACTTTCGATCACATTAACTACATTATTTACAGATAATGTTAATGTCTATAACAGTCTCTAACACATAAAATTAAGCAAGTACTATAGTCCAAATCCACCATATAAATCCACAGCACAATTCATAACCAAAGTCCAGTGCAATAAATTACAAAGTGGTAGTCAGTCATCCAGCAAACAATTACTCAAAATCAGCCATCCACATTCCAGCAATCATTTACTCTACTGCAGCCATCCACAATACAGCAATCATTTCAATCATTTACTTTACATAGGCTATCATCATCATTCATTCTACATCAGCCATCCACAATACAGCAATCATTTCAATCATTTACTTTACATAGGCTATCATCATCATTCATTCTACATCAGCCATCATCAATACAGCAATCATTTTTCAATATTTCAACCACCCATTATCCAGAAATCAATTACCCTATAGTGGCCCTTCACAATCCAGCAATCATTTTTCAATATTTCAACCACTCATTATCCAGAAATCAATTACCCTATAGTGGCCCTTGACAATCCAGCATTCACTCCAAAGCATCCATCAACAATCTAGCAATCACTCTACAGTAGCCAATCAACAATCAAAATGTATCATGTACCCACTAGTCTAATTATATTTAAATCAAATTCTAAATTTAAGATTACTATTGAATCAGGTATAAAATTATGTACATAACATTTTAAATAAAAATATTAACAAAACAATATGCAATTGTTCAAATTGTTCTGAAATATAAACTTGAAAACATTTTTATCAAGTAAGAAACCATTTTATACTTTTTATATACAATCTTTGTAAAACATACCTAGAACATTCAAACAATCAAAAAATGCACACACACACACACACACACACACTCGCACGTCTGCACACATACAGTCCCCCCAAAATGTATACATTGTGTTACAAGCAATCAACATGGCATTCGGAAATGTAGAGAAAAATGTGACGATCTTTCACCACAGTGTGCAAGAATTCTAGATACTGATTGCAATATGCTGTATTAATATTAATGTGAACAATAAGGAAATATGCATTTCAGAGAACAAAGTACTACAAAATGATATGCATGTGTTTGTGATTCTGATGACATAGCAATCTTTAATACATGGTTCTAAACATAGCATAATAACTAAAAGTTCAAATATTTACTTCTTGGGCCTATCTGCAGTAATACAGCAGCATAAGAAAAATCAATTCTGATAACATATATACTGAAGTATGTGTACAGTTTACTGGGTCATATATATATAACTATCTCCAAACTAGAAAACAAGATTTACCCATAAAGAGGATTTGATGATTTATAATGAGGAATAACCCTTGCAATGCTGTCCCGGATCTGAGTGGAGAAGCCCAGGTAAAAGTAGCAATCATGAGCAAACTTCAATGCCAGAAGGTCAAGTGGATGATCTAGCAGAATTTCTTCCCATACACAAGTCGCTTTATTTATGAACCTATTAACATTGTGTACACACAGTTGTTTAGTTATATACAAGTCACTTTATTTATGAACCTATTAACATTGTGTAATCACAGTTGTTTTGTTATATAAATAAAATGTTATTATCTATTTTATTTTTCTTTTGAAAATATACATTTGTTTTTCTTGCTTGAAACCATGAAATAAGAATTTAATGATGTACAAAATTACACTTAAGTTAGAAATTAGAATTTTATTTTCTTCTCACATCAAAGGAAATATTTATTTTTAAAAAAAAACATACTGATAATTAATTCTCGCTGAGTAAATAACAAATACTGGATTTTGCTAAATTCAAATAATTTTACTGCTAAATGAAATAAATCTGATTACATGTATAAAATTATATCAAAAATGGAAATTGTGATGGGGCAATTTCTTAAAAATTTATAGTTTTTAAAGTTGAAAAAAGTATATAACCTTTTATGCTCTACATAGAAAAAATGGGACTGACTTTTCTTGAACTTCAAGATGCTTCACAGATTTGCTGGAACTAATTTAAACTGAAAATGACAACATATAAATTGTCGCTGAATGATAAGATTCAGAACAACACACACATTCTAAAATAAATATGGAATGTTAATCTTAGTATTCTTTAGGCATTAATCTGGATGCATTGTGTTTGGAAAGGGACAGATTGGGAGGCTAAAGGGTATAACAAGTGAGCAGAAACAGTAAGGCTCAAAATTTTATCAAACCTGTGCAACAGTGGATGTCACAAATCTCTAGATAAAACATATTTAAACTATTTACAAACTGAAATTTTACCCAGTTGAAAATAGTTTTAGTGCTTGAACATGCTTCTTTTCAGCAACAGAGAGTCCAGGCTGTGTGTCTGCAAGGCTGTCCATATAGTTGACTGCCTCATTCAATGCAATGTCCAGTCGGGTTGTGCGTCCAGTCGCTAGAAGATCCAGGCCATTCTTCATCACATGACCCATGACTGCATTCAGAAAAAATGAAACTTTAAGCTATTATTATATACTGACCACAAAAAAAAACAAAACTACAGCAAAAGAGTACTGATTACCAATGCCAATATGTGAACTAATTATTCATATCAATTATGAAAATATAGTTGACAAAGTCTACAGAGTGAACTATTACAAAATCAAATCATAAATGGTTGGATATTTATGATTCAATGTCACCCACCTTTTAACAATATAGGGTCACAGTAATGACAAATGAAGTAAAATTTGTTTTTAAAAATTAAAATTTTAACAGTAGAAAACAGTTTTAGCACTTTAACATGTTGAACACATTAGCACTTTAACATATTGAACACATGTAGTTATACCTCTACAAACATGAATTCAGCTTGCATGAATTCATTTGACCATTCCCCAAATACAACTGAAATTTGATTTATAACAATTTCTCTACATTGTATCTTGTACAAAGGGGGATCATCCTTACCATGCAAACATGGATTCTTTTCCCATTCTCCCAAGCAAGTATCACAACTAATCTTGCTCAGTCTTACATCTTCTCATCACTTCTTACCATATTATTCTTTCTTTTCATTTTGAAAGATAAATAATATTGAGTGGTAGGAGAAAACTGAACTGATGTTCAAATTAAGTCAAATAAAATACCAAAATAAATGCTTTGAAAAGAAAAATAATGCCTACCTGTGTGCATTTCTTTTCTGACTGAAACAATCTGAACTTGCATGAACATTCTCAAGGAAATGTCAACCAACTTAATCTGAGACTATATGAACTTTTATATGACAGAAGATAATGTGAGTAAAACCCCATTTGCTGCAAATTGGAAGATGAGGCATTTTAAAGTCATTGACTGTACACTGGAAGATGTAGAAAGTAAATCCTATATGTAAGTCATTTACTGTATACTGTAAGATCAGGCAAGTAAATCCCATTTGTAAGTCATTTACTGTATACTAGAAGATGAGACAAGGAAATCCCATTTGTAAGTCATTACTCATACTGTATACTAGAAGATGAGGCAAGGAAATCCCATTTGTAAGTCATTTACTCTATATTCGAAGATCAAGCAGGGAAATCCCATTTGTAACTCTTCGTAACTCTTTTGATGTATACTGGAAGATGATGTAAGGAAATCCCATTTGTAACTATGTAAGTCATATGCTAAATACTGGAAGATGAGACAAGGAAACTCCATTTGTAAGTCTTTACTGTATAATGGAAGATGATGTAAGAAAAGTCCATGCCTTTTTCATTTTAAAATTTCAAGAAAGAAAATTTTAAAAGTTAAGTGAGTTTGAAACCTTTTATTAAGAAATTATAATTTCAAGAGATGTTCTAAAATAAAAGTAACTAATATATTTGCAGCCAAAATATATTACAATAAATTTTAGGAAAACACAAAACAATGAGAATAAAATTATTACCAAACTGTGGGTCTGCTTCAAGCATTTTATTAAGAGATCCCTGAAGACCTCCTACTTGTTCAAGATCTTTCCAGCCAATGTACTGAAGTGAGAATATAAACAACAAATATAGTGCATGAAATTTTTAAACAAGAGACTACTGACTAGTAATAGTGATGATAAATTTGCAAATTATGACAACCACTAAGAAGAAAAAATAAGAAACTCTATATACCTGAGTCAAAGCTGCATCAAACATTTTGCTGGCTTCATTGCTGGGTGTTGACAGAGGAACATTTAATTCTTTCCATTCCTATTTAAAATATATATTAATTATAATAAGAAAAATTAAGCATAAAATTAATGTTTTAAAATTTATAAAAACTAAGCTTTACATATTATGTTTCTTGTTTTCAGTTTACAATTTGCATGGACAAAAGTCTGGCTGTCTCATGGATATAATGATCGATACTAGTGAGTTGTGACTGTTAACTGTGTTAACTGATAAGTGTGTGACCTAAAAGTTTCACTTACATGTTCATGGTTAGGGGACTGCCTGACATGTCAAGTGGCAATTTGCGAATACACACAACTGAGAGTTTGCAAAAGTTCATTATAGTCATAGAAAATGTTAGTCATTTTGTTCAAATATTATGTAGCTAATCTCTTATTAACAATTATTATTTAAATAAGAATATAAAGCCTTTGGCATAGGAATCGTTAAGTTGAATCAAGTGGTACTGTATTTTTCCGTCACACTGTCAAGGCTGATAATCATACTAGGGTCGGGTATTTCAACTACTCAAAGATTCCTTCCTTTAGTAAGACTGCGTAGATATATATGTATTTCTTCAGAAGTACAATAGTGCATGTATCATTTTCAGCCATCCACTTAGGGACACGTTATCCTGCATCAACAAAGTACAATTGTACCTATAATTTGTATTCATATACTTACACTAAAGTTACAGTTATAGGCAAGGAATCCCATTCACTTTCGTCGATTTTACCAACACTTGTTGGGGGTGGGTGGGGAGTAGGTAAAATGAACTTTTAAAGTTAGTCTAAATATCGATTCGGATATATACTTACTTCAACAGTTCTCCAGTGTGAATTCATATCTGACGCTGAAAAGATCTGGGTTGTTTGCCACTATTTCACTCTAACTAATTACTGCTGGGGTTTTCTGTTTTTAATAGTTAAATATTTAAGTGGAATCGTCCAAACCAGAATATACAGATTTTTTTTTTTTAAGTTTCTTAAGTCTATGTCAAGTTTATCAGCACTGCTGTCATGTTCCAAGCAGACACTGATACATTGTACTTTGTATAGTAAAATATATAAGGGAAACTACTAGCTTTATTGCTTTTAGAGCTAAGAAGTTTGAGTACAAGACCTTGCCTGAAGTCTTTACATACGAATAATTCTGAAAGAGACAGCATTTTCTTTTTTAATTAAGATATTTATCGAATATACAGATGAATAAAAAAATCAGGTATCTATTTTTAAAGATAAATATCGGATAAAATGCAGCAACAATAGTTAGCCATGTGAAGAAAAACGTTAGCTGGTATTCTCACAAGGTTTATTATAATTAGGCCTATATTTCGTTGCTAGACGAAAAAATGTTAACGGGTGATGTACTGACAAGGTTTATATTTCGTTGTTACGCAAAAAAAAGTATTAACCAGTGATGTGCTCACAAGGTTTATATTTAGGTTTACTGGAAAACAGAATTATTAATTACTATGGAGAATGAATACACTGCAGCTTATTTCATGTGCTAAATTTCGTTACTCATACGAGTTTCAAGGCAACATTGCACATAGGCCTACATTGTGTGTGTGGCTTTGGTTTGTGGAACCTGTGTGTAGTTAGTAAACTTAAAGCGTAACACTACCATTCAGAATTACATTATAATAAATTTTAAAATATTAATCTCTCTCTCTCTCTCTCTCCTCTCTCTCTCTCACACACACACACACACACACGCACGCACGCACGCACGCCCAGGCACATATACTCTGTAATAAATTGAAAGAAAACGAAACAGGCAACATATATATATCACACACACTAAATAGAAGAATACAAAATTATCTATGTCGTACACAAGTGTATAGTATACAAATTCTGTAATCCGAGATAAGCATTGAGAATTCAGTGTAGGAAATAATGATCATGTCTGGTTATAAAATACAAGAAATTATGAATAAGATTACATATATTTACGTTGTTGGTTTTTAAAAAAATCATTTTGCAAACTAATATGTTTATTTAAGTTTATCAGACATACGCATGAGCGCGCATGCATACATACATGCACACAAATATAATTGCAAACCTTAGTGATACATACTTTTACAGATTTACAGCTTGAGAAGTTTTCTAAATGGGTAAAAAGGGAACTTTTAGAAGAGCGTGACAAAATGAAGAACAACTTCCGGTGATACTGAAAAGCTGATTGACAGCGAGCATGAATGGGTATGATTTTGTGTACTTTAAGTATATATTCATTTTATTCATGTATTTATTATTACTGAATGCCCAACCAAACTAGATAAAGTATACTTTTATAGCCAAACTTGACAAAGTATACTTTTATGGCCCAACTTGACAAAGTATACTTTTATGGCCCAACTTGACAAAGTATACTTTTATGGCCAAACTAGACAAAGTATACTTTTATGGCCCAACTTGACAAAGTATACTTTTATGGCCAAACTAGACAAAGTTTACTTTTATGGCCAAACTTACAGGTAGCATCACTCACAACAATAGACTATAAACGTTTCCCCTAGACCAGTCAGTGAGGTGTAACCAACAGTCAACACTTTAAGAGAGGATACACATTTTTCATGAGAGAAGGCTTCTTGTGTTTGTAGGAGACATTCCGGAATGCAATGCGATATACCTTTCCCGTCTGGAAAAATACCAGCCTGTCACAGAAGATATACACTTGCGTCTTTGAAGTGTGTGACCTTTCAGGGCCATGGATCTGATCTAGTTTTCCCGTGTTCGCGATGACAGTAACAATGCTGGATATATTCGGAAAGCTTATGTTACTCTTCCCAGTAAACTTTCTGTAAAGAGTAACATTGATATAATTATACAAGCAATTTGCACTCAATCGTATTACCGAATATCCAAGACTACTTTGTCCAAGACATCGATATAGTGCTCTACAAACCGAATATTGTAGCAAGTGAGTACGCACATAAAAAGTGCTTAGTACTACATGTGAGTACACACATAAAAAGTATTAACACTACAAGTGAGTACACACTTTAAAAGTATTAACACTACAAGTGAGTACACACTTTAAAAGTATTAACACTACAAGTGAGTACACACTTTAAAAGTATTAACACTACAAGTGAAATTACCCATAAGGCGAGGCTGCACTTGCTTTTTCTGGCAGCAAATAACTACGTCTGAACTATGTGCTATGACAATGCTCCTTCTCAATACTAACACTGTGATTCCCATGTCTGCTCCAGTTCTGATTCCAAGCCAAGTGCTACATTTCAGATTTGGTTACCATTCTCCCTCTACCCAGACTAGGCTCTAAGTCAGCCATCTTCAGTCAGCAAGCCTGCCTGGGAATCTGTTTTCTGCAAGATTATAATTGTTCTAGAATCATCCTCCCATAGTGATATCAGTAAACTCCTTTTGTCTTTATTTTAGCATCTTTAAACAGATAGTGGTTTTAGTTATACCCCTTTTGTTTTTCTTTTGGCATCTTTAAACAGATAGTGGTTTTAGTATACCCCTTTTGTTTTTCTTTTGGCATCTTTAAACAGAAAGTGGCTTTAGTATCCCCCTTTTTTCATATATTGAATGTCACCAGTTTGTTCATCAAACGTTTCTGTTTATTTTGTCAGTTATCTACATCTGACTAGATGTGACTAGGGACGAGCCTTTATATATGTCTATCGATCCGTCTGTTGTGCAATCAATATCTCTTGGTGTATGTATATATGCCTAAACAGTAAGTCAAGTAAATTCGACAAACATCACAGTCATCTGTAGTCGCATTCACCTACCCAAACACCACAAATATGGGGCTCATGTGAGATCTGAAACTTCTAAACTTCTCACAAATTTGCGGCCTCTCTTCAGGATCTCAAACTCCATACTTTCATGTTAGGTATGCTGATTTAACTACTATTCATTCTTAACGCTATAGTTCTGACTTTTCTTTTAATCTCATGATTGAAATATTTTAGCATATAAAGGGTGATAGCACAAACTCATTTTTGTTAAAACTACTGCATTTTTTATTTGTATTTGTTTGCATTTCATACATTTTTATGAATTCTAATTTGTTAAATTCTGTTTAGGTATTTAATTATTTTTTATTCTGCAATTTAATGCCAGCATTGTGTGTGAGTATTTATTTTACTAGTGCTATTGTCAATCGTGCTTGATAAGCATGTGAGCAGGAACAGCAAATATAGCTCCTGAAAAAGGAATAGAAAAGCAAAGGCTTTGCTCTAGAACATAAAACTAAAAATTATAAATACTAGTTAAATTACCATTAGATCTAGCTAGTACTCAATCTGTCCAGCCCAACACTCTGTCTAGCCTAACACTCAGTTTGTCCAGCCTAACACTCAGTCTGTCCAGCCTAACACTCAATCTGTCCAGCCTAACACTCAGTCTGTCCAGCCTAACAGTCTGTGCGGCATTGTACTTCTATAACCATTACGGAGCTGTTCATTGAGAAAATCTTGGACATATGTCTGAGTAGTCAACTGACTGAAAAGCACAAACTACCAATGGACAAGTGCACCATGAGGTTAGAATTCTTCCAACAATTTATTTGATAAGATGCAACTTCTAGAATCTTATTTTCCAGAACTAGATCTAAAGTTGTTGAAAGATATTATTAAGGAGCAGCTCCCCGAGTCTTATTTTCCAGAATTCCATGTGTACAGGCTGCAGACAGGTTCATCTACTTTAGTGAAGAAATCCGAACACTCTTCTAATGAACCATTCTACCCACAGAGCAAAAAGCAGACAAATATTTTCAAAATAGATCCAAGAATGTCTCTAAACAAAAATCACCACGTCAAAGGCATCACTCACACTTTTGATGTAACGACTGTCGTGTGAACTTGAACACTACTAAGAAATGTATGCATAAACTGCTCCCATCCTATCAATACATAAAACCTTGCTTACTACACTCTCCGGAGTGTCAGTAGTACATCTCCCCCACCCCCTCAGGTTTAGACAATCTTTAAATAGCATGGATGGAAGTCATGTCTTGATGAAGTACGGCATTCCCTGAGTGCCACAATAAGGAAATTTCTAGTTGATCTTTTTCTTTTAAGACCACCTGAATGTTGAGCAACCCTAAATGACAGTTCCCATTGCACTTATCTGAGTTTCTCTATGTGCTAGGGAATACTATCAGTGTGTTTTCTGAGGATGATGATGAATATAGGGTGAGCGCTTCCGACTTAGTTCGATTTGGCGCAATTTTCTGAGGATGAGGATGATGAATTTAGGGGGAGCGCTTCCGACTTTAGTTCGATTTGGCGCAATTTTCTGAGGATGATGATGATGAATTTGGGGGGGGGGGGGAGCACTTCCGACCTATTTCGACTTGGCGCAGTTTTCTGAGGATGATGATGAATTTAGGGGGAGCACTTCCGACCTAGTTGATTTGGCGCAGTTTTCTGAGGAACTTCATTAGTACAAAGAGGATCGGACTAGCAACCAACCCTGTAAGCTTGATAGTCACGGTCTAAGTAAGTTATGTGCGTACCTCACTAAGAAAACTCTAAGCAATACACTAGCTCGTCTGAGGCTTGAATTGGTCTGTAGATTATTTTCATTGATTCCCTAGCAGACCTACCGGGAATTTGGTGTTCGACAGGATCAGTTGAGTTGTGTTTACACTGGCACTCAACCACTCCCTTGCTGTTGAGTTAATAACTCAGCCTTTATCATCCAGTTACGAATGTCTATATGGACAGCAAGTTAATGGCTTTACCGTTAACAATAAAATAAATATTTATTGACGCACTGGAGAAATGACACTTTTATATTATGTTTGACCGAGAATTGTGTGTGTGTGTGTGTGTGTGTGTGTGTGTGTGTGAGAGAGAGAGAGAGAGAGAGAGAGAGAGAGAGAGAGAGAGAGACTAAATTCCATCTATAAATGAAATATAATCATGCTGGTCACCTTGTGCTACACATGAGATGTTATGTCAGTATTATTTACAAGCAGATTAATATATTTTTATATTTTCTTTAGTGTACCAATTTAAGCCTAGGAATAATGGGTAGTACTTTATAACTTTAATAAAATTATATAACTAGACATAAACATTTAATGTTTATCAAACTACAATATAAAGAAATCAATAATATTTTTTAAAGATCTTTTTTTTTTTTAATACGAGAGATAGATGGTTGAAGAAACAATATTTGCTAGCTTCTCAAAGAGTTATGAAGATATCATATTTTATTATAATGATTGAAATCTTTTCCCAGTGGAGTTGATTGTGCTTTTCAGTGATAACAAAACTAGTCTTCTTGTGGGCTGGTTTTATTCTTGTTACATCATTAAAATTTATAGAGTTATTTTCAGACAAAACATTTGTGGCAGAGTAAATTTGCCTACCCCTTTTTGTATACTTAATAATTATATTTTTGCCGCCAATGTTAGCGTGACCCGACCTTGGGCAATGCTTATGATGATATTTTTGGTGTAAACAACTCAGATAGAGAATGTGCTAGAACTTGCTGATGTAATCTAAACCGGTCTTATGTGGATGAGTAGTTTTTATTATATAATGGTTAAGATTTACAAACAAAAAGACCAGCCAATGGACTGAGATCAAAGTTTGCATGCTGAAATAATTCTTTTCTCTAATGAATATGGTGTGGCAAAAGTTCAGTCATGAAAAGTGGCCATTAGCTTAATGGTGAGAACTGATTCATTGAGAAAGAATAAACTTAGAAATATTTCATGCATTTTGCTATTGATATATTATACTTGCATTTACGTAGAGATGTATTATGTGAGTAGACTATTACTTCTATAATTGTGAATTATGATGCTTGTATGTAATATGTTGCACACATGACATTGTTTCTAGTGAACACAGTCATAAGTTATTATGTTGTTTTAATTATGCTGTAAGCGTGTATCGGGCTAATAAATACTCATGCAGGAAACTGTAAGTTGAGACTGGAATGTAAGAAAGAATGGAGTTAGAGGTGAATAAACTGGAAACATAGCATTTGTTCCCTGATTATATTTTACAGGGAAGGAGCAACCTTTTCCCCCTAGAATTTCTGTAATTTCCTGGTTTATTGACTATAAGCCACTACATATGTGGTAGATTTGAGGAGTCTCTACCCCAGTGTGTAAGTTTAAGGGTACATTGCTTTCTGTTAATGTACGATGGCAAGGAATGCTTGACTACATCATAGAATTTCTAGTATAAGGAAGTTACTGGAAATTGCTACATACACATGTGGTCCGTTGAACTGGTGTTTAGCCCATGGGTTGTTCTGCTCTGGTGTTGCTTGTGGCTCAGTGCTCATCAAACCAACATCCAAGATAAAGTGCTGATCTGCCAGCAAAACACACATGGGTAAGAATTTGTCCTTATGTGTTCTCTGACAAAACACTCTTACATAATCATCATACATGTAAATATCATAAGTGAAATATAAAATAAAGTTAATGTCAAGAGATAAACATGAATATAACTTCAGTCAGACAAGCAAAACCACACACCTTGGCATTAATATATAGAGAGAGGATAGTTTTTTACTGTGTTGATAACTGGTAATAAGGCTAATAGTATGTTTATACTTTGTTAAAACCAGGAACCAAAATACATATTGCCTCAATGGTCAGATGCATTCGACTAATGATTTACAGGTGAGTTTCTGGTACATTAATTCATGTGGCTGAGGTGTGCTCTGATTAGTTAGTTTAATGTGTTGTCTGGTATATTCAGGATTGTTTCCAGCCTGGGAATATGAGTCAGTCTTTCTAGAATGTAGGTTTACGTGTAGTCTATTTTTAGAGGAGGGGTGGGTGTGGGCTACATAAGTCATTATGTGACAGTAATGCATCTTCTTTTAATGGTCGCTTTTGTACGTGATCTATTTCTTCCAAAACAATGGCCTCTTGTGGTGGTCAGTATATACTTCCTTTGGAAAATGGGCTACACAACACTGCTCCTTTTACCAGCTCAGAAAATTTGATCTGTACTTTTTAACGAACTGTATTCACTGCTGCAGTCTTTCGGGATCTTTCAGGAATATGTGACGGCATATTTCTTCAACTTTACGTTATTCGAGTACCCGATGGTGACATATTCATTCACCATGGTTGTGTCTCAGCAAGCAGACAGTATAACTAGGCTACGATCATTATCCTGAAAGTAGGTCATATTGCGACCTGGAAACATTTGAAGGAAAATTTATACCTTTGACCTTTATGCTCAAAGTCGCAATTTTAGCACTCCTTCTAAACGAATAGGAGTGACGTAAGCATTTCTTCGTATATAAAACTATGTAAGAAATGATCAAACTATCGTACACATCACTGTTTTAGTAACAGAAACTATTTTAATGAAAAGATACACTTTCAGTTATAAGTCATTTGTATGCAGCTCATGCTAGGGGATGTTTTTTGTCGGTCCCAGTGTTTATCGATTTGACAAGTGCAAGCCTGCTGAGTATATAGGTAATTGTATTCCATACATCATTGTTTTATCGATTTGACAAGTGTAAGCCTGCCGAGTATATAGGTAATTGTATTCCATACATCATTGTTTTATCGATTTGACAAGTGCAAGCCTGCTGAGTATATAGGTAATTGTATTCCATACATCAGCCTCATTGCAGATGTAAGCACGCGTCGATATCTATGAATGGTACTGTTAGGAAACACACTGGTGAAGGATAATTTCAAGCATAGTCGTTATTAATTGCGTTTTCTTCACTTGAAAGTCTTGGGTCGACTCAGTTGCAACCATTTTTTTAAAAAATGTATTTATGTACACAAAATAAATCTACCCATGAAATTACGATATCATTATACATACTTTAATAAAACTCAACTCTCTTCTTTCAAATTTTGTACAAGATTCAGACATTGATTGATTTTGTTGTTGTTTGATTTTTTAGGTCGTTGTTGTCATACCTTGTGAAGCGTTCCAAACTTTAAAAAAAAAATCAAGATTAAGTGATCGCTAAAGTTCGTAGGCGGTCATTACTTGGTCACCCAAGGTGTGACATATGTATCATGCAGATTTATACAGCAATAATGTTAGCATGCCAGAGACATCGGTTAATTGGCTATCGGTTTTTTATGACAGTTATGTCGTATTCATCGTGCTGTAGATTTGTTTTTTGCGGACTCCAAAACGTCTCCAGCAGTAGCATTGTCCACTTTGCTGTATGCTTTGTGATTTTGTCTACCATTACTTAATAAGTGAATGCTTATAATTAAAACACAACGGGTTTAACGTTGATATTAGGCTGAAACATCGCTTTGGCGCCATACTTGTTAGAGTGGGTATATTGGTTCTAAGTTTGGTGCACATTTGATTGGTTAGAACTGTTAGCGATAAACACACCCCCTACCACCTGAAAGGAATCATCACCCACCTTCCGATCCGGGGTTACTTTATGCAGAAGTGGAATTTCCTCCAGCTTACACAAACAACACCAAAGGGACACAAAACTAGAAGAATGAAGATGATGACAAATAATACTACAGTAATCTACCAAACCTATTTTTGACTATTCATGTCCTGAAATCCACGAGGCTATGAAAGCAGCAGCAAGCACTGGAGACATGTACATGACGATTTAGCAATAAACAGGACAGTCTCACACATTAGACATGACAATCTAGCAATAAACAAGACAGTCTCACACATTAGACATGACAATCTAGCAATAAACAAGACAGTCTCACACATTAGACATGACAATCTAGCAATAAACAAGACAGTCTCACACATTAGACATGACAATCTAGCAATAAACAGGACAGTCTCACACATTAGACATGACAATCTAGCAATAAACAGGACAGTCTCACACATTAGACATGACAATCTAGCAATAAACAAGACAGTCTCACACATTAGACATGACAATCTAGCAATAAACAAGACAGTCTCACACATTAGACATGACAATCTAGCAATAAACAAGACAGTCTCACACATTAGACATGACAATCTAGCAATAAACAAGACAGTCTCACACATTAGACATGACAGTCTAGCAATAAACAAGACAGTCTCACACATTAGACATGACAGTCTAGCAATAAACAGGACAGTCTCACACATTAGACATGACAATCTAGCAATAAACAAGACAGTCTCACACATTAGACATGACAATCTAGCAATAAACAAGACAGTCTCACACAACATCAGACGAATAGACACAAGAAAAGTAGGCCCCAGCATGAGAAATCAAGAATAAAAGTATACAGAGGACAATTCCAGCATAAACAAACAAAAAAACCACTCTCAAACCTCTTCCTAGGCGGCTACAATAATAAACAAGAAAACGTTCTCAGACACCTACAACTACAGCAGCAGAGATAGAAGTCCAGTCAACAAAGAAATTACAAACTCGATAAGCCGATATGGAAAGTAAAAAGTATCATATTGACAGCACTCAAACCAGTAAGACTTTAGTTTTTAAAAAGGTTTAACCAAACAGAACCCAGAGGATTTTGGAAAATCACCACAACTAAGAAAAAAGATCCAAGACACAGGCAGTTCGCGTAACTGAGGGAGGACCAGCTGGAGAGGACATCATATATGACCTATTTATTAGCCCCCACTCTTGTAACCTATGACTCCCCCTTCCCAGCCTGAAAACCACAGCTTCCAAAGAGCCTCAAGATCTCAAGCAACGATCAAAATTTTAGAAAACAAGAAAAGGATTGGTTGTCCTTTTGTCAGTGTCACTAAAAGTGCAGTGTTGGTTGTCCTTTTGTCAGTGTCACTAAAAGTGCAGGGTTGGTTGTCCTTTTGTCAGTGTCACTAAAAGTACAGGATTGGTTATTCTTTTGTCTGTGTCACTGAATGTACAGGATTGGTTGTTCTTTTGTCAGTGTCACTAAAAGTACAGGATTGGTTGTTCTTTTGTCTGTGTCACTGATGTACAGGATTGGTTGTTCTTTCGTCTGTTACTGAAGATGCAGTGTATGTGGTTACACTCGTTTGAAAGTGACTATCATCATTAAAGTTACGTGTTGTGATGTGACAGTGTGATTGTGTGTGACAGTGTGATTGCGTGTGTGTTGCATATTGTTAATAATGCTAATGAGAAGCTTTCATCTCTCGCTGTTTCCTTGTTATCAATACTTGCTATTCCGCCAGCAAAAATCACAATGAATAAATATTTTATATACTTTCAAAAGTTAGACGGGAAATTAGATTGTATATAATATAAAAGTATAACACATATTTAAATGTTCGTGAGGAAGCTAACGAAATCTGCAAGTAGCAGATCAATATGTATGCAAAAATTTTAATGTTCCTGACGGAAAAGTATGACACCGAGTTTTTGAACTATATTTGAACTGTTGTTTAGACTCAGTAATAAATCATCGATCATTGTATCGGGGTGGAGGTAGAAAGGTAATTATAGTGGTGGGCGTTGTCGCGTAGTAACTGTTCTACCAATCAAGAAGCAGGTTGCATGCGTCACGCCTCTGAAAGTCAAATGTCACGTGCTTGTAGTAAGTCCGACCGTAAAACCAAGGGCAATAAATCGTACACTCAAGCCGAGTGCACTGCTAACTTTGCTCCAGTTGTCGTCTTTAAATAGCTCGTACAGCGAGATGTTCGTCTTTCGGGTTTTACATCAACTGTATTCACAGACACCCCTGATCTGTTATTGAGTCTGCTGAATGACAAATGCCAGAGTGAATGACTTAGATTTAGGATCTAAAATAAATGATCTCACTTTGTCTGATGAGCGTCAGTCACTGTAGCTGGCGGGCCATTCAAAGTTGTCGGTCTTTTTCTTGCTATAATCAGTTATGCAAAAAATAATTCTGAGTTGGCGTTTTTCGAGATTGTTCATAGCGGTATCTGGATCTCAGACTGGAAGCTGTGGATTATCGTCTGCTATCTCTCAATGGCCTGTTCAACTTCTTTACGCAGAAAAGGTTTTCAAAGGCAGGTCATTTCGGTGGGAACAGTTTCGCTCATTGGCGATTGTTAACGACCGCGGTATAAATCAAGGATTAAATTTGCCCCCCAATAAACAGCCTTATGGTCGCTATGCAGACTCCGTGAGGTAAGTGATGGCCATCGACTGGAGATTTTTCCTCTCGAGTCGATTTTTAGAAATTGGTGAGGATCAGGTTAGACAACTCTTCTGAATTTACAATAAGTGTAAACTAATCGATTTACATAATAATCATAGTTTTAAAATAATGAATCTGAGAAAACTAACACGAATCCACAAAATGATAGGTAAAGCAAACGAATTCTATTAGAATGAGATATTTCATTTGTTTACACAATTCAAAAGTCACGACAGTCTAGACCCCAGTTAACTGTAAGTTTGGATTATTTGTCAAGTAATGTACTTGAATATGCACATATTCTTACGCAGGTGTCATTTTAGTTAGCTTAGATTATCATGCTTTAAAAAATAAATATCTTTCTACTATAAATATCTTGTCCTATCTGTCATGAAAACATATTCCAATATAAATTACCCAATGATCCTGAAGATATCATATTTTAAAACAGATTTTACTTTAATATAAAGCAGTGGACTAACTGACTACAGATCTAGACCCGCACTTCAGTAGACCCGAATGGTAAACATTGAATGGGTGGTGGGATCGGTGATGTAATTATAGTCTGGCGTTGAAAGAACATTTTTTTCTAAGTTGTCTCAAAGCACACATTTATAACTAAAGTGAAACGTTCGCTTGTAAACTAATCATTAACCACAAAATCTTCATCTCTCAAAACCAGAATGGAATAAATGAGTAGTTGAGCACAGTAATATTACACAGTTTTGATAAAAGTGTTATCACCTTTGAATTTGAGTACCAAGTATTTTCACACTCTGAATTTTGATGAACGCAGCAGGTGATATATTACTTTTCTGTTAAAGGCGCTGTCGCCACGAAAAGAACACATTGACAAAGTAGCTGATCCATTTCTATACATTTATTGTACTTAACTTTGTCACTTTATTAACTTTACACCTGTCTGTCACTATCTAAAGCCTCCACAATGTTGTGCCCAAATAACCTAATTGATATACAGCATTATGTATTTAATTCTCAATCAACATTAACTATTACTATGGTAACAATGGGGTGCCCAAATAACCGATTGAGTCTCAAATCAACATTAACTATTACTATGGTAACACCAAATGGCATATCAATAAATCTCTTATCACTGATGTTAATATCTGAGGAATAACTGGAATAGCAGAGTGTAATCAAAATAGAAAATCAAAATATTTTAATGCATAAATATTCAACATGAAAAATAATTTAATACGTGTATGTGTATGAGAAGTAGAGAGTGAGAAAGCGAGCAAAATGTTCCTGCTTAAATATTTCAAAAGTATTTTTTAACGATACGTTTGCGAAAGAGAATTCGAGGTCTGTTCTCTGCAAAATTTTCTGACGTCACGCACAGGCAGCTGTTACCTGAGTTATATGTGTGCTCTCTTCAAATTACCACTGGGGGCTTCACGTACCATAGCCTGTAATTGGAGCAAGGTGTACGCGAGTACATTACACTCAATGTCTCCTACTCATTAATCACTCACTCACTCATGGACACATACACGCGCGCGCGCGCACATTCATATACAACACACATAATAACACATAATTACATGCAAACGCACTCTCTTTCCCACGTATGACCCACTAAATTTCTATTAATTTTGCTAAATAACTGTAGTAATGAACATCTAGAAACCGAACAATCAGGCTTTGTCACTTGAACTTATATATATGTTTAATCCTTTTTTTATAGGTCGGAATGTATCCCGAGAAGTAAATACATGTATATCATATTTGTAACTGACACAGAAAAACAAGTCTAGTAATGTTAATCTGGGCTGTCAGTGTCATTCTAGTCTTCAAGGTCATATGATGGATGAATTACTATAGTAGCGTCTAAGATCAGCTTTCGACACGGTGCAGTACACACTTTATCTAGTAAAGACATTTCAACCCTTAGTTATGCCTTGTTGACTATCTAAAGTGCTTGGAACATGTTCAGAAGAGACTAAAGAGACCAAGTCCAGAGACGTTCGTATAAAAACTTAGACTTGGAGCGCATCCAAAGACCAGTTCTTGACACACCTCAGTAGCAATTAATTAAAAGAAATGCTATATTTTTTAATTTAAAAAAAAAAAGGTGGGGGGGGGACTTGGAGAGGAGATCTTGGATGATTCAGTCTTGAAACGCAGTTCCAGAAAAACTCTGTTTTCAGAGTACGGCAGAACCGACCACAAATTAAAATCATATTAATAATGCAGTGTGGTCCAAATGCATTTGAACATTCAAAAGATCGGAATAAAAGGTCCAATCTCATTTGGGTTCTAGAACTTGTGTAGAAATTCTACATTTTCGAAATCGAATTGCAGATAAACATTTTTTGGACGTAAGGTCCAGATGTACGCGAAATCTTAAATGTGGAACCCTGTCTGGGAATAATGCGTGACTTTCTGGTTGTTCAAAAAGTCGTGACTGGTATATTTGAAAAGACTGGCTAGACTTGGTGAAAGACTTCGAGTTGTTCAACGAATCAGTGACAAACAAATATTGGCTTATACATTTTAAAAAAGAGTAAAGTAGACCTGGTGAAAGATTTCGATGTGTTAAAAAAATTGTTCCTTACACGTACAGGCCTATACATTTAAAAAGAATGACTTAGACCTGGTGAAAGATTTCGATGTGTTAAAAACACTGTTCCTTATACGTACAGGCTTATACATTTAAATGACTTAGACCTGGTGAAAAGAGTTTGATGTGATAAAAAAATTGTTCCTTACACGTACAGGCTTATACATTTAAAAAGAATGACTTAGACCTGGTGAAAGAGTTTGATGTGATAAAAAAATTGTTCCTTACACGTACAGGCTTATACATTTAAAAAGAATGACTTAGACCTGGTGAAAGATTTTGAGTTGTTCCAAGAATCGTTGATGCGCGCACACTGGCTTATGCAATTGACAAAACTGACTAGACCTGGTGAACAATGGCTTATGCAATTGACAAAACTGACTAGACCTGGTGAACAATGGCTTATGCAATTGACAAAACTGACTAGACCTGGTGAACAATGGCTTATGCAATTGACAAAACTGACTAGACCTGGTGAAAGATTTCAAGTTGTCGTAGTTCAGTAGGATTTAAAAAGAAAATGTTTAATACTGTGTCAGGATCGAAATGGTATTTTTAGTGTCACTGGCAAATGCATGTACCCCAACCCAGCATTCTCACTTTAGAGTTTAGAGTATCCAAAATGTAAAGAGGATTTCAGTGGAAAATAAATACTCCAAATTAAAATATAAAGTTAAACTGAAAATTAAAGGCTCTCTCAGCAATTTCTAGAAAATTCTCAATTCGAGTTGTTTACTTCAACTCTGACACTTACAAAATATCATCATAAGGAGTGCCAGTTTATATAACAATTAGGTCTAGAAATGGGGGTAGGCAAATTTACTCCACCACACAGTGTTTACATTAAAATGGACTGTTAATATCTTACTACTTACACTTATAGACTTCAAAGTGAACTATTTGTATTCCTTTACTATTTGCACATTTATATTTGAAAATGGAGTGCTAATTTCCCTTTATTACCTGCACCATTAAGCTTTGAAATGGACTTTTAAGATTCCTTTACTGCTTGTACCTTTAAGCTTTAAAATGATTTATTAATATTCCTTTAGTACAGCACATTTTTTGTAAGTAGCTGTTAATATCACTCTACTTCTCGAAATAATTTACTTTAATTGGACTTTTAATTAATCTCACTTTATTTCTGCATGTTTTGGGACTATTCTAATTGGGACTATTTGTGCTTCATATTCTTATCGCTGGACTATTGTATTTATAGGCTTTTAATTGAAAGTACATCACTTTAGTTCTGCATTTTTAAAATTTTTTAATTGGACTGTATTGTTAGAGTATTAATTTAACTATACGACTGCATCTTTAAATTTGCCTAATCGTATCACACTCTCAGTAGTACTTTAAAATGGACTTTTAATATTCTCATACCGTTTTCAACTTTTGAGTCTATAAATGGACTTCTCTTGGTACCACTTTACCACTCGCACCTTTTGACTTTAAAACGGACTGTTTGTGTCACGCTTAATAGTCACGTTCTTTTGTGCACCCTCCGAGTTTTATATAATTCACTTTTCAATACTGTATATTTTGACTTTCGTCTGACTTGTACTTCATTCACTTTTCAATACTGTATATTTTGACTTTCGTCTGACTTGTACTTCATTCACTTTTCAATACTGTTTCCACTTCAAAAGGGGTTTTACTTTATTTATGACATAAAACATTTTTATTACTTTGTGATTCTCACTTCACTTGGTTTACTTCGGCCATTACTTCTACCTTGACATCTTAAACGAACTGTCCTTGATTGGTGCTTGTTTCTCTTTTTATCACTTCCTTTTATATAAAGAATTTGCTTGCATTTATAATGTCCTATCAGAATATGTCCTCACATGGCATAGGTATCGGTCCCGTGTTTCTTTGAGGAAGGCCTGGTCACTTTAATAACTGCATACAATCATCACCATCATAACTATCATCACCATCATCATCATCATCACTAGGACATTTCAAGCTGTGCGCATTCTTGTTCGTCTAAAAATAAAGCACTTCGTCGAGTTTTCACGGTTTTCACTTTTGACGCTCTTAGCGTAAAGACAGAGGTGAAGGTTAAAGCAGTAATCTGATCATTACACGTAAATTTCCAGCCGCGAGCGAAATGACGCACAGTCAAGCCTGTTCACCTCACTCGTCAGGCTGTCATGAACTAAGAAATAAACCACCCATCATATCATGCGTAATTAAAACACCTTTTGACATTGGTAGTTAAAGAGAGATTGAAACTCTATTAACACAACTGTTTCCGGTTTTGTATGACGTGAGATTTCCAGAAAATAATCTGCCAAACAGACTGGTATTATACAGTTAAACAAAGAGCTTCATAATCATATGTATTCATAAATTATAAAAATAATATAGTGTGGAAAACGTGTGTATGTATGTGTGTGTGTGTGTGTGTGTGTGTGTGTGTGTGTGTGTGTGTGTGTATGTTATATATGTGCGTGTATGTTATAAATGTGCGTGTCTGAAAATAATTAATTTCCAAGCATGCAATAAAACGAACAACTATAACCTGGGCACTGCCCTATATTTTGCCCTTGAGTTTGAAAACAAAGTTGGCTAAGGGTAGAATTTTTTCTGCTAACGATTCAAAGTATTAAATTGCTGAAACAGTTGTTTACGTGGTTTTACTTTAATGCATTGGAAAAAAATAATTTTTACCATCGTTTTATTGACAATAAACTAGAGCATATTATTTTCCTTGATCCTGCCGGTTTACTCACGTTTTTGTACATATATTTTGTTCAAACGAGTTCAAGTGTATTTATATGTATTTGATCTCATACAAACAGCCAACGATCCAATCATTTTTATTTCTTTTTATTTTCTTCACACCCGATTGCACATTTTGGGTATAAAATAAACGAGGAATTGAAATGTTCGTTTCCTTAGTAAAATGTCCCATTATCCAGGTCCTTACCATTGCAGGTCAGCGAGATGGTGTAGTAAATTATTGTATATTTGTCATTTCAATAAGATTTATTTAATTTATAGTCCCTGCTTTCCCCCCCCCCCCCCACTTTCACTGTAGACCTAATAAAGCATTGTTCACAGCTGTTAATACTGTATTGACATTAGTAGTGAAGAAGTTAAGTCACTAAGTTTGATAGAGTGAGGTTTTTTTAATTTTCTAAATAATTTCAATGTTATTTAAAACAACAACAACATAATTTGTATTTGTAGCCACACGTAATAGAATGGTAAAAATGTATGTTTCTTTCCAATAGGATTTATTTTCAGTTTCTTTTATTCTTTGACAAGTTTGTCATGTTTTATGCTGTTTTAGTGAATTCCGGCCGCATTTCGACGACATAGAAGGGGCGTTATTCGAATATCTCTGCGACGAAAATGAAAAAGTTCATCTAGGAAAATTCCTTTCGGTGAGAAATGTCTTCCTTCCTTCCTTCGTGAACTTTTCATAAAGAGGGAGTGCTTGTCTCATTAATAACTAGTTCTATACTTAGTCAGGGAGTGTCTGTTGTGTTAATAAACTAGTTCTATACTTAGAAAGTCAGGGAGTGTCTGTTGAATTAATAAACTAGTTCTATATTTATACAGTGAGGGAGTGTCTTTTGCATTAATAAACTAGTTGTTGTATTTAGTCAGAGAGTGTCTGTTGCATTAATAAACTAGTTCTATACTTGGTCAGGGAGTGTCTTTTGCAATTAATAAACTAGTTCTATACTTAGTGAGGGAGTGTCTGTTGCATTAATTAAACTAGTTCTATACTTAGTCAGGGAGTATCTGTTGCATTAATAAACTAGTTTTATACTTAGACAGGAAGTGTCTTTTGCATTAATAAACTAGTTCTATACTTAGTCAGGGAGTGTCTTTTGAATTAATAAACTAGTTGTATACTTATACAGTCAGGGACGCTTTCGATGGCCTGAATTACGCAGAAAGAACATTTAAGCTTGTATACAAAAGGTATTCTTAGTTCTCATATGGTCGCGCTGACACGCGTTCTTGTTATTGACACCTGACTCCTGCTGGACGGCTGCGGCATGAGTCTAGAAAGGTCGGACTCAGTATTGCTATGTTGCTGCCAAAAATAACCAGCAATTCGTCTAATTAACAGTTAACAAGTTGCTGCCAAAAATAACCAGCAATTCGTCTAATTAACAGTTAACAAGTTGCTGCCAAAAATAACCAGCAATTCGTCTAATTAACAGTTAACAAGTTGCTGCCAAAAATAACCAGCAATTCGTCTAATTAACAGTTAACAAGTTGCTGCCAAAAATAACCAGCAATTCGTCTAATTAACAGTTAACAAGTTGCTGCCAAAAATAACCAGCAATTCGTCTAATTAACAGTTAACAAGTTGCTGCCAAAAATAACCAGCAATTCGTCTAATTAACAGTTAACAAGTTAAAAATAACCAGCAATACGTCTAATTAACAGTTAACAAGTTGCTGCCAAAAATAACCAGCAATACGTCTAATTAACAGTTAACAAGTTAAAAATAACCAGCAATACGTCTAATTAACAGTTAACAAGTTGCTGCCAAAAATAACCAGCAATTCGTCTAATTAACAGTTAACAAGTTAACCAGCAATTCGTCTAATTAAGAGTAAACAAGTTAAAAATAACCAGCAATACGTCTAATTAACAGTTAACAAGTTGCACGTCAGCGATCACGATATAGTTTTGCCATGTAACAAAATAATTAAAACAGTATTTAGAATTTATTTTAAAAAAATAAAATATGAATTATTAACATTGTTTTCAAATGCTACTGTGCACATCACAACCGTAATGCTGTCGTTATTTTGTGTGGATTTGTAGATTAACATTCTTAGAGGAATTGAGACCCGTGCCGCTAGAGATGATGTCGTTATTTTGTGTGGATTTGTAGATTAAAATTCTTTGAGGAATTGAGAGTAGTCTCAAAGTAGCCGAATGGGAAACAGGATGGTGCTTACTAAAATGATGTAGACCAGAAGTTGGTGTTTATATTCTTTAAATTTAGTAAGAGAAGACTCATTCAAACACACCACTTTTCTTAGTGGCAATCTGCCAATGAAAACCAGAAGACGGCGTTCACGTGTTTATTTTTTTTAACGTACAAGTGGGAGAACACAACATTGATCAGTGGTGACTGGATTCTAAAGGTAAAGCAATCACACAAAAAGTGAAATGTTTGTTTACTTGCATTGTAAAGCAATCACACAAAAAGTGAAATGTTTGTTTACTTGCATTGTAAAGCAATCACACAAAAAGTGAAGCAATGCAAGGGAGACTACAGTGTGTTACCTGTAATGACGATACCGTTCAATTTGCGTTGACTTTGATTTGACAGGAACTAAAGGCGACGGGGTTGAGAATAAATGATCCTCGACTCTCGGAAACAATACGGAATATAACGAACCTCAGTAATAAAAATGCAGAATTTGAAGGCTCACCGAACATCATGCTCGACAAACAAACATTTAAGGCGTAAGTGTAACAATTAACTTATCTGAAGTCAAACCGTATTAGAATTCTATTTTCAATCTATTGATAAGTAAACATATTGATAGAGACTGTAACTGTATCATCATGGTACATCTGTGATACAAAAAATATACAACAGTTATACAATTAGATACCAGAAAACAAACATTACTGCTGAATATACCATTTTTTCTATCTGTATATATATATATCTGCCTGTCCATTTATCTATCTATCTGTCTATCTGTCTGTCTCTCTGTCTGTCTGTCTGTCTGTCTATCTATCTATCTGTTCCTCATCGTGACCCTCCACACGTCTATATAGCATTTTAGTTTTAAGCATGTACCAATGCCACTCATTTTATCAATCTCGTTCTCTTTTTTCCTTTTTTAATTTTACTTACTAACTTTCTTTTTATATTCCTTTTGACCATATAATTTTACAATCTGATCGTCTACTACCCTGTCTTCTATCAACAGATGTGTATCAGACAACATCATCCTGATCTGTAAGGCATTCCAGAGGCATTTCATGATCCCAGAGTTCTCGAAGTTTTGCAAGCGTGTGGACGAGCTGTTCTGGAGTGCCAAAGCAAACAACAAAGGACAGGTATGAACGTTTTCAAGCAAGGCTTTCTCCTTCTCTTTAAAGATGCAAAAAACCCCACGAATGTCGAAGTTTTGAACTGCTGTTAGCCAAATGTAGGGCTTTCTCCTTCTCTTTAAAGATGCAACAAGCCCTTCGAATGTCAATGTTTTGAAATGCTGTGAACTAAATGTAGGGCTTTCTTCTTCTCTTTAAAGATGCACAAGCCCTTCGAATACAACAAGTACGTATTTTATTTGAATAATTTTACTTGTCATACAGTTTTAATGTGATTATCTTCAGACAAATCCATTACATTCCTTACAGATTTTTATGACTCGATTAACTTATTAACTTTGAATATTTCTGTCAGATTTTGTTATCTCTGGAACTCTTATTTATACTTTATTGCATAATTTACTTCAGTTATTTTCATTTTTTCATTGTAAAGTTTAAAGGTTACGTAACAGTAGTCCAATGTTTCCGACTTCTGGGTCACGTCTAAACATACCGACAACTGAAAGTTCAAAACCCCAAACAAATGTGCGATGGAGAGAGAGAGAGAGAGAGAGAGAGAGAGAGAGAGAGAGAGAGAGAGAGAGAGAGAGAGAGAGAGAGAGAGAGAGAGACGATGGCATCTTTACACAATACACTTTGCAGGGATAAAGAAAGACTTGTACAAACGTACCATAGTCACTAGCTTGACAACAACTGTACACTTTGCAGGGATAAAGAAAGACTTGTACAAACGTACCATAGTCACTAGCTTGACAACAACTGTACACTTTGCATGGATAAAGAAAGACTTGTACAAACGTACCATAGTCACTAGCTTGACAACAACTGTACACTTTGCAGGGATAAAGAAAGACTTGTACAAACGTACCATAGTCACTAGCTTGACAACAACTGTACACTTTGCATGGATAAAGAAAGACTTGTACAAACGTACCATAGTCACTAGCTTGACAACAACTGTACACTTTGCATGGATAAAGAAAGACTTGTACAAACGTACCATAGTCACTAGCTTGACAACAACTGTACACTTTGCAGGGATAAAGAAAGACTTGTACAAACGTACCATAGTCACTAGCTTGACAACAACTGTACACTTTGCAGGGATAAAGAAAGACTTGTACAAACGTACCATAGTCACTAGCTTGACAACAACTGTACACTTTGCATGGATAAAGAAAGACTTGTACAAACGTACCATAGTCACTAGCTTGACAACAACTGTACACTTTGCAGGGATAAAGAAAGACTTGTACAAACTTACCATAGCCACTAGCTTGACAACAACTGTACACTTTGCAGGGATAAAGAAAGACTTGTACAAACTTACCATAGCCACTAGCTTGACAACAACTGTACACTTTGCATGGATAAAGAAAGACTTGTACAAACGTACCATAGGCACTAGCTTGACAACAACTGTACACTTTGCATGGATAAAGAAAGACTTGTACAAACGTACCATAGGCACTAGCTTGACAACAACTGTACACTTTGCAGGGATAAAGAAAGACTTGTACAAACGTACCATAGGCACTAGCTTGACAACAACTGTACACTTTGCAGGGATAAAGAAAGACTTGTACAAACGTACCATAGGCACTAGCTTGACAACAACTGTACACTTTGCAGGGATAAAGAAAGACTTGTACAAACGTACCATAGCCACTAGCTTGACAACTACAAACAGTCTATTTCTGCGTTCTGTCTTGTGAAATATTCAATAGGTTGCCAGTTACATTCCTCAGCTGGCGAGGATCAGTCCTGACCACTGGGGCTTGGCGGTGTGCACTGTTGATGGACAGAGGTAAGTGTACCTATCTTTGACAATCCTTTCCTTTCCTCTTGATTGTCCGCTTTCTTTAGTTTTATCATTGTTTTGAAAAGCAGTAGCAATAAATCTCTGTTCAAGGTCAGTCAATTATGAGTATTGGGAAGCGGTACTATAGTGGGTTCTGATTGGTCCATTCTCGGTTTGTAAGCATGTTCAAAAACCACCGAGATCATGACGCTCTTACCGCAAATGTATTTCTGGAAACAGAAAACCTTGCGTGTGAAAGAATGTGTATTCTGGCCGCGAGTAAGTCGCGTGTAGTGAACTATATCTGCCTCGAGAACTGTAAATCAAGCCTTCCTTTCCTCGCCCACGACAAAGAGTTTATGCTCAGTATTACCACTGTAATGGTTTATGCTCAGTATTACCACTGTAAGAGTTTAATGTTTATGCTCAGTATTACCACTGTAATGGTTTATGCTCAGTATTACCACTGTAAGAGTTTATGCTCAGTATTACCACTGTAAGAGTTTATGCTCAGTATTACCACTGTAAGAGTTTATGCTCTAAGAGTTTATTACCACTATAAGAGTTTGTGAAACAAAGAAGTTACGAGGATAAGTACTTCTTATATCAATAAATCATAAACCTAGTTCCTTCACGCTTGAATTACTGTTTTCTCTTGAGAGTACTATTAAACAGCTAGTGTTTTTCTTTTGAGTTCTATTAAATAGCCAGTGTTTTCTCTTGAAAGTGCTATTAAACAGTGTTTTTTCTTGAGAGTGCTATTAAACTGTCAATGTTTCTCTTGCGAATGCTATTAAACAACCAGTATTTTCTCTTGAGAGTGCTATAAAACAGCCAGCGTTTTCTCTTGAAAGTGCTGTTAAACAGCTAGCATTTTCAGGGTGTTATTAAAAAGCCAGTGTTTTTACAGTGAGAGTAGTATTAAACAATTAGTGTCTTCTCTTGAAAGTACTATTAAACAGCTAGTGTTTTCTCTTGAAATTACTACTAAACAGCTAGTGTTTTCTCATAAAAATACTATTAGCTAGTGTTTTCTCTTAAAAGTACTACTAAACAGCTAGTGTTTTCTCTTGAAAATACTATTAAACAGCTAGTGATTTCTGTGGAGACTAGTTTTCCACCTAAGGAAATAATGTGTGACGTAAATGTTTGTCTCAAATGTTGTGGAAGAAAGAAAACGTTTACGGCACCCGAATATCCGCCTAGTAAGAGAGACGAGAGGTGTCTGCTGGAGAATTGTTAATAACATAAATTAAGATTCTCAAAACTTGTATTTAGGTATGGACGATTAATTACTTAATAATAATAATAACCATTAACTAGGTGGCGTTAGCGTTACGGACCGTATTGTAGACTAACGTCCAATCAACTCCTTGCGTACATATGTGACAGATGGCAAAAAATGTATAAACATATAATCAGAAAAAATACAATGAGTTGCTTTCACAGGACGAACATGTGACAAAGCTGTCATGATACTAATTAGATCTTGTTCAGATTGATTCTCATACTATCTCACTACGGTTTACCTATCACAGGTTAGCTATTACGGTGACCTTAACACTATCTCACTACATAGTTTCTATCACAGGCTAGATATTACGGTGACCTTAACACTATCTCACTACGCTGTCCCTGTCAAAAGTCTGACACTAAAATAATCCATGACCAGGGCTTAGGCCTACTCAGAGAATATCATTAACCTTCATACTATCTCACTAAAGTATAACTAACAGGCTAGATATTACAGTGACCCTCATACTATCTCACTAAAGTATAACTAACAGGCTAGATATTACAGTGACCCTCATACTATTTCACTAAAGTATGACTAACGCAGGCATGATATTACAGTGACCCTCATACTGTATCACGGCGGTATCCCTAATACAGGCTAAAAAAATATTACAGTGACCCTCATAATACATGTATATCAATGCGGTATCATTATCACATACTAGATCTAATGGCAAAGACGAAAACTACATTCAGTACAGAACATCACTAGTGGATGAACCGAAAATACAACTGAACATTTTATGATTTAATCTGTACTGAATTTCGTGCTTTTACAAATATGTACTTTATTAATTTATTTTCATTTATATAATTTTTAACCAGGTATGCTATCGGTGACGCCACAATTCCGTTTTGCTTACAATCTGTGAGCAAGCCACTGACCTATGCTCTTGTTCTCAATGAGGTCGATCCTGACGTAGTTCACAATTATGTAGGTCAAGAGCCAAGTGGTCAACGCTTCAACGTTATTGGGCTTAATTCAAATCGTAAGTTGCTTTTGAATGTCTGTTATTTTTTTTTAATATTATTAGAGCTAGAAACAGGGAGACGGAGAGATAGAAAAGACCGAGAAAGAACGCTGCATACTGGAAAGAGAGAGGGCTAGACACAGTGTGGAGAGAGAAAGAGAGAGCTAGATACTGTGGAGTGAAAGTGAGAGAGTTAGACAATGTGGAGAGAGAAAGAGAGAGAGGTAGACAGTGTGGAGAGAGAAAGAAAGAGAGCTAGACTGTGTGGAGAGAGAAAGAGAGACCTAGACAATGTGGAGATATAGCTAGACATTGTGGAGAGAGAGAGAGCTAGACAGTGTGGAGAGAAAGTGAGAGAGCTAGACAGTGGAGAGAAAGTGAGAGAGCTAGACAATGTGGAGAGAGAAAGAGAGCTAGACAGTGTGGAGAGAGAAAGTGAAAGGACTAGACAGTGTGGAGAGAGAGAGAGAGAGCTAGACAGTGTGAAGAGAGAAAGAGAGATCTAGAGGTGTAGAGAGAGAGAGCTAGACAGTGGAGAGAGAGAGGGAAGAGAGAAAGGAGTTTAAAGACCACTCATCTCTGAGAAAAATACACTATTCGGTTTATCTACCATGGACTCGACTTATTTTTGCCTTCTATCCGGAAGGCGACAATCAGTTATTATAATTGCATGATTTCTTTATATTATTTTGTTTAAAATTAATATGATAATTAATGTAATATACTTTCTACTGAAAAGTGTACAAACGATAGGAGTAATGATGATGATGACAGTTTGACATCTTTCTGCTGGAAAAGTGCACAAATGATAGTAATAGTTATGATGATGATAACAGAGTATCATCTTTCTACTGGAAAAGTGTACAAATTATGACACTGGTGATGATAGTGTGACGTAGTTTGACTGGAAAAGTGTTCAGTCAGCGGGAATGAAGATGTTAACCTGCTGCTAAATCTTCTCACTCATTGTCTGACTGACTCCCTGACTCACTCACTGACTCACTCATTGACTCACTCTCTCAAATACATGTGTGCACACGCACACACACACACACACACACACACACACACACACACACACACACACACACACGATATATAGTATATATATTTTTTCACACGTGACGTTGACATATTCGCTGAGTTGCTTTAATATTCTATACTTCCAAATAAATAATTTAAAGTATTCTGATAAATACATTTTATACAACTTTAAATAATATTGATTGCTTTAGGTTCGTTGTTATAAATAATATATTTTTAACAAACTCCCACGTTTGGTTGGGGAGCTAGATCTTTTCCCATGTCTGGGAATATGATATGAAAAACAAAGTTATATTTATCTCTATGCCCTGACTACGTTTTGGAATATTCATCTATTAGTGTCACAGTTCATTAATACCCTCACTATTCTATGCCCCACTCAGAACGCCCATGACACATGCCTCAATAATACACAAAGTAGCAACACCTCATTCATACGTCATCCTATTTTTTCAACGAGCTGAAAGAAAAATACATTTATTAAACAGTTAAAATCTCCATTCCTTCCAGAGTTCTTGAGGTTTTTACATACAGTCTCGAGGAACAGATCTGCCTATAGCAATGTGTTTAGACTATTTAGAGTTCTTGTGGTTTTCTGCATACAATTTCTGGGAAACAGACCTGCCTGTAGTTATGCGTAGACTTTTAGCACATCTACTGGAATAAATGTATCTCTACTTCAGGCAAAGGATTAGACAGGAAGTATTGACTGTGCTAGATTGACCATAATCACACTGCCTGCTTAAGTGTGCCTCACAGCTTCCGTCAAACACAACCACCCGACCAAAAGACCCTTCTTTCATAGTAGAGTCCATTCATACATCAGTAGAATACTTCTTTCCCGGCTCACTGACTCAATTTTTTTCCCATAACTTTAACACTCATCCATTCCAGTCGAGTCATGTCTGCTGGTCTCACATCAGTGAATCTGTAATATCTTGCTTTATCACTAAGCCTTCCATCCCAGCACTCACTACGTACCGGTCAAGTTTAACATCCCACCAAATGCAAACTGGAATAACAAAATAACAAAAAAAAACCCGGTCAAGTTTAACATCCCACCAAATGCAAACTGGAATAACAAAATAACAAAAATACCCAGTCAAGTTTAACGTCCCACCAAATGCAAAGTTGAATAACAAAATAACAAAAAAAAACGGTCAAGTTTAACATCCCACCAAATGCAAAGTTGAATAACAAAAAAAAAAACACGTTCAAGTTTAACATCCCACCAAATGCAAACTTTCCATAATATTTGACAATACTTGAATAACAAAATAATATATTTTCAAATACAACACAAATAAAATATAAACTTGATAAAATAGTAATTTTTTTAATAAATGGCTGGTGAATAGGAAAACGACGGTCAAGTAGTGTTGGTAACAGAGTATACGTAACACATGTAATATCTCGACATGTTTGGGCAAATGTGGTATATGCTTAGTCTATATGTTGTGTAAAAAAAAGTGATATATAGACATTAAACACACATACTGAATTAATCATATGTACTAGTTATTTAAAGATTAAATAATAATTATATTCTGGATCTGATCCCTGTTAGCCATTGTTTTCCAATTCAAATGATTATATATAAGACAAAGGCAGGGAAAGAGAAGAGCATACAAAAAAGAAAAAAGAAAGAGAAGTACAGATAAACCTCTGAAAGAAGGAGAAAGAAATATAATAAAAAAGAAAGTAAGAAAGAGAGGGGAGGCTATTTTAAGAAACAGTTCACTCTATGATCAGAAAAACCACACAACCCTATGGTGAATGCTGGTGCTGTTGTGATGACGTCCTTACTTCGACCGGAGCTTAACTTGGCAGACAGATTTGATCATGTAAGTATTGCTTGAAATCAAATTGTTTTGATCAGGTAAGTGTTGCTTGAAATCAAATTGTTTTGATCAGGTAAGTGTTGCTTGAAATCAAATTGTTTTGATCAGGTAAGTGTTGCTTGAAATCAAATTGTTTTGATCAGGTAAGTGTTGCTTGAAATCAAATTGTTTTGATCAGGTAAGTGTTGCTTGAAATCAAATTGTTTTGATCAGGTAAGTGTTGCTTGAAATCAAATTGTTTTGATCAGGTAAGTGTTGCTTGAAATCAAATTGTTTTGATCAGGTAAGTGTTGCTTGAAATCAAATTGTTTTGATCAGGTAAGTGTTGCTTGAAATCAAATTGTTTTGATCAGGTAAGTGTTGCTTGAAATCAAATTGTTTTGATCAGGTAAGTGTTGCTTGAAATCAAATTGTTTTGATCAGGTAAGTATTGCTTGAAATCAAATTGTTGTCAGACAGATTTGATCATGTAAGTATTGATTGAAGTCAAATTGTTGGTAGACATATTTGATCGTGTAGGTGTTGCTTGAAGTCAGAGTGTTAGACAGTTGTGACTATGTAAATATTGCTTGTCAGAGTGTTGTACAGTTGTGACTATGTAAATATTGCTTGAAGTCAGAGTGTTGGACAGTTGTGACTATATAAATATTGCTTGAAGTCAGAGTGTTGGACACTTTTGTGACCATGTAAATATTGCTTAAATTCGAAGGGTTGGACAGTTGTGACCATGTAAATATTGCTTGAAGTCCGACTGTTGGACAGTTGTGACTATGTAAATATTGCATTTATAACATTTCTAATATTTTTTTCCAGACACTTAATATGTTTAAGCGCATGGCAGGAAACGAGTTTGTCAGTTTCAACAATGCAGTGTAGGTATCATCATCATCATCATCACCAGTTCATTTTTAGTAGCAGTAGTATTATCATTATTATTATTGATGGAAAGTTATAATATAAAGATGGAATTATCTGTACAGAGCGTCTAAATCACTTCTCATATGAAAGAAAACTTACATTCATGACATTTTTCAAGAAAAGTCAGAACTGTAATGAAAATCCGCCACAGAACAAATTTTATTCACTTTCAGCCTGGTATAAATACACCTGGCTTTTAGAATGATATTAGGACATCTGGCTTTTAGAATGATATTAGGACAAATGGCTTTTAGAAAGATATTAGGAAACCTGGCTTTTAGAATGATATTAGGACACATGGCTTTTAGAATGATATTAGGACACCTGGCTTTTAGAATAATATAAGGACAACTGGCTTTTAGACTGGTACTATATAACTGACCTATCTGTAAAAGCCATTCTTCTTATGGTATATGATTTAAGTTTCTTCTTGCATAAAACAGTATCTGTCGTATAATGGCTTATGTAGCCCACACCCACCCTCCTAAAAATAGACTACATGCAAACCTACTTCTAGAAAGGCAGACCCTTATCCCCAGGTTGGAAATATACCTGAATGTTCCAGACACTCACTCTAAACTAAACAAAGTGCAGCCCAACTGTGTGAAACGAATTTACTAAAAACTCACCAAATATTCGTTAGTCGAATTCAGCTTACTGCTGAGGCAACCCTTATTGCAAGTTATCAACATAGCAGGAAACCATCCTATGTATATATTACTGCCGAAGGTATGTGGTTTTGCTTGCATAACTAAATATTATATTCATGTTTATCTCTTGACATTAATTATATTTTATATTGTTATATTTCAATTATGATATTAAAATATATGATGACCATGTAAGAGTGTTCTGTCAGAGAACACTTGAGGATGTATTCTTAGCCCAGATGTATTGGTAGATCGGCACTTTATCTGAGACATTGATTTGACGAGCACTGGGCCATGAAACAATGCCAGAATGGAACCACTATATCTTGGATGTTGACTTTGATGAGTATTGAACTGCGAAGCAACACCTGATCAGAACGATCCATGAGCCAATGTGACCAGCTCAAAGGACCACCTGTGCATCTGCTAATGACATTCACTGGGATTCTAGATGATAGGCAATCATAAATTATGTAATTATAAAGTCCACAACCTCACAACTTCAGTCAACGTCTCAGATTTATTTTAGAGTTCACTCAGAAACATTTAGTGTTCTCTTATAAATTTCTTTATAGTTCGCTCATACAAATGAACCAAATTACTACTACACAGCCATAGGATTCAAAACAAAAATTCTCTTATGACACCATATTATGAACTATAAACATTTATAAACTCTAAATTGTAAGTATTGAACTATTCGCTTATATGTAACCATGCTGTCTTATATTATTTCTTGTTGAATACATTTATTGCTGATTATTAGACCACTCACGTTAGCGTGACTTACTTATCATTTATATTTCGTACTCTGTCATCTGTATTTACTTACTATCCTGGCGATATGTATCATGGGGCTCGAGCTATCTTCTAGAAGTATCACTCTTCTACCTTAATTATCTATCATTCATCTTTCTAACTCGAGTGGCCAGCCAGTTGTGTTTTGGGAATGAGTCTAAGGTTATGGGCGGCCTGGGGTGTTTTGGGAATTAGTCTAAAGTTATGGGAGGCCTGGGGTGTTTTGGGAATTAGTCTAAGGTTATGGGTGGCCTGGGGTGTTTTGGGAATTAGTCTAAGGTTATGGGCGGCCTGGGGTGTTTTGGGAATTAGTCTAAGGTTATGGGCGGCCTGGGGTGTTTTGGAAATTAGTCTAAGGTTATGGGCGGGGCCTGGAGTGGTGTAGAATGACACCTTGCCCGTCTCCCAGCAAAACACCACAGTACCAACATACATTTTATGTTTGTAATAATTAAAAGAATTGCATTGGCGGATTTTACATGGCCCCTTGACTTTGGATTTGATTATCTTTATTCATGAGGACTGGGATAGTTGTAGACCAGCTTTTTGTTGTATGTTATGAAGAGAAATGTAGAGCAGATTGACTGTATATGTTTCTGTATGTGTATATAAATGTACATAACAGATAGCATAATTATCAGATTTTTTACTTTTCATTGATGTCTTATGTCCGATTTTGAAAAGGTGGACTGCAACAATCTCAACTATGGACATAATTAAAATAGAATTGTCACTGTTCGTTGGTGTCGTATGTCTGGTTTCTTTCTGGAAATGGAATCTGCAATAATCATCAGATATAGGCACAGTACTGGGTTGTCAATCTTTGCATTGTTGTTTTATGTCCAGGTTTCTTTCTGAAAGGGAGACTGCGGACCGAAATTTTGCAATAGCTTACTACCTAAAGGAAAATCAGGTAAGATTATGATTTCTCTTATTAGTAAAAAAAACAACTTTACACAAATAAATATACATATATTTTATGTCTTATTTAATGTTATTATGTTCCGCTCACATAGGAAAATGTTTATAAAAGGATGTTTCTATGTCAATTATTGCTTATAAAAAGTACATATATGCTAACAAGTATCAATATCTTTATGTTTGCATGTACATCCTACACTTTATTTCTTCAAAAAGTACATTGTGGTTGCATTATGTATGATAGCTTATCAGCCATATTTATTCTGAAATATCTGTTTATTTTGAAACATCTATTTATTTTGAAACATATTATGTATGTTCTCTCTTCTAGTGTTTTCCCAAGGGAACCAACTTGATGGAAATAATGGACTTCTATTTCCAAGTAAGGATAATTATTTCTCTGAAAACCCAAAGGAATTGTCACTCTAATGCTTGTAAAATACGAGCATTTTGTGATTAAAACAAATTATTGTCCCTTTAGAACCTAAAATTCACACCTTTGATTTTATGTGCACAGCAAGTGTTCATATAACACAGTCAATGTTCACACATAATGAAAGCTTCAATTAATTAACTTAAAAGATTTCTTTTATATAAGAAAATTCTCAAATTAATATAACAGTACCATCTGTTTACTGATGATGCAGACTTCGTTTACTTAAAAATTACATTCAGAAGATGTGAAAGTAATTAAAATTATGTTCATACTTAAAAATACATTTTATTTATAGAGATAACGGAAAGTCCACTCAAAATCTGACAGCATATGGTTCAAACTCTAATTTCATATTTCACACATGATATCCATAATACTGAATGCTAAGAATAGACAAAATTGTGTTGCTTTATGGCAATGTTTAAAGGAAGTCTCTTGTTTATTAATATTTAAATAAAGACTGTTATGGCAATGTTTTTGTGACTCCAATGCCACTTACTTAATTGTTTTGTTAATATTTCAAATGAAGACTGTTTTGTTAATATTTAAAATGAAGATTGTTATTTTATTAATATTTAAATGAAAGCTATTGTTTTGATAATATTTAAATGAAGATTATTATTTTGTTTAAAGAAAACTCTTGCTATGTTGATATTTAAATAAAGATTGTTTTTATTAATATTTAAATGAAGACTGTTGTTATGTTAATATTTAAATGAAGATTGTTGCATAGCCAGAGGAACTTTAATCATAACAAGCTATCCAGTCACAACGTTCTCTCTGAAAAATCTGTCTGTTTTCTCTTTCAGTCTTACCACTGACAGGTGTGTGCGTTCGCACGAATAAATATACACACACATGCATACACACTCTCTCACACACTTCACACATTCTATGCTGGCCAGTGTCAAAAAGATGAAGGATAATTTCTTTCTATCTGTACAGCTGTGTTCCGTGGAGACGACCTGTGACTCCGCAGCTGTCATTGCAGCAACTCTGGCAAATGGTGGCGTTTGTCCGATCACAGATGACAAGGTTCTGCAACCGTTCTGCATCCGGAACACCCTATCTCTCATGGTGTCGTGTGGCATGTACGACTACTCCGGACAGTTTGCTTTTAAGGTCAGACACAGAATAATAATGATCTCAGTATATTGTGCACTGAACAAAATATCAAACTAGATAGATAGGAATCCGTTTGTCTCCATTTACAGCTCGTTGCTGGATTAAGACATTAGGCCTTTTGATTTTGTGTCAAACTCACTTAATGTTTGATTGCAATCGGATAGCCATTTATGTTTCCAGCAAACAAAGAAGGCATGCATGATCCAGCCATAGGAAGCTCATCACTTTCAGTTAACCCCTTGTCACTTTCTCGAATTCCTCGTAGTTCTGTTGGGGATTGATTTGATTCAAGGCTGTATAAGTATTTTTTTAAGTTTGGGCAATGATAATGATAATATATTTGACTGTATTACTAACAACTAGATAGCTAGAGTGTTAGCTTGTACGTTGTATATAAATTCGGCTCAAGAAAAGACTAATTCACTTGAAGATAACAGAACGGGTATATTACACTGGGAAAGGTATATATTCGAGTAGACGCACAAGAAAATCTTCATCCCTATTTTTGTTTGTTTTTTTGTTACTAATTTACGCTTATACTGCTTCGCCTGTGACTTACAGGTAGGACTGCCAGGCAAATCTGGTGTCTCAGGGGGGATAATGCTTGTTGTACCGAATGTAATGGGAATCGTCATGTGGTCTCCCCTGCTTGATGAATACGGCAATAGCGTGCGAGGCATACACTTCTGTGAGGTAAGTGTCACCTAGTCTGCTTTTCCTTAAAATTATTATCGGTTATAATTTAATATATTTATAATATTTATAATAAATCTGTTCTCCGCGTGTCATAGATATAGTATCATTATAGTAATAAATCTGTTCTCCGAGTGTCTGGCAGACAAACATTTTATTACCTATGTAGGCAGGTTGGCAGACACATTTTTTATGATTTATGTAAACAGATAAACATTTTATTATGTGTGTAAGGAGACAGACATTTTAAAATTTATCTTAAATCAAAAACTGATTTCCTTCATAGCATCACACGTTAACAATTTTGTTAAAAATTTTGATATTGTCTTTAGTAAGGCTTTAGTTCCCCAACTACATCAACTTTGTTTCTTGGATAATTTTTCAGGCTTTAGTAGATGTGCTTAACTTCCAGAACTATGACAACTTTGTTTTTTTGTAATGTTTCGGGCTTTAGTAGATATCCTTAACTTCCACAACTGCAACAACTTTGTTTCTTCTTAATTTTCAGGCCTTAGTAGATATGTTTAATTTCCACAACTATGACAACATTCGCTTCACGGAACGTAAGATGGATCCGTGCGTTCGGCAAACAGAAGTCCAGGCAAATGTTGTTGTCGACCTCCTGTTTGCAGCTTACAACGGTGACGTCACAGCTATTCGGAGGTACAGATCAATTGAAAGGATGATTTATATATCCACGATGGAAAGAAGTGGAAACCTCTATCATTTGGACCATAATTATTGCTTATGTTGAAGTCATGTACACGTTATGTTTTTAACGATACAAATTATCCGGTATGCTAGATGTGGCTGTCATAATACATTGAAATCAACACACCATACAATTTACCCGGTATGCTAGATGTGGTCATAAAAAATTGAAATCAACAAACCATACAATTCACACAGTATGCTAGATGTGGCCGTCATAATACATTGAAATCAACACACCATACAATTTACACGGTATGCTAGATGTGGTCGTCATAATACATTGAAATCAACACACCATACAATTTATCCGGTATGCTAGATGTGGTCATCATACATTGAAATCAACACACCATACAATTTACCCGGTATGCTAGTTGTGGCCATCATAATGTAGTGAAGTCAAAGAATGATTTTACCACTTTAAAAAAAATTGATGTCGAATTATAGAGGTTTGATTTAATCACATTTATGTTTTCGGTTTTATATGTGAATGTGTTCTATATATTGTCTTATTCCATTTTTAAGGATTATTTATGTTTATACATATTGATACTTGTATGCTTAGGTGTGTATGCATGTGAGTATGAGTGATTATTTGTGCGTGTGTATTATAATAATATCTTGATTTAATCTCTATGTGATTTGTTTATTTTCATCGTAATTTATCTTGTCTAATCGTAATTTATCATGTCTACTCAGGATTTGTCTTGCAGTTACAGTATGACATGTCTGTTCCTAATTCAACTTGTCTAACTCATGTTTTGACCTGTGAATGGCCTTATATTTGTGAATGGCCTTAACTAATCGCAGTTTGTCAGGTGAATGGTTATATAACTTGTCTGGTCGAGAATTCTGTTAATGTAGTTGTCTAGACTTGATTTATCTATTTGTCTTTTGGTAATTTGTATTTGCAACACTCTATAAGTATATATTCATAATTTGTATTTGCATCACTATATATGTATATGTGACACGAAGCCAACCTAATTATTGGTTATGATTATTATTATTATTAATCATCATGTTTTAAACAAGGTGTGCGTTAATTGGTATTGACATGAGCCAGTCAGACTTTGAACTTAAGTTGTCACTTGTACTCAACAGGTGTGCGCTAAACGGTATTGACATGAATCAGTCAGACTTTGAACTTAAGTTGTCACTTGTACTCAACAGGTGTGCGCTAAACGGTATTGATATGAATCAGTCAGACTACGACGGGCGTACAGCGCTGCACTTGGCATCAGCTGAGGGTCACATTCAAGTTGTTTTGTTTCTCCTGGATAAGTGCAAGTGTTCTCCCTTCTGTGTTGACAGGTAGAGGACCTTATATCTTGAATACATTTTTATAGCAAGTGCTCTCCCTTTCGTATTCACAGGTAGAGGACCACATATCTTAAATACATTTTTATAGCAAGTGCTCTCCCTTCAGTATTTGCAATTAGTAAATCATGTATAGCAAATGCTTTTCTTGCAGCATTGACAAGTACCAGATTTTGTATTGTGCCTATTATTTTTTTCATATCAAATTCGTAAATTGTTTCCATTTTTGTAAAAGTACTGACTGCTAAATGAGATTTTCAAGTAATATATGCAAAATAATTAGAGTTTGAATTTTTTCTTTTCTTATGCTAATGATAGTAGAATGTCCTTGAAACCAACTGGCTACATTGAATTAGCTATATATTATCGATTACTTTGTTCTTGTGTATCTGAGTATTTATGGAGTACATATGTTAAGTGGGAGAATTTTTTATGTGCAGTTGCTATATTTAACAATTTTGGGAAATTATGATTAGAGAACCTAAGACATCCTGTTTTGAAATGGCAGCAACTTGTCTATTCCAGTCCAGTATATACAGAGACCAGGTGCTGATTCTGGAAAATTCTTTTGTTCTCTAGCATTTTCTAGGTTGTGATGTACCGATGCCAGTCAAAATGAAGACAAACAAGTAAATACTGACTCATCAACTGAGTGGTCAGCTGGCCGTGTTTACCTCTGGCATTTGCTTCCAGATCTTTCAAAGAAAGTGTGTGCGTGTGTGTGTGTGTGATGGGGAGAAATAATGAGTCCAGAATGTATCAAGATAGTGAAAATACTGGCGAGTCATTGAGATAATCTTTCCAACCCACCTTGCACAGGGGTGGTGAGGAAATTAAGATTCTCAACACTACATCACATAACTTACATTCTTGTTTAGGAAAACAAGTGTTTTCTCCCCTGAGTGCAGGATGTCACATTATATGCTTGCATGTGTTGTGTGTTAGAAAGAGTGTGTTGAAAAGCTTTGAGTTATCTACAGATTTTATTCACTTCAATCCAGATGGGGTTTCACACCACTTGATGACTCTATTCGATTCAAGAAACATGACGTGAAAGAACTGTTGAAGACAAGAATGCGCCAACTTCAACCTGATTACATCTTTCCAGAAGAACCTCCAAGTATCACTGGCAGGTAGCTTGCAAGACAGATATGAAATGACTCCTGCTTCCAATCTAGAGGATATTAAATGATTCTTGGGTTGAACTCTGTATCACAATAGTGAATTTGACAGATTATTTCATTCTTAACAACCCTGGTTATTTTATTTCTGCTTAACAACCACCTCCAGTGTTCGATAATACATGCATACACACAAATACACAACACACACCCATGTATAGTTTTTATTTTATATTTATTTTTCGACTTTGAGGAATAATGCCTTTTGAAAATGGACTATTTTATACTAAAATTCATTTCATGCTGGTGTGTGTTTTCCAACAGCCTAGGTCTACTGACATTTTATATGTTGATGTGATAGAGATACTGGCCATGATTTATTATTGCTTGTCATGACACGTTTCATGTATTTTTTGCTAGTAGGTTTACTTAATGATAACTCTCATCATAATTTTGTCACTTCTCATAATTATTATTTGTCATGACATTTGTTACATATTTGTATGTGATATCTTGTTTCATGAGTCCGATCGCATAGAATTATCATGCTGCTAACACATTGCACTATTATATGTACTATTCTGATTCCATAATAGCACTGAATTTCAGATCTAAAATATCACTTAAAATAAAATGATCCAATATTGGTCCTTCCAGCATCCCAGTCTGAATTTATTTTATGAAAGTTGTGATAAAAAGGGGAGGGGAGGGAGTCTTTAATGTTTTACAAGGTTAGATGATTGACGTCTCATTTCTGATTCTTTAACGATGTACATCAATATATTCGAACCTGATCTGTGATTCAAGATTGAAAGGAAGATTGTATACTTGGTTGTATACTTGCATACTGAAATGATTAACAGTATTTGAACCCACATATCTAGATTGACTAAAAAAAAAATTACTGATTTATATATATATATATCAAATACAGTGTGGTTACATATCAACAACCCAGTGAATACATCAAATACAGTGTGGTTACATATAAATAACCCAGTGAGTATATCAAATACAGTGTAGTTACATATTAACAACCCAGTGAATATATCAAATACATAGTGGTTACATATCAACAGCCCAGTGAATATTTCAGATACTTAGTGTTGCATATCAACAACCAAAAAGAAACATCAGATGCCAGTTGTTGAGTATTAATAGTCCATAGACATCTATCACATACATAATGGTTATATATCAACAACCAAAAAAGACATCCGATGCTAGTTGTTCTGAATTAATAGTCCATAGATATTGATCACTGAAATATATGGTGGTTAGTTATCAGCAGCTCATAGACATGCAAATAATATTTGGTTAGATACACACATCTATAGTCTATACAAGTAATTTAAATATAAATGTAATTAACATGAAGTGCTGCCCAGAGATGTGGGAAAATATACCTAGTGAATATATTAGATACAGAGTTGTTATCTATCAACAGCTCAGTGAATGTCAAATATACAGTGATTAGATATAAACAACCCAGTGAATATATCAAATATATAGTGGTTAGTTATCAACAGCCCACTGAATGTGTCAAATAAACAGTGGTTAGATTTCAACAGCCCAGTGTGTATATATCAAATATACAGTGGTTAGATATCAACAACACAGTGAATATATCAAATATATAGTCATTAGATATCAACAGCTAGTGCATCAAATATATAGTGGTTAAATATCAAAAGTCCAGTGACGTAAACTAGCCGATGCTTGTTATCTAGATATCTACAGCCCTTAAAGTTACACAGCAATGTGGTGTATCTATAGAAACAATTCCAGGAATCTTTATTTTGCCATCTTATATGACATATCTATAGAAAGAATTTAAGGAATCCTCCTTATGTGGAAAGACTAGATAGCTTTCATTAAACTAGTTCCATAAAGAACACACAAATAGACCATGAAAAGACCAGTGTAAACATTAGGGTGAATTCACTGATGAGTGAAGTTGTGTTTTTTTTAAAAATATTTTAAAACATTTTTGATACCATACAACTTGTGATCAGTGGTGAAAAACATCTTTTGTTGCTCATAATATGTATTAACTCCTTTAATGACAGTTATTTGGATCACTTTAACCACTCTTTATGAGAGATCACTTTAACCACTCTTTTTGAGAGATCACTTTAACCACTCTTTATGAGAGAGTCAACATTTTATACTAATATAATTATCTGCACAAAACCAGGGTGGATCAGGCGAAGAGGAGAACATTTTACTTGCAAATTTCACAAACAGTAGAACATGAGAACTTTGTACTATTAGATGTACATGTCACTCACTGGGCCAAAATCCAGTATCCTACAAAAATTTGGTTAATAAACAATCGAACACGCCTATTGGGTCATGTATATTATTTATTTATTTATTATTATTATTTTCTTTTTTTTTTGGGGGGGGGGGGGGCAAAATCCAGGATGCTACAAAAATTTGGTTAATGAACGATCGAACACGCCTATTGGGTCATTCACGATCTTATTTTGTGTGTGTGCAGTGGGGTGGGGGAGATATCTGTTTAAACCTCCTGTTTGGTGCAGAATTTTTCTTTACTAGAATTTACGTGATATTAAACATTAGTGCAGATTTTACTGTACTAGAATTTTTGTGATATGTAAATAAACTTTATATTCAAATAAATGACATTTATCTGTGGGTTTGTTGTTGTTTTTTTTTGCGATAATGTGCTATTCACATTTTTCTGTTTACAATTTCTTGATAAGATAGACTGTAAATGAACTAGGTATATATATCTTACTTGTTTGTATTAATCATATCTATTACAATTAAAATGTCCTATGGATATTATTAAACTATTATTTTGCTGTTCAGAGAACAATGTTAAGTCATGCTTGATATTGTTTTGGTGTGTTTTTTTCTTGTATTATGTAAGGACGTTATTTTTAGTGTCGGGTTCAAAATTCTTAAATTTGTTATCCAAAAATCTCTTTACATTTGACACATTTTTGTATATTCATACAACTGTTCTTAATATTTTTTGTACTGAATTAATTTGCATATTCATATATCTATTATTGATTTTTGCTTTGAGTCACTCTGTATATTCATACACGTGTTCTTAATATTTTTTGTACTGAATTAATTTGCATATTCATACATCTATTATTGATTTTTGCTTTGAGTCACTGTATATTCACTCACCTGTGAGTGAATTATTTTTACAGTTATTGCATTTTCATACACCTGTTCTGTTTACATATTTCCTTTCTGCACCAACTTCCATGAAAAACCAAGTTTGTCCAGAGAAATCCAAGTCCATAAACTGGTTCACGGTTACATAACAGCTTAAATATCAATCGACATCAAGGTATACAAAACCCTAGTGTTGTGTGATAGCTTGTATGCAATTTCTCTAATTTTAGCGTTAAAAGAGGTCGTATCATTTCTCTAATTATAGCTTTAAGAAAGGTCATATCATTGTCTGATTATATCTTTAAGAAAGTTCATGACATTGTCTTTTTATAGCTTTAAGAAACGTCATGTCATTGTCTGATTATAGCTTTAAGAAATGTCATGTCATTGTTTGATTATAACTTTAAGAAACGTCATGTCATTGTCTGATTATAGTTTTAAGAAATGTCATGTCATTGTCTCATTATAGTTTTAAAAAGACGTCATGCCATTGTCTGATTATAGCTTTAAGAAAGGTCATGTCATTGTCTGATTATAGTTGTAAAAAGACGTCATGTCAGAAGCAGACGAGCACTATGTCCCTTGTACTAATGAAATACCTTAATTACTGCATTAATGTTTTGAGTTTTATGTACTTTAATTAGTGCGCAAATTGTCAAGAAAGGAGAACTTTAATTATGAGTATTAATGTTTTATGTTCAAACTTCAATATGGGATAGTGTCATATATCACATAATATGATGTGGCATGACAAGGCAAATTTGCATGTACTAAGATAAAATATAGAACAATAATGCAGAACACATAAAATGTGAATAAAGACCTATCTTTAATACTATTAATTAAATTGTACTGAAATATAATTTAACATGTTTTGTACATTTCAGTTTTTGGAGCATTTCGTTGAGTAGTTGCTCAGATGAAGACTATGTATAAGTTGCTCGATAATAAAGCTGTTACAAAATAAATGTTAATATTAATAATTATGATAATTAGCTGTTGTAATTAAATATCAACTAGCCTCTTGTGTGATGTAAGAGCAGCAGAAGTAGTGATAAAAGTACCAGAGTGTAGCATTCCTGTCTAAATAACTACCAGGAGTAATAAAAGTACTAAAGAGTGTAACATTCGTGCTGGAAGGCTATCTGAATAACTGCCAGGGATCCACAAATTGGACACATTGCTAGTAGCAGCTCTTCTCGGAAGTGTTGACTTTCTCTGTAAAATCTTGGATTACCCAGAATACTGGTAGGATTCCAAGACTTACGGTCATACTTCTCTCTGGTTAGTGCCATTCTTCTAGAAAGCTGAATTTGGTTGTGGTGGGAGGGAAGAAACACCCAGCAACAAATTAAAAATACATATTTCAATTAAATTTTATTTTAATTCTCAGACACAGGACACTGAATATAATCTGTCTATCCAACAATGAGTTCATGGCATATGAATGCGTTTATTTGTTTGGTAAATTAGTGGCAGTGCATATCATGTTCTCCATTGCTTGGTAAATTAGTGGCAGTGCACATCGTGTTCTCCGTTGCTTGGTAAATTAGTGGCAGTGCACATCATGTTCTTCATTGCTTGGTAAATTAGTGGCAGTGTACAGCATGTTCTTCATTGCTTGGTAAATTAGTGGCAGTGTACATCATGTTCTTCATTGCTTGGTAAATTATTTGTACTGCACTGTTCTCATCGCATTTTGTATTGACATCATTCTCTTTAAAAGATCTCAGTGAGAAACAGAACACGAAGCTTCAGCGCATGAAAACTTGGTGCACTTGTGTTCACTTCAACTTAGGGCAATGGGTAACATGAATCTATCAATCTATCTATCTATCTATCTATCTATCTATCTATCTATCTATCTATTTTCCAATCAGTCTATATCAGTAGGTAAGTGGTTGGAAAACATGTTTTAAAATACATTAATTTTATGTGTATACTACTTTCTCATATTTTTGCTCTTGCCTTTCATACACAGATGATTTGTATCACACTTATGCAATTCATTTTATATCACCAGTGCCAAGGTGGCAGACAAATGAAGTTGAAGTGTGTGTGTGTGTGAATATGCAGAAGTAGAAAAGTTGCTTTGGTTTTTATTTAGGCTAAAAGAAAATAAATTAAAACTCAGTTCCTCTGTAATCTTTTGTTTGTTTTTATTATAGTAATGTGATTCTAGTTTACGTTGTTCTAATTTATTGTTTGTTATATATCAGAGTTAATAGTGTTTCATGCTTGTTTTTATTATAATTCATGTTCCCAGACTGATTGTAATATATTAGTGGATGATTGTAACACATTTGATCTTTTTATGTGTGTATATTAATTTTAGAAAACAATAATTCAAGCTTGATTTCTGTTAAACTATTTTTTGTATCTTGTGTATATTAAACAAAACCCACGATTCTATTTGTTTGTAAACATATCACTCAAAGTTTCTGTTAGTCTGTAAACATATCCCTCAAAATTTCTGTGTAGTCTGTAAACATATCACTCAAAGTTTCTATGTAGTCTGTAAACATATCACTCAAAGTTTCTATGTAGTCTGTAAACATATCACTCAAAGTTTCTATGTAATCTGTAAACATATCACTCAAAGTTTCTACGTAGTCTGTAAACATATCACTCAAAGTTTTTATGTAGTCTTACACAAATGAAAGCAAATGACTGTCGAAATCCAGTCGCCAGACATTTCGATAAAACAAATTATCATTATTCTTCACCAGAGCAATAATATATCGTATTGCATAATTTCCCTTTCCTAGAGCTGTCAAAAATGTGTCCTGGTATCATTTTCAAACTTTTTCTTGTTTCCTACAGTTCTCCCACCACCAGACAAAGTGGCAAATAAAACAAGAGTTTTATATAAACAAAAGCAGTTTTTCAAACGAATTTAAAACTAATTCAGGTTTGCAGTGAATGTGATTTTGTTCTGCGTGTATGTGTGTGACTTTATGTGATACTTCTCTGGGGCACCCTTCACTCGTTAATGATTATTATTTATTAATTAACAACTCATAAGTAATTACAAGTGGTCGAGAATTTTAATTTATAGTAATTAATCATTTCTCCCAAAAGACCAACATGTCTCTCTATTGTCGGATTATAAGTGTGTCATAAGACTCTACTCTTTACACAATAATAAGACAGACGTTTTACTCTCGCATAATGTTTCTGCAGGTGGAAACTTCTTACTAAAGGAGTAATAAAAATCCGTCTTTTATTTATATTTAACGACACCCCCCCTCCACCCTCTATTACTCCAAAATAAGTTTGAATATATATGCAAGAAGGTTAATACATTTAACAATAAATTTTATTAAATCAACAATCAAATATAAAACATAAGAATATAAATTTCAAAAGAGCATTGACATTTACACCATTTCATAACAATGTTCGATTAACAATAGACACTCATTCAGTTTATCTTAGCATAGACCCAGCAGTCGAATTAACATATATATTTAATCAAGTTCATAGACAATTCATCATAGAAATAAGAGTGGAGTTTGAGAGGTAATTAATCAAGTTCATAGACATAATTCATCACAGAAATAAGAGTAGAGTTTGAGAGGTAATTATAATCAACCTTTTCAATGATGGTGGCTGCGTTTTCACAATCATGTGGTTTCTTTTTTTTTTATTAGGTGAACGTCCAAGGTACCCCTTCTAGGCATGTTATACAACTATTCAAGTATTTCATTTCTTTTTCCTTCTTTTGATTGATCATCTGTCAGCTTTTGATACTATATGTGGATTTAATTTATTTTTTCCTTCTTTTGATTGATCATCTGTCAGTGTTTGATACTATATGTGGATTTAATTTTTTTTTCTTCTTTTGATTGATCATCTGTCAGAGTTTTGATACTATGTGCAGATTTAATTTCTTTTCATTGAAGTGGGAAACTCGCGCGTCTCTTTTGTCTGTAGTGAGGAGTTGTGGTCCTGTGATAGTAGGGATTTCATTTCTGTTGTCTTCCTCATGACTGTAGTGAGGAGTTGTGGCCCTGTGATAGTAGGGATTTCATTTCTGTTGTCTTCCTCGTGACTGTAGTGAGATAGTCTGCTTGTCGCTCTACTGTAGCTTTGTGAGAAGTTATTGTGTTTTGAATGAGACTTATTATGATAAGAGGGCCTCTCGTGTTGTACATTGGTCACTATTATTGTGTTTACCAGGTACAGAACTCCTGAAGTTAACCCTGTGACCCTCATTATCAGAACATATTTTACATTCAAAGACTGGCACTTGGACCACACTTACATATGGGCAGTGATAACAGTTCCTCTCGCTTCTCCCATTTACCTCCAAGACATAGTGTTAAAAACACTGAACACTAGCAGGAGATGGACTATACACAGGAAAGTATGAAACTTTAGGGCCATTAGGGAAGTCTGTGTAGTTTAAGACCATTAGGGAAATCTGTGTAATTAGATATAAGGCCATTATGGAAGACTGTGTAATTATGTTTAGGGCCATTATGGAAGTCTATGTAATTATGTTTAGGGCCATTATGGAAGTCTGTGTAATTAGGTTTAGGGCCATTAGGAAAGACAATGTAATTGGGTTTATGGCCATTAGGAAAATCTGTGTAATTAGGTTTAGGGCCAGTAGGGAAGTCAATTAGGTTTATAGACATTAGGGAAGCCAGTGTAATTAGGTGTAAGGCCAGGGATGGAATTAGTATTTATTTAATTATAACAAAGTAATTAGAATATAGTTATAACAAAGTAAGAGAATGGTGTATAATATAGAAATGTGTCAGCCATACAAGAAAAATGGAAGTGCATAGAGTAAGTGGAACACTTAGATTTGCTATAGGTTAGAGCAGTGATTCTCAAAGAATGTGCCGCGAATTTGCATGTCTGTTGTGCAAGAAAAACCAATAAAAAGTATTTTTATTAAAACGGGTTAGCAATTATATTTGTGCAGCGAACTAAGATAGTTCTACAAGATAGCTCGAACACCCTGATACAAACAGCCAGGATAGTAAGTAAATACAGGTGACAGGCTACAACATAAAACATATGTAATATGTAAACTAAACATACATAGCATCAGTAAATAGGCATTTTATAGGTATTACATGGTATTAATTTGGTAAAGAAACTTTTATATGATTTGCATGATAGTAATTTAGTAAAGCAAGTGCCTGAAACTGATATATACAGCTATAATATACGTATGAGTAAAAAATACCAGCATTAGAGAAACACTGGGGAACATAATATTGAACTTGAAAGTTTCTGGAATAATTTGCTAGGAGGGCTAAAAGCTTTATATATATATATGTCTATATCCTGAAAAACTAAGTAGGCCTATCTCTCGGAATCCTTGTAGCATACTGAGGCCAACTAACTGACAGATAGCAAAATGACTATAACCAGTAATTATAATACTGATGATGATTAAGACGATGATGATAAAAAAATTATGGTAACATCAGAAATCCAGATGCTATAATTGCTAAGTTATAATTCATTCATATTTATTAAATTCACTGTGAAATTTCTTCATTAGTAACAAGCGCAAATATGATTAAAAACTGTCATTAAGGATAATTAAAGGGGAAGTACTGCATGAGACCTTAGTGTTAACACGCTTTTAAAGTTGTATCCCTTAATCCATTATCACTGAGATTCCTCCTCCGTCTCACTATACACACACACACAAATGGGAAGGATGAAATTATACGGATAATGGGAAGCTATGAATGTGAAAATATTTGCATAATCCAAGTGAAAAAAAGTTGCAATAATTATATTATGTATTTTTTTAAAAAAAATATAACTATAGTTAATATTGCACCACCACCCGCTAAGCCTAAATACCTCGTTACACTTTTCTAAATATACTAATCCGTTTATACACCGTATTCGTCTACCAATAGGCCCCTACTAAATAATGTGATGATAGCATAATAATAATAATAGCATTTGCAAAGTGAAATCACACAGTAAATAACAAGCATCGTTTCTTGAGCGAATTTACATAATAGAAATGCTTTTTTTTTTTTTTTTTATATAATTCTAAGCGGAAGTTGTATGAAAGGTACATTACTCTTATTCCTATTTAGAAAGATGGCAGTAGTTCATAGAGCTCTGTTTACATGGTTTACAACTTTAGATTTTCTTATATTTCTAGTGTTAAAACTGGACCAAAAAATTGACTGGAATTGGTTTCTGATTTTTATTCCTCTCTGGGTGTTTGATGCAGTAGTTGTAATATACTTGACTGTGAATATGATTATCCATTGCAAGCACAGTTACGATCGAAACCATCGCGACTTGTCATTAAAACGTAAAGGGTGGTTCTTGATATGCGTTTCTCTGAAAATGGTGTTTCAGGTAAGATTAACCCGATTCTAGTTGTGGCAGAACACTATGCCAGAGTTTTAAAACATTTGAAAGACTTGCACTTTACTAGTTAAGTTATCTTTTTCAGAAGAAGGCGTTAGACTGCTTATATAAATAATAAATGCAGCCTAACTTAGTTGCTTGCTTACGAATGTTTTCTTTCATATTTTTATTTTAGGTATTAAAAGGTCTTATTATAATTTTATAAAAGCTCGATTAGTTTTTCTCAAAGCGTGTAATAATTTATAAACTCTAATGAAGCACGAAACGATTAAATGCTATATTAATGTTTTCTGGTAGATTAGTCAGATGGAAGATACAAGACTGAACAACAAAACAGCTGTTGGTGTATGTATCGCTTGGTGATCCCTATGTTCAGCATAATTTACGTAAAACCCTGATAGTATCTAGAAAATCCTTTTTAATGAGACACTAAATCAGTAGATGGGCTGTAAAGAAATATGTTGGAAGACATTTTATAAAAAATAATAATACTTAATAATGATTTATGTTCACAATTACAAAATACATATAAACTATTGAAAATTCAAATTTGATCACAATTCATGATGTATTTTGGTGTCACAGATCATTGCATCCTACTTTAGACCTAAAAGAAGTAGCAAAATTATTTTTGATTTTAAATCTGTATAAAATATTTAAACATATTTTTGATTGAATTAAATTAGTTGAAAAATTAATTCAGCAAAATTAAAGTTCTTGATTTTTCTTTTCTTATTTTCTACCTCCAATAATATATTTTCTCTATTTCTTTGAAAATAAGATTTTTACAAAAAATGCTCCTGAAGTCCTAATTCATGCCTTAAATAGTTAAAATTAATGAATTGATAGTGAAACATCAAATTAAGATGTTGTGGTTCAGAAGTGTTGTATCAAAAATACCTCTTGCTTACCTTCTGAGTGTTTCAATATTTTCTTTACTACACTTTAGCTTTTCGTCTAGAGCATATCATTATCAAGTAATAGTACTTAGTAGTTGCGACCCTCTGGGCACCCTTCACTTGTTATGATTATTATTTATTAATTAATAACATATGCTAATTACAATTGATTGAGAACCTTAATTTTAGTTATTAATAATTCTCCCACAAGACCATCACATCTCTCACTTGGTGGATTATAAAGGTGTCATAAAACTCTATTTGTTACACAATAATATTATAAGTAAGATAGATGTACTGTTGTATAATGTTTCTGCAGGTGGAAAGTTCTTACTAAATGGGTAATAAAAATCCATCTTTTATTTATATTTAATGAGCCCACACACACACACACTAATATTCCTGCATACAGGTTTAATATATGTGCAAGAAGGTTAATAAATTTTACAATAAATTTATTAAATCAACAATCCAATATATCTATATGAATATAATCAAAAGAGTATTGACTTTTACATAACCTCACATTTGATTAAAGTATTAAACACTAGACACTCATTCAGTTTATCCTAGCATAGATATCAGCATTCAAATTTACATTATATATAACCAAGTTTATAGATATGGTTTCACAATCACAGTTTGCAACAAGTCACTTTCTTTTTTATTAGGTGATGGTTCAACATACTTCTAAGCACATTACACAACCATTCCAAAATCTTTGATGTGCCCACAGGCACACCGTGGAGAATTGTCCAGAACTTCATATGTGCTATATAAGCATATCACTTTGTCAGGAGGAATGTTCCTGAATCTTCATGTGCGTTACTCAGCACACCATGAGCAATGTTCATGAAACTTTCATAAATTCTCAAGACCAAACTCAAGCCTCAATTTCTGCCATATTGGCTCTCGAATTGTTTTTTTAATAAAAAACTAAATTATAAATAAATAAATTGTTTTTAATAAATTTTTTAATTTATTTAAAAATTTAAAAATGAATTTTTTTCACTTGAGCGCTACAGCCATTAGTAGTCGCTTACTCCCCTTTGGTAGTCCAGAGAGGTATGTATAGTGAAAAAAACTATCTGACATAAATTATTATTTTTTTTTTAATAAACATGACATTCTGAACTTTAATAAATTATAAAAAACCCACTTTTGGATTTTTTTCACTTTAGCCAGGTTTTCCCAGACAGCATCACATATATCTACAATTTAGAAAAAATACGCAGTTTATAATATATTACGGGCATGTTTACGTAATGAAGAGCTATGTTCGCACACAGTTTGTAAAATATTCTCTAAAAAAAAACATGCATTTTTATCATTTAGAATATATACATCTGTTATAATTTTAACTTAGCAATTTCATAACTGAAGGTTTGTACAGTGTATCAAAAATGAGCATTTATTCAAGTGATGAGAACTAACTTGTATATTCTTTTGCATGCGTTCTTATTTCATCTTATGCTATTTTATTTTTATGTAAACACATTTGTTTTACCCTAAGTCAGTTTTGAAAAATTGATTGGGACTACCTAGTAATAGTATGTTATAGCTCATAACTCATTGATAATGATATAATATATTAATAGATTTGATAAACATGTCATAATAAGCAGTCACAGAATACTGCGGTCATATTTTTGATAAAGTCTGAATTTGTATTTTTTGTTGGTTTTAAAAAGAATATCTTTAAAGAAGCTGAAACTGTATGTTTGCTATACACATGCTGATGTAGTGCCTCTTATTATCTTTTATATTATTTACAAAAATGCTTTTGTAAATTGAAGATTGACTTTATTTGCTTTTAAAGAGATCTTCACTATTAATCTTAGTTAAACATTTGTATCAACATTTGTATTTTTATTTTATTTTTTATCCATACTTCTCCATCCTTTTAGTTATCATAGATAATTAGATAATCCACAGTCGTGTGTTTTTCTAACACTTTGTTATCAGAAAGTTTGCAGCAAAAGTGAATATTTTTAAGTGTTCTAACCCCCTCCCCCTTCCAGTATTTGTATTCTAAATGGGTTTTTTTTTCTTTTAAGCATAAAAATCACTTGAGCTTTGTTTTTACACAAACACATACAAGTATATGTACACACACAGCAACATCAGAATGAAATTAATGTGCATGTGTTGTCTTTTCCAGGTGTTGCTCTGCCTAAAACTACAGTATTTCTACACACTGCCTTTGTATTTTGTCCTGATTCCTTTCTGGATTTTGACTTGTGGTGCAGCCTGTGACATTTTCAAGGGTTTGATCTCATGAATAGAGGATGTATGGTTGAGAACAAGTCAGACTTACATATGTTGTTTTACCCAGGTCCAGAGTAATTCCTGATCTCTGGAGGACTGAATTTGGAAAACTGGCATCAGATTAATAAAATCAAACAGTCTGATTTTACAAATATTTTAATCAAGGCACTACTTTATCTCCTCCAATGTGATTCTCAAGAAAATAAAGAAAAAATTTTGCTGAAAGAATTAATTGCAGCATTGTTAAAGCCTTGAAATACAAGCAATTAAAAAGATTAAATTAAAAATTGTTTAATGGAATTTTTAGACTGAAACCTATTGTCACTCAGCATCACCTAGCTCTATATTACAGTCTCATTGTGATTCAGACGTATTTGGACACACTTTATGATAGTCTCATTGTGATTCAGATGTATTTGGACACACTTTATGATAGTCAGATTCTATCAGTGTACTGATATTTCCTTCAGTTAAGTTTGGCTTAATCTTTGCCAGTCTTCAGTTCATGCTTGCTGGTATTAAATAGTGACAAAGATTGAATCTGCTGATACACTTGTAACTGTCAGTTCATTTTCTAGGTGTTTTGAGCTTTAAACAAACAAACAAAAAACCACAAAAGACTCTTGAAATGTCACTACAGTATATGCAGCACTGTGCAGATTACTTATTCAGTTCAACATGTAACTGGGCATATTACTCTCATGAGTCTTTACTGAACCACAACCAGGCCTTACTGAACTGTAAATATGTGTAAACAAGCATATCACTGTAAACAATTGAGACATGCAAACTGCAAGGTTGATTGGTTTCGCTTGCTTCAGTGCTTTTACTTGTTGAATGTAAACTTTGTAGGTGTAAAAGTGTTTTCTCATTTCATACATGTTGGAAATGATAAATCTCTGTGCATATTCACACTATTTGTGATTGTGAATTTTATAGGTGTAAAACTGTTTTACATTTATTATTTATTTTGCTGAGATTTATAAGTTCATGTAATATAAAGTGGGATTTTTTTTTATAGTTATACTAGTTGTGATTAAAAACTGTACTCATGTAAAAGATTCAGTCTGTCATAGGACATATTGACAATACAGTTTATACTAGTTATGATTAAAAACTGTACTCATGTAAAAGTTGAAGCCTCCCATACTGATCTCAAGATAACTGCTTGATAAAAAATTATATGTTCATAATTCAATTTACACTAGTTACATTAGTTAACTTTACAGTGGTATTCAATTTACTGTCTGTGATTGTAAATTTTAATTATTTTTGCTACGTGTGTTCATTTATTTTGTCAGATACATTGTTTGATTTCTTTTTTTTTTTTAAATGCAATCATGATTAACTATTATAGAATTGTGAAGGAACTAATGACATAAAAAAAACATTAGCAGAAAAACATCCCCACTCCACCCCTAAGGTCCATTGCATCCTCTGATGTGTAGAGAGGCTGATAGCACTTTTGCTTAGTGCGATACCTTTACTAATCATGGTTATGGCTGCCAATTTGTCTACAATTTGGTAGATCCTTAATGCCTTATAAAATATTTATTTGTAACAAACAAAATTTTGGGTGAATTTTTCATTGTTCACAATACTCAGCAATGTGCTTATTGGATTTGATGTTGCACATTGTGTCTTAAAAAAACAAACACTTAGCAATCATGTCACTTGTATGACATTTCTGTCTTAATGTTTATTTTGAAATTATTACTCTCTTCATGTGCCAGTTGTTCACGGCTTCAGTTACATTTCATTTATGCACATTTTAAGAAATGTTGAAGAAAAGTAATCAAACCATTTCATATTGAAATTGTAATTCAGAAATAGTTTTAAAGCCACTGAGATCATTGTATTTCATTGGAATTGATACAAAAGTATTAAAGCCATTATGGTCATACTATCTCACAAAAAAATAATATAGACAGAAATTATTTTTGTCAGTGAGTTCATTCCTTTTCACTAAAAATGAAACAGACACTCAGAAAGTATTTTTGTCAGTGAGTTCATTCCTTTTCACTAGAAATGAAACAGGACATTCAACAGCTAAAATCTGAGGCCATGTCTGTCTCTCATAGACTGTGAACTCAAAATCAAAGAACTTGTAACAGCACCTGGAACAAGATTTTTAAAGTCTCTGAGGCCTCATTTCTGTCCACTGTAATATGAACTAAAATACATAGAGCTTGTAAAATAGGTCTTTCTCTATTAACTATGGGCTAAAAACAAAAATATGTAAAAAAAGATTTCACTCTCTGAGGCTACATCTTTCTCCACTGAACTATGGACTATGAACTATGAACTATGAACTATGAACTATGGACTAAAATACAAGGAGTTTTCAATGTCTAGTTTCTCCACTGAACTATGGACTAAAATACAAGGAGTTTTCAATGTCTAGTTTCTCCACTGAACTATGGACTAAAATACAAGGAGTTTTCAATGTCTAGTAATGTTATTTATGTTATATTTTTTTTTAAAGAGTTAAATAGAAATTTTCTTAATTTAAATATTAAAAATTATATCTGCATGTCAAAATAATCTCCAGACTCCATGCTACAGTGTTTCATATTTAAAATGGCAGACATTTTTTTAATAAATATTCTTTTGTCTACTCTTTCTATGTTTATTTGATAAATTTACAGAACAAAATATAGACCTTTACAAAAAAAGGCAAGAATTGAATACATTAAAAAAGGATTGTAAACAAGCATGTGTGTGTGTGTGTGTGTGTGTGTGTGCTCATGTGTATGTGTTAAACCATTATTTATAAAAAATTCTTAAGATAAAATAAAAGAAACAATCACTTTTTTGTATTGTTTATGCTATAGCTCAATTGAAAATTTGCTTGGTTGTAGATAGATTCTGTTTGGTTTTTGTTTGCTGGCCATTTTTTCCTAGTATCATTTTATCTTAATGATGGGGATTTGAAATGTAAATACTCATTATTGTGATCTACAAAGACAGGAGTAAAATTGACATTGTTACTTATAAAATAATCAGAATACTTTTTATTTTATTCATTCAAGAATGTTCAAATAATTGTTGAGCCTATATTGCTAACAGTAAAACAAAGACTGCTTTGACATACAAAACTTGGACAGAAAAACATACAGTTTGACCTGTAAATTTGCAAGAGCTGTTGTTACAAGGCCACTACAATATCAATACAAGATCAATACAAAATCAATACAATACCTAAATGAGCTCAATACAAGACCAGTACAAGCTCAATAAGACCAATACAAGACCAATATAAGATCAATACAAGATCAAAACAAGCTCAATACAAGACCAATATAAGATCAATACAAGCTTTGATGAGAAAGTAGGTAATACACTCTGTAGTCTCTTCATCATCATCTCTGCCAGAGTAGTATAGTTTATGGCCGTCCTACTTTGATGTTTCCCCAAGGTTCTTCCATCATACTTCGCACAGTCCCAGGATGGTGTAATGGTATATGTTCATTCCATGTGTCAGTTCCTCTATCTTTCCAGGCGTTCTTAATGTTCTGATGTTCCACGTACCAATGCTGATGTTTCTGGTACAGAGTTTTGACGGTGATGGTGCACCAGTAGCACACTTAACACCACTGCCCTGGTGCAAGACAGAAGGCACAGTCCTTTTTCCGGGCGATGACCAATCCGGTATGAGTTGAGGTAAAGTTGTTATTACATGTGGTGTGTCTTGGGCAAATGAACCTGACGGAGCCCATCCATCTCCAGGATGTTGACCACAGCCAAAACTCCACATTACTAGTGGCTCGCTTTGGTCCTGGACACATGGCCGTTGAGTTCTTCTTCGGACTCCTCCACCAGGGTGGTGACCTCAGTGAAGAAGTTCATACGCCCAATCAGATATTGTGTCAGCACCCTAGCCTTTGGTTATCCAAAACCTAACCTGCAAGGCAGCAGGGGACTCATGGAGGGCGGGGTCGTTTATATCCCGTGCAGATGTGAACATCTGTCCACAGCCCACATCAAAAGTCTACTCTTGTACAAAATATAAAAATCATTCAATTTGATCTTTCATTGTGATTTTTAATGAACTAAAGAACAGTTTGTTATAGTTTGTTATTTACTGTTTTATATTTTAGTACTTGTGAATGAGATAGGGGTTGTAAAGAAATTTATAAGTGTGTCTTGATATTAAAAAAATAGTGTATAAAATCTATTCTTAAAATTTGAGTGGTTTCTGAAATATTGTAGCAAGAATTTCAACTATGGACAGATTTTAACTGATTAGTTTCTCTCTCTCTCTCTCTCTCTCTCTCTCACACACACACACACACACACGCACACACACACACACACACACATTAAACTGCTGTTTATTGAAAATAAAACTTTGTTAAAAATACAGATAACTAACCAGTGACTCATTTTTATTTTAGTTGCAATTGTTCATCAGTCAGAAATCTGTTATTGCACTTCATCTATGGCTGATAATATATTATGATTAATATGTCATTTTTGTAGTTATTTATCAGATATGTGTTATTATTCGTTTCAGTTGCTTAGGACCATGTCATTATTGTGTATGTGCTCTCTTGCGAAAGTGGGTGTGTGTGATTGCCAATATCAACGTAGGATCTTATGTAGATGGAATTACAGGATCCCACACAGAGACAGCAATGATATTTGCTTGTGTAGAGTGTTTTTATTGTGTGTGCGGGTTACGTTTGTTGACGAGAGTGCATGCGAGTGTGCGAATGGGATTGTTCCATTGTAGACGGTACAGACAATACAACATGAAAGACAAAGACAGGACAAATCCACACTTGCTCTCTCTCTCTCTCTCTAATTAGATGTATGACTCTGTAATCAAGATGTAATTATATTGTATGACTGTAATCAAGATGACTGTAATTCAGATGGATGACCATAGCCCGGAGTGAGTGCTTCATAAGAGGTATGTGTGTTTACAATAAGCACACCTGTTGATTAATGGTAACAGAAATGGAACTCTAAGTGAGTGTCAAAGTTATATTGTAAAATGTCTCTATGGAGAAATGGGAATTGGATACCGATCCACAAATCTTGAATAATAATTTTAAAAACGTATATTTTCATAATCTGACATCAGCGTCTTCTCTCTGGACTGTCCTTATTTAAAGATGTCCTTTACGCTGTATTGTAAATCCACTGAGTTTTTATGTGATCGGGTTAGTGTGACGTCATGTTGCTAGCATTCCATGTAAGACATGGCGAGTGACTTTGTTAGATTGATCGTCTTGCTGACGTATTCAGCACATTGTAATCAGCGCAAGTTTTATTGTCTTTAGTATGACCACCCGCAATATTGACCCTAAAGTCCCCCCCCCCCCCCCCCCCGAAATCAGCCAATATAAATTATTGTAAGTGTGCCTTTAATTCAACGATTAAGTACTGACCGTTTTTATGTAAGTGTATGTTCAGATACTGAGACTTATGGTAGCCGATACTAAGTACTGACTGTTTTTTTGTAAGTGTATGTTCAGATACTGAGACTTCTGGTAGCCGATACTAAGTACTGACTGTTTTTTTTTGTAAGAGTATGTTCAGATACTAAGACTTCTGGTAGCCGATACTAAGTACTGACTGTTTTTTTTGTAAGAGTATGTTCAGATACTAAGACTTCTGGTAGCCGATACTAAGTACTGACTGTTTTTTGTAAGTGTATGTTCAGATTCTGGTAGCCGATACTAAGTGCTGACTGTTTTTTTTGTAAGAGTATGTTCAGATACTAAGACTTCTGGTAGCCGATACTAAGTGCTGACTGTTTTTTTTTGTTTTTTTTTTGTAAGAGTATGTTCACTGTCACTAAGACATGTTTGCTAGTCGATACTACAGTTATTATTTAAAAGTATTTTCACTGTCACTAAGGCATGCCTGGTAGTGGATACCCAAGTCAAACCCATTGCGGTGATAACCCAGTATTGTATAATGGGTATCGATCTGGGGTACGTGAGATCAAAGCAACAATATGGCTTAGTCCTAGCCACGCTGCAGGTTCGGACACGTTGTGCCATGTTTACACGAAATGACACTTATGTCACGAGTTTACACAAACACCACACACTCATATGGCTTACACACACTTAGAGAGCACATTCTTATAGACACACAAATACACACGCTCTACACAGTCCGAAATAAGCAATCAACTGATGGGCGATAAAACAGCGCTATTTTCACTCGCGACATCGTCCACTTCTTGTGTACGATAAAATAAAAACTATCACAGAAACACATCTCGTCAAATTCTTATATTAAAATATCTATTAGGATTAAAACTCTGAAATTTTCTTAAATATTCAAAGCACCAAATGCTGATCTCCCCCCCACTCCCCCGAGTTGGTCTAGATTCCTCTTTTCTTGATTTCTAAAATCTAGCATTTATGCTTCTTCTTAATTTTACTCCATTTATTACTTTAGATGAAATAGTCGATCAATGACGTATAAAATGATTCTGTTGAGTGGACATGAAAGAGGAAATATTTTACACAATGTTCCCTTGTAAATTTACTGAATACATGCTAATTTATCAGTTTTATTTCGTTTGATCCCTTGGTATTCCTTGACAAACTAAAATTAGAATCTTACATGTATGGAACAGTGTATTTGTGTGTGTAATGGAGGGGCAGATGAATTACAGTCACTAGTATTGACCCTATCGATATAGGTGGCACTGTTCTTTGACAGAGTTCGCTTTGACTTGTTTCTATAGTTTTCTCTAAGTTTCTATAATCATACAGTTTGCAAATGTTTTCACCCGATTTTTTGCCAATCAACACCCAAGATTGATTTTTGGGATACTAGCGTGCATGGTTTTGGACACCATAAACAAAAGGATCACGCGATCTGTGAATTATAAAGATATGTTTATAGAAATTTAAACATAATCCCAGTTTACTTTGAGGAGAGGACTTAGAAAATTGAGCGGTCTACTTGGGGTAATGGGATTTCTAGAATATAGTAAAAGGAGCCAGGTCACTCCAATGCCTGTCTATAAGCGTCTAATCGAAGAAAAATTCTTGCAGGTCTTGGAAGGAAGACAACGCTAGCGAAACACCATTCAGTGTGTGTGTTTAAGTTGAAACACCATTCAGTGTGTGTGTTTAAGTTGAAACACCATTCAGTGTGTGTGTGTGTTTAAGTTGAAACACCTTTCAGCGTGTGTGTGTTTAAGTTGAACAGACATCCAAATGACGTATGACGGAGGTGAAGATGATGCTAACATGGAAGATTAAATTAAGGTATTCTAACCATCTATTCACAAATAAGTTGTCTGTATTTTAAATCTACTTATTGATCTATTGTACTTCGACAAGAAAAACATTCTAATTAATAGAAAATGGCAACAAAACAAGATTTGAGCTGCCTGGAATACTAACGAACTGGCATTTTGTTTCACTAGAATCCAGCTGAAATTTGCTTGATATAGTTAACATATCTAAATCATTTTCCGTTTATTTATAAATGTATTCCTCATTCTACAAGAAAAACTTTCAAATAAGAGAAAATGACAAAAACAACAAACCAACGATTTCAAATTGTTGGAGTACAAAAATCTACTTAATCAGGAATTGTTTGTTCCAAATTTGCTTCGTGTAAAGCAGCGCACACTTCTAGTTTTTCCACACCTGAACTTGACGCCACGTCTTCTTGTTCCATTAGAACAGTTCGAAATTTGCTTCGTGTAAAGCAGTGCACACTTTTAGTTCTTCCACATGTGAACTTGACGTCACATATTCTTGTGCCATTAGAACAGTTGGAAATTTGCTGCGTGTAATGCAGTGCACAGTTTTAATTTTCCTACACCTGAATTTGATGTCGCACATTCTTGTGTCATTAGACTGTACAACTGGAAATTTGCTTCGTGTAAAACTGTTCACTTCCTGTTCTTGACACCTATTCTCGTGTCATTGCCAGCGGCGAGATCTTGAGTGTTTACCTAGTAATAATCAGTTCCTCAGTGAATGTCGATTGTACTTGTTGATCACTGAGACAAATTCAAAGAGTAAGTACTTTTTTTCAGCTTAGATTGTTCAAGTGACAGTGCAGAAGTAAGGACAAGCACAAATAAATACATTCCGGTTTACCGCTTTTGAGCCAGCTCTTTATATCACTGTTGCATAGCTGAACAGAATATTATTCGGACCGGTTTGCTATGACCCGATATAATTATTGGCTTTGAACACAGTAACTGATCTGTTTACTTGAGTATTAACGAACATTCTCTGTGTGGTGTCCCAAAGTTTCTCCCCTACCTCTTCTTGTTATTTTTATCTACCATCTTCTCTACCTTTATTTTATTGCTGTTCTTTTTCCTCGTTTAAATTTTTTATCTCTACAGCAATCTTATCTTGTACCTCAATCATGGGGATGTGCTGACGATTTAATTTTTCTATCTTAATTTTGGATGTTAATATATTTCAGATTCTATTATATATGTGTGTGTGTGTCTATGTGATATTCAGTGTCTTCATTTATATATTAGGGTGTCGTAATATTTTCAATACCTTTATTCAAATACTGATATCATAATTTCAGTGTCTTCATGCATTAACGGATAAAAGTTTTCAATATCTTTACTTATATTTTGGTAAAATGCTTTTACTTCTAGTTCAATATAGTATCTTTACTTATATATTCTAACTTATTATATTATATATATAAAACTTGTAAATTGATATCGTGTCATTATTTCTGTATGAATATCTTGCCTTCATTGAACTCTGGCCATGCATTTTTAAAATTTCAGATTCGGCGTGGGTCTACACAATAGTACTGAGTTGCTCGGACAGTGACGTGACAATGAATAGAAACACTGACCAGCCAGTCAATGACAGCCACGTGTATAGCAATTTGTCAGAATCTCCCGAAGGGGCATATCTCAGCCAGTCACAAGCCTCCAGTCGTTCTGATTCCAGTCAAACGAAATCGAGAATCAGGTCAAGGCTATCAAGTGTTTCCAACTTGTCTACAGCCTCCCTGGTTTCTAGTGTATCAGTTAATTCTTCCTTCTACCCTTCTTCGGGTTATCCCATTACAAAGACACCCACTACAGGTTACCTGGCATCTTCGCTCTATCCGAGCACGAATGCATTCACCAGGACAGGCTTTCCATCATCATCTTATCCGGCACTGAACCCGCTAAGCAAAACTGGCTTTCCATCATCACCGTATCCGATCGATACCAATGTATTTTCTAGCGTTCCTTATCCATCCGGCGATTATCCTTATGGTAACGTATCAGATTGTGTGGGGTTCCCAGAAGCAAACGGCTTTACTGGTTTCCCAAATTACCCATGCTGCGATGTTCCTGGCGCAACAAACAATGTCTTGACCCAATTTCCGTCTCTAGGTTTCCCAGAAAGCTGTGCGTTTCCTGGCGAACTTTCCCAAGATGTAGAGGCGCTGCCTTTCATTGGAATCTCATATAACCAGAGTTTGGGAGCAGACTTGAGTCAGGCTAGCATGCCGTACAACCACTCTTTAGCAGTTACAGACGTGATTCAGGATGAATCCTTGCAGAATGAGTCCTGGGAAACTTTGGGTATGGGGTACCTAGGTGGACAGTACCCTAATACGAATGTTTCCAGTGCTGCTAAACCAACACTTGACAATGCGCAATTGTTCTCGTACGGCCAGTACTGACGACCAAATGCAGGCACATCTTTAGACTATCGTACCCTTGTCGGATCTGTAAACTATCATATTTATGTCTGATTTGTAGACACTTTTACACTGGAATCGGATCTATAGACTAGTCGTACTTGTGCCTGATCTATAGACAATATCATGCTCGTGTCGGATCTATAGACAGCACAGTACCCGAGACTTGTCTATAAACAATACAGTATTTATGTCTGGTGTATAAACAATACAGTACTTATGTCTGGTGTATAAACAATACAGTACTTATGTCTGGTCCATAAATAATACAGTAATTATGTCTGGTCCATAAACAATACAGTACTTATGCCTGGTGTATAAACAATACAGTATTTATGTCAGGTCTATGATTGTACAGTATCGATGCATTAAATTGTATTTAAGCACTAGTCACTATTGTGAGAAATATTACTACATCAGATCTAAATGGACAGTTACAATTTTTCTGTTGCTATTGTGAGATTTTTTATTTAATAAAATTGATTCGCATTCATCATAATATTTATGATTACTAGTGAAAGATTAATATCTATTTAATAAATAATGCCGACATTGAATTAGTTTGTGGAGTTGATACCCACTAGCAAACCAGTTTGCTTTTCACGCTAGTTTGTGGATTTGACATCCATGTGCACGCTAGTTTATGGATTTGACATCCATGTGCACGCTAGTTTATGGATTTGATATCCATGTGCACGCTAGTTTGTGGAGTTGATATCTGCGTGTATATTATTAGTTTGTGGATTATAAAATGAAAAGATCATGCGTGGAAGGCTTGGGTCAAGTTGTCGAACTTTATTCCAAGTAATTGTGCACACAATGTAAACACCTATATGATATACACGAATGTTAAATAAACCATTTACTGACATCATCCAGAAAAAAGGAATATGAACTGTTGAATACAGAATGTGATGGACAGATAAAGTTTTGTTGAATTTTTGAGAAAAAAATAAAAACCTTTACTAGAGTGTCAAATAAGCAATATAAATGTTTAAATTTACTTCAAATGATTAACGTGTGTGGTCTTTCCCCATTGATTTTCCTAGGTTTACATATTTTTTTTTGGTAATATTCTTTCAATTTATCTCTAGGTGCAACTTTGTTTCTGAACCTTAAGCGTACTCTACAGTCTTTTCTTTAAATGCACCTCTGTCTGAACTTTAAGTACATCTCTATTTTGATCTCTAAACGCACTTCTTTGTTTGATTTTTAAGTACATCTCTATTTTGATCTCTAAATGCATTTCCTTGTTTGAAGTGTACCCCTTTTTCTTATCTAAAGCGCGGTACGCGATCCTAAAAATACGTCAGTTTCCCCCAAGAATTATATGTGAATTTAGCTGTGCATATCATTAAAAGCGACCACTTTCATACACATCACACTACATTCAACCAAGGCAACTAGTTACAGGACTAACTAACACTACATTCAGTCAAGGCAGTTAATTACAGGACAACTTAACACTATACTCAGTTAAGGCAATTAGTTTGTAACTCTAAATTCAGTAATTAGTTACATGACTATTTAATATTACACTCAGCCAACGTAACACCACACTCAATCAAGACAACTAGTACGTAAACGTGTGTCAAAGCAGTCAGTTACTGGACTTCATAACTACATTCAGCCAAGGCACATGACAGAAGCACATAAAAGTGTGTCAAAGCAGGACACAGTAACACGGTACACTAGAAAGTCAATCATTTACACCAGCACGTCAAATGAAATAAAAGTAGTCAGTTACACAAGTACGTCGTATTACATAAAAAAGGCAGACAATTACGGGACCAAGGCAGAGGCAGAAATAATCTCTATGTATGATTACACTCATGCGTATTGTAGCGGACAAGACTGACGTCACAAGGAAAGGTGACACACACTAGTGGAACATAGCAGTACGCTCACGTAGCCCAGTTTAGCATTACTAGAGTCGAGATGACGACGAGTCATAAAATCTCTCACGTAGCCCAGTTTAGCATTACTAGAGTCGAGATAACGACGAGTCATAAAATCTCTCACGTAGCTTAGTGCTACTAAAGTTGGGACAATACTTTTTGTTGTTGTTGCCATTTAAAAAAAAAGAAAAATCGCTTGTCACATTTGCGCAAGCAGGTAAAATGGAAGTCGGGTCAAAAGAAAGAACAATCTCAATATTTTCTTTTCATTGTTTAACGTAGCCTGATCAGACAAAAGATATACTCTCATTACCCACAATTGACAGCCCAGGTTGACCTATGAACTTGTAAACTGTAATACCAAGAGCTAAGTATTTTGTTCAAGAATATATTTATAGCTTTCATTAAGGGCAATTTTCAAACTGCATAAGAGTCAGTGGCTTTCTTAGTATAATACTAAATACGGTAAATCAGCCATTATCTACCAAATATATCAATCATTCCCAATCCTTATGACGAACGCCAGTCATTGTTCTACACTGCCAACGCCTTCTGTACAACGTTCACGAAATGCCATTTAATTTTTTGTGTGAGGAATGTGGACCTTTTTATGAAGCAAACAACAACCGAATCCACCATTATTTATACATTTTCCTGTTATAAATGTCTCAGTGACACGTGTAGTCTCGTACAAGACTAACAGCTGCTGCATTGCACCACATGTAACTGTAGTGGCAAGTACGTGTACCTGTGTTGTAGGCCACCAGCAGATAAAACTATTTAGTGCCATATTTTTAAAACCACCTGGCACCTGACCTCAGCTGAAAATAGATTCTATACTTAGATTACTTCATTCGCTCGACAGAATATCCAGCGCGAAAGCGCCCCTTACATTAGCAAGCAAACGACAGAATATGTGCTTCCCAATAAAAATCACAGCAATTTGTCACAGACTTTAAGACGTTATCAACGATAATGACGCATGCTTTTCAAAGATCATTTGGTTGGTTATTAGACTTCTGTCAAGCGAACAAACGCACGATGTACTTGAAAATACGCTCTGAGGTTGTCTATTCCTGTTTCTAATTGTTTTAACGAGACTGCACGTTCTCGCGTGGCTGAATATGTTTAGTGTTAAGCAAAAGGAGAAAGCTTGTGCTACCATCCTGGATTTAAAATAACGATTACAGTTCAGTCTTTCCTTAAGCTTATATACAATACTCACACACCCACGTGTGCACAATGTAAATTACCTATTTAATGCTAGAAATCAGTGCTTATATATACATACCTCCAGGCTCCGTGACCAACTGAAAACAATGACGTGATATAGCCGGTACAAGGGCAGCATTGATAAGGAAGATTAATACATAACATTGTAAAAGTATTTAAATGCGGCTATTAATAAAATTACTCCCGTTCAACATTGTTTATATCCACAATATGACAGCACTGTGCACTGTTTCAAAAGGCATGGAGTAAATCACACCAACTTTAATTTGACCTGAACTGTAATTAACACAATACTCGAACCGCTCCAATGTCTTATTGCTGTATTGTTTCCAGCACTAAATAATTCATCAAAGCACTGAGGGTTAATCACGACCCCGACTAGGTCAGTAAGCACACCACACATTTTGCTCGCGAGATGGCAATACACCTCAATATTAAACAAACGATTGCCGAGACATGTCAATACATCAACAATGAAATGCTACACAAATCTATTTTGAGTTATGGCATTGTACTGAAATGAAGTCCCTCTTTTCCACACCACCACCAAGATAATTTAATATAGTTCTATAATCTCCCAAATACCATACCCTCCTTTACCAACCACCACCAGGGTAATCCCCCCTTTCCCAAACAACTCCCCTTCTGTTGTCAGTCACTACTGAGAACATCGATATTGGAAGAGGACGTGACATCTAAGTAAAACAAAATTCCGACCAAACACTCTAACAAAGATATGGGTGATGCCTTCAAGTAGGCATTTAATAAATTTCAGGACTGAGTAAAAGTAATAATAATGTGGATTTTTCGTAGTTTCAACTGATATGATTTAATTTCCTTAAAACACCTAGCCAGAAGATAGTCAATCCTGAGATAAGTATCTCGTTATCTGTTGGAAAAAACCCTCACTAACTGGAGTGGGACTTGAATCTACAATGCACACCCCACCCAACCAACACGCAGTCAAGCCTCCAGACAAATGAATGCAGTGCCATTACCACAAAGTCAAATTAGTGACATCATAAAATGAATGACAAAATCATTTGTTAAAAAAATTACAACGGTCAATCATGTCACTGACATTATTCTCCAAACATATTTCTTTGCAACACTAACCATGCAACTTTTCCCAGGGTAAAAAAAAAAAAGGAAGTATATTTCAAACGGAAAAGAATGTTTCTGAAAATATGTAAATTTGAATTTGACAAGTTTCAAATACATACAGTTCAAGTCTATAGATGCATTGAAAACGGGGGGCAATAAACATAACCTATCTAGCAGCCAACCAAAAAACTATCAGATCTGTGACAGGAATTCTAAGAGTATATCACTCTATAGGTTTTCAAATGTAACTCAATTTTCAGGGGAAAAAATCACCAATATTATATGTAGTTGTGATGAGTAATATATATTGCACTTGTTCCAAATTGTACATGACATGTACCCATCTATAAACTAAAGGATATAAAAACCAGGCTGAGATTGTTTTCTTTCTAGTCCATTATACTGGTTTATGCAACAATTCTTAGAAATTTTAGTTCATTTTCATTGAAATAGTAGGTCAAAGATGGGTAATCTGCTAATTTTAACAATATAAAATTTATTTATGGTTACTGACATCACTAATTGAAAGCTAAAACTAATCAGAGAAAATCACAACTTATAAAGTTAAAAATCAGTTTTTAAAGAAGCAAACGGATCTTACTTAAGGAAATAAAATTACAATGAAAAAGCACTTCATTAAACTTGAATATTAAAAGAAAATATTTATATAAATAAGTCTATTGAAGCAAACCCATGACGATCCACTTAATGTGCATAAAAATGTAGTTTTCATCTGAATGTCTAGGTAGATCTAGTACACCTGAACACACGCAGGCCATGACAAAAAAAAACCATGGATGAAGTAAAAAAATTAGTTATTTAAATAGTATCTATTAAAATATTTTTTAAATTAAAATTCAGCTATTAACTTTTATTAAATAAAAATCATAATAAATATATGCTATTAAGCATCAGAATATCACTTGTCCATCATGATGTATCTGCATATACTTCTCATAATGTATTATAAAACTATTCAGTGTTGACCAGTGTCCTACTAATACTATGCAATAAGAACCACCTGACATTTGTGTTCTTTTAGAGATTATTTGCACAGAACTGATAAGATACAGACTTAAGTGTGTCATACAGAATCTTGTTACTGACAATAAAATAAACCAGAATAGGCAATTAGATCACAGAATGTGCTGATAAACAAATTAGGCTATTTTAAGTTTAAACTTTAATTCATGTGCCAAGAACATGTATTACTGAGGATAGCAAATGTATGTTATAATGCACTATGTTACTGAATAACTAACTGCTCATATTTTTTGTAAGGGGCACATTTGGTTTATTCTGTAAATCAAAATGTTTAGATTATATAAACTTTTTTCTGGTGAAAAACATAAATAGCAATGTATATTGTCTGCCTCCAAAGACCAAACCCAGGAAAATCTGATACATAAATCTTTGATTAGATATTACAGGAAGCACCTATCCTATATCAAACCAGAATACTTACTCATGCTGGGTAGTTTTATCATCATTTTCCATTGTTCTCCCTATTACAAGTGTTATTACTGACTTTAATAGTATACACAAAACTCACTAAGAAGTAAATTTACTTTAATGCTGTATTTTCTAGATCCAACAGTAGTTGGTGGACAGATCATAGTCAATCAACAGTCAGAAAGGCACTTAAATATAGCCATTATTTGGATTTCAAGTTCCCATATGCACTAGGTATTTATCTGAATAAAAAAGTTTCTTTACAAATACATGTATGTTAAAAGTTCAACATGGCATGTTTACCTACCACTAGGAGTTTTCTATCAATTTGGTGTGTTAGATGTTGTCTGGTTGAATTTGATGACCATGTTAAATACCAATGAAAATTTTTATTTTAAAATTACGTCTCTTGAAAAAGTAGACTTCAAATCTCAATGTTCTTTTGTGTGAAGTGGCAGTAGACTACAAACAACATTGCTGGTATAAATGGCACATTTAGTTAACCAGCTCAACCCATGCTGGATTACACAGAGTTTACTGAAACTTTATATTATGAACATGAAATATTTCTTTTACAATGTGAAATGGCATTATGTTGAAAACACTAAATATTGCTACAAAGCAGGAAAAATCCTTATAAAAAGGATTAAACTATCTCATGTCATTACATGATTAGGATGGGTAAAATGTAGTTGCAGGTACTTAAGACACTAACCTCTATTAATAAGCGATAAAATGATTGGAGGAGGGGTGTGTGTGTGCTTGTCAAACTATTATACTTGAAATAAATATAGTTTTGAAAAAGTAGATAAAAACGTAAACCACAAAAGCAAACACCTATTCCTAGTGAAAACAAAATCAATATACATGTAGTTGACATTATAATAATATAGTCTTCTACTGTCCACCAGCCCAAAAAATATTAGCTGGCAGTCAATAAAAAAATGACCTTATTAAAGATTGTAATGTGCACAATCATTGCTTCATTTTTAAGCATGCAATTACATGTACTTTAAAACTATGCTTGAATCAATGATACCAGTCCAATTTAATTCAAATGAAGCATGATCGATGTATTGTAATTTTGTAAATGATTCATGTAGCTTATGCTGCATGCGGAGAAACTTGGAAAAATGAATACATCATAGAATACTCACCTGTTTCTTACAAGTAGGAAGTATAGCCTGCAAAAGCAATGACTAATTCAACAACTTATTAGTATTTGAAAGGATATAAACTATTTATAGTTCATAATTTCAACCTGCCAATTCTCCCAACAGAAATAAACAACAAAAAACACGGATAAATATGAACACAAGGTTGAAACAAGGAATGTCCTACTAAATGAAAATAAAAAATGTGATCACCACCACTTAGAAAACAAACTATTATGCAATAATTTTAAAACATTACTTCTAAGGCATAGATACTAATTATGAAGTTACCTGTATATATAATCTACTGTATTATGGTAAAGAACTTAAAATGTATATTGCATAATTAGCATTCATGTACTTTTCCTGCACTCTCTCATGTATACAATTGCTAAATGTTATTGTTGGTAATGACAACATTTATTTTTCATCAGCCACTCCCCTTTATGATACTCATTTAAAAATTAACTGCTACCTTGCAATTAAAAAAAAATAATGTTTTAATGTACCAGATGTTATAAAAATATAGTTTTCTTTACTAGAATAGTAAATTTCCCTAAGTATCAAACTGGCTGTCAAGCTAAATGATAATCATTTTAATTATAGCAAATGTAATTGTAGTAATCAATATGATGTCTAGAATGCATATTGAATAATAATTACTAAAAGTACACTATTATTGTTTGACTTCTTTTGAAAATAGTACATTATAATATCTATAAGATGAACTGTGGAGATACATTAGTGCCAAAGCTAAATTTAAACTCCTTAACCAAATGACTATGAATAGTAACTGGATTATTGATAACAGAATAAATTCAACCAAAGTTATTCATTGTTCACATAAACTACATTAAATTTATTATGTCACTAACCCAGGTTCTATAATTAAACATAAAATTAGTTTTGATGATAGAATTAATGAATATTAGTGAGCCTTTACTGTCATATCTTAAATATTTTCTAGGTTGTTGTAAGCCTTTTCCATCATAGTGATAATAAAATTTACCAATTTCTTAAAATCAATAAAAGTGAGACCAAATTAAACATCAGCAAATTATGGTGTACTGTCCTAATACTGGCAATCAAGTGCTAAAGTGTCTTACACAGCTTATGTGTGACAATTTTCACATTAAAGTGGCTGGCAAATACCAAAGTATTTCTTAATGTAGTATTTGTAAATTATTAAACAATTTTTTTTTAAAGTGCAGCAAAGAAAATAATTTCTTAAGCATGAGGGTGTTAAAAAACTGGGTTTAATCTTTTTACTCTTCCCTTGAAGGGTCCATAGGGAAAAAAGAACAAAATAATTATTACATGCACGAGCAGCATAACATTTTCTACAGATGTATATTTTGAACTTTTTAAGACGACCCATTAAACTGTGATACAAGGCTGCACTTGCATTTAATTTTTAAAAAGTATTTTAACTGCTTATATACGCCCCACCCACCCCCCTCAAAAAAATTTATGAACGATAAAAAATGAGCAATCTACATTTAAGGAAGGTTTAAGTTACAGATTAAAGCAGTTATTTAAAATGAAAAGATATTAAGTTACATTTATATACTAGTGGTGTGAATATGAAATGTTTAAAAATAAAATTGAACTTAAGTGTAACTTTTATATAAAATTCATAATATTTAACTTTTTATAACAAAGACAAACTTCTATTAATTAGAGACAAAAACTATAAAACTACAAAATACCAGATGAAACTAAATCATAGTTCCAAAACCAGTAAAATTTACCTGTTTGCCCCAACACCAGATGTCCAGCCACAGTTTAATTTTTCATTATATTCTTCTACATCCGCTGTCTGATTTAAACACTGTCCTGGACCATTTCTCATTCAGAAGCAGCTTATATGAAGTGTGTAAATTATAGAAAAGTTTTGAATGGGACTGGACAAGCAGTATGTATTGTGCACTTAAGATAATATGTAAGCAAGTTGAGAATACAATTAAATTAGTAAATAAAACTTGCGACACTAGAATTTGAGGTAATTATTGGGAAATTTAGTGTAGATAATGAAACATCAAAGAAAGAAAACCTTTAAAAGATATGCTTTAATCAAGTTTGATTTTAAATGAGAACAGAGAATGTTCACAAATGAATACCTATAGCTGCTTCTTTTATTTAAAAAAAAAAAAAAATTCAATTAACATGCATGCATTACTTTGTGAATTGATGGCCCCAAGTCTACCTGCCTAAGTTTAAAAAATAGCAGCTTACTGTTCCCATCAAAACCTTTGTTGTTGAAAAGCAAATGAAAATAAGCACAAAGAAAACACAAAACATTGTTTTCAGGTATATAATTTTATTTGGGGGATTTGGAACCAGCATACTACCAATCCCTTGGGCGTTAGGCTTGCCAATCCTAAATTGTCAGTTTTCATTTCATTATTTTTATTGGTCACCAAACTTCTGAGAGGTCTTTCACACAGTCAATTGATCACAATGAGCAACAGACAATGAGTCTGAAAGTTACAGTTAAAAACAAAAAACAACAGTTTCAACAGCATTTGAGTAATGTTCTTAAAAACAGTTAAAAAAAAATCTGTGATTAGTCCAGTCTTTACCAGCAAACTGTCATTGCTTACTTATTTATTTTTTGTCTATAGGCCAGCATCACAAATAAGTCAGTATCTATTGGTGAAAAGTTTTATCCACAAATTCACAGATTTTCCCTCACTATGTGTGCTTTATCAGAAGTGAATAAAATGTATTTGATATAAATCTTGCAGTTCAGAAGTACTCTCACAACAATATACTGAAGAATGAACATATCTTGCAGTAAATCAATAATTCAGTTTTATAAAGCAGTCCAGGTCAGGAGTTTTTCTTTTTAAAGTTTACTTCAGCGTTATGGTCTACAGATGTAATGTCTTCGGGGTCAAGCACGCCAAGGTTAAATAAGAAACAAAATACCATAAAAGGTAGAGAAAAAAGAAAATTGAAAAAAAAAGTATAAAGAAAGAGATAAGAATCCTTTATAAACTACTATTAATGTTGTAGTCTCCACACACAACTGTCGATAAAACAGCCACAAAATATAAGATCCTGCATGTAGCTTGAACAGCTCACTCTTAGCAAGGCAGTATCTCCTGCAGCCATAACAATACCAAGCAGTACGTCAATAAGAAAAATGTAGTCGCTGTAGCCAAGTGTATGAGAATTGTTTAATATGTCTACAATCCTCGGAAGAAAGTAATTAAAAGGTGCATCATCCATAACCTGAAAACGATTTATTTCCCCCATGTTAAGGGCCTAGAATGGGGATTTGTGCACAGGAACGACAAGATGGTCTGTCTTCAAACAGCTGGTTGATTATTAGTAGTAATTACCCAGCAAGCACAACTGCCCATCACTGTCACTTAGGTGTGACGAGCCCCTCGGCGGTTGTCCTGAAATAATAAAAGAAAGAAAAAAATGATCGAAACCCCAAACTTACTGAACAGTGTAATCAATTATCAGGTTATTTTGTTTTTGTTTATTTGATCAACTGAGTACATGAAAGTAAAATGAATGCAAACGTTGAAAATGAGTTTTAAAAAATAAGAGTAGGGTATAATTAATGTGCATTTCAGTAAAGACAATCAGAAAAAGTACACTATCTTTAATATTATAATGATCAGAACATGAATTCAGAGTAAAATTGAATTTGCTTTTATTGTTAAAGTATCCCACACTCCTAGAAAAATGTTGAAATAGAAAAATTAAGATGCAAAGACACAAGTACCTTAGCACATTTTACGTAGTGACACAATGTGCATCTAACACTGTGATTCATTATTAAAAATGAATAATTATTAAATAAATCCAATAATAAACTTCAAAATGATTTAGAGGTAATAATATACAAGACAAAAACTACTAAGAGCGGATGTTTCAGTAAACAGTCTTAATAAAAAATGCAATAATAATGAATGAAATGAGCAAACCTAATGATATATAAAAACTTCTCTAGTAGTAGAAGGCAACTCATTTAATCTATTCTGGTTGAATAAAGTATTTGCCTATTCAAATTTTAAAAAGTTTTTAATTATACCATTCTGTCAGATCAGAAAGAATTTTCTGAGTGATTTTTAAATTTTAAGTTAAGAATGAAGGGGAAAAAAGGATGCCTTACAACTGATACAGATATTTATTAGCAGATTCTCTCTTGTAGCTGTATCTCAAAAGTTGATTTAGAATTTATGAAAACAAATTAAAAAAATAAACAGCTATATGAGAAATTAGTCACATGACAAAGATGGCGTTTGAGATATCTTCCAAATTTGTCAGAAAATACAAGACAGTTTACAATATTCTAAGAAATTATGACATCAACAGACAGATGCAGATGTAATATTCCTGTAAATATGAATAATTCAATATAGTGAAGGATACAATTTTATTCTATTATTTCTAACCACAGAAAAAATATTTCTCTAAAGGACTTTGTGAATTTAAATGTCCCACATTAAGTCAAAAGTGGAGAATTCATGCATACATAAAGTTTCTGGAGTCTGAAAATGTGACAATTGTGCAGGAAAAACTTGGTATGTTTTATTTAAGTGTGGAATTTTGAATACTGGAATATGTCCATTTAATACAGTTGTAGGGGGAAAAAAAGTGCTGAAAAGGTCTCAAAGAATTATGTTTGTAATTTTGCTATTCAGTAAATCTTCAAATTTATGTCTCATAAAATGATAATTAGACAATTGTTAATTTCATCAAAATAATATTAGATTTTCACGACTTTGTAATGGATGAGAGCACTTAGGAAATGTTATCTGAGTATAAGTTTGTTTGTACAGACACAAGATCCTATCTCATATGTAATTATATATGAAAATGAATCATTGGTTACAATCAGTGAAAACTAAAAAATGCATAGCCACAATTATACTGGCAATGTCCAAACAATATATGCACTAATAAATATACACGGTCAATATTTATTATCCATTTATCTAAAAAATTTATTGAAATATTCAAACTTTACTAAAAATATTATAACCCTAATACAGAATGTGTAAACAAACATGCTCTTTATGGGTGATTTAAGGGATTGTCAAGGTAATTACAGTATGAATACACAATATTCTGAGTTTATGGCTCCATCTTTAGAGTATAATCACCTCTACATTGTGATTCTACTAGGGGAAAAAGTCTTTAAAAACAATTAGCAAAGAAGAAGTTAAAGACAAGAACAGATACATTGGTGGAATTGTATACAAATCTGATTCAAAGATATACTGATTTATGAGTTAGATTATATAATTAACTACTAATACTAGTTAAGAAACCATTTTTAAAAAAAAGAAGGAAACCAGTAATAGTACTTGATTTTTTAAAAAGTTACTACTAATAATATCATAAACAATTCAAAGGAAAGTTATAATTCAATATGTTTTTGCAAGAAAATGTCATAAATAAAGATATTTACTTCTGAATTAAATACAGGCTGTCCCACAAACCCTCAAAAATCCTACTATCAAGCTCACAATTTGAGAGCAAAAAAAATGTCATTTACGAGCTCAGAAAATAAAAAGTAGGCTATCTCTCAAATGGCAATATTCTTTTACCAATATAATTACTGGCAATCAATTTGACTAACATTTCATGATAGATGTGAGTTGCGATTGTAGAGAACATAGAATTAGAATAACAATAATAATGTGCTTAAACATCTTGAATTCAAGCCATGTGCAGGCGGGAGGCATATTCCGCACATAGACACCCAACTCTTTTGGTGTATTGTCGACTGCGCATCTATACCAAAGTAACTCAGAATTATGTGGACCAGTTTAGACTCAGAAGCAGGGATGTGGAGTCAAGAGTCTGAGTAGGGACTTGTGGAATAGGTTACATTTTAGTGGAGTTGGAATCGGTAAAATGTCCAGACTCCTGACTGCAAATTTGACAATACTTGGGGTTTAAGGTAAATCAATGTTTGAACCATACATAAGGGGGTAAAAGAATCTTTCCAAAAATTTAAGTAACATCTCAAAGTAGTTGTTTATTATTAATTCAGTACATTTTAATCAACAGAAGTAAAAAGTACTTTGTGAAGTGAGCTAAAAACAAAAAAATCTGCTGTATAAATGAGAATTTCATATGAAAGGTATACAAGCGGAGGACGCGAGTCTCATTGAGACAATAGCTAGATCCCTACATGATGACATTCAATCACCTCATCATGAGTAACCATGAAAATGAAGATTTAAAAAAATATCTAGACACACAGGATTGATCAAAATGTCAGCCCTTAAATTTGGGAGAAACTATTATATTTAACTAAATTCAAAATAACTTTTTTAAACCAAGCATCAAAAGAGGTTAAGAAATCTGACTATACTTCTGAATTGAGTGCTAAAATTACAATAACCTGCCACCCTAAGATCATTCAAGATGCAGCTTTGACTGTCATAGCATTACCACTGATTCAAGTTACTGTTATCATCAAGTTCAATTTGAGAGCAACAATGAAGCTATTAGAAGTAATCTTATTAAGAACCAATTCAATTTAGATAAACATTATCATATTAAATATATTTTGAGGTTATTTTGTATTATATTATTGTACAATTTTGAAAAATGGTTTGAAAAAGAATCTACGAAAGCCACTTCTTTATTTATTTACACCTCTATACATACAACTCCATATAATTTATAAATAAACAATCTTTTGCCATATTGTATTAGTAATAAACTACAGTCTGGTTAGTCTTCTAAAATTTCAGGGAGTGCAGAAATTTTTTGACCAACTACATAATTTTGATCAGAAGACTTGATTGCTCAGCTGCAACTACCGTATCAGACATCACGTGGCCAAAGTGGATAACCTGAGGACTGCCTGTATCAGTGTATGATCATTAAATCAAAATGCCACTCAGGACAACTTTATCTACACTTAAATAGCAAATGAGAAAATGTCTGTATATACTACACTTGCAAACCTGCATACTATTTCATTTTTGGTGTTCATGTATTTGTTTATCATTGAAAATGATTCTACGGAGTGAAAAGGCATATTATACTTTATAGTGCAAATATGGTTAGTTTCAACTTTCAAAAAAAAAAAAGGGGGGTCAGATAGATTTGCTAGGATCTATTCACCTGCTTCTGTCTACAACTAGAATGTCCATACTTAATACTAATAGTACTAAAGGTTAATTCCAACATCATTGTTTGCCATGTTCAGTGTATTTGTTCTGATGATGATAATGCAATGTATAACCATATGTCAAATATTCAGGTGGACAGAATGTCTGCATTTAAATTGCATGCACAGATTCACAATCTGAGCACTGATCTTTGATCACATGATTGGAATTATTTAAAAGTACAGAATTAATTATTATTCCAACTGCAAAACACAGCATAATCTTTGGATTTCTTTGAGATTTAGTACAAATGCTGATTTTGATAAGTAAATAATTATTTTTAAACTAATTATTAATTAAAATTTCAATATCCTTAAAAGCAATGCATAAAAATACAACAGAGAGGTAATTTCAAGATATCACATTATATTTGTAACCTAATAAAATGTTGCCATTGAACATAGTTCGTCTGCCATATTAGTGTGAATTAACATTTTTGATACTCTCAATAGGTTTTTTTTGGTAAGTAAGAAAAAAATATGCATATAAACATTATTACTAAGTATTCATCAATTTCACTGAGCGGGGGGAGGGAGAGAGAGAGAGAGAGAGAGAGAGAGAGAGAGAGAGGAGAGGATTGATGGAAGGAGGAGGAGACCAAAATATTATAACTGGATTTACTGGAGGAAAGTGAATTGCAGAAGTACAGAGAAGAACCAAAAATTCTGAAGTCACAAGAACCTCTACTCTGGTAGAAAGTTAATGCCCCTCTTTTCCCAAAATTGGCATCTTTTGTTCGTACAGTAATTATTGTCGTTATTAACAAATTTTTTCTTTGTCATGTGCTAAAATATATCTTGATTCTACATCATATAATTGGAAAAGTCAAATCAAAACCAGTATTATTTTACCTAAGACTGCATAAAACAACAACACTTTTATTGTATGTACAGATCCTTCTGGCTTATCACCCCAAAAGTACTTTGATGAAGCAGAGTGCAATACTAAATATTTCCTTCTGAAATAAATGTTTTTGAAAATGTGCAATAGCAATTCAAAATTCATTGATTATGCTAGGAGTATGAGGTTTAAGAAATAAATGAATTTTCAGTGAGTCTGAAAACGAATTAATAAGGGATAGGAAAATGATCTGGCACCAAACGAGTTCTGTCATTTCCAGTATTAGCAACATTTGCAAGAATTATTTCAATTTTAACCATTTCTACTACAAATTTTTGTAAAAGTATTTTTTCTTTTTTTCTTTGGGGGGTGGGGGTGGGGTTTAATCTAGAAAGTTTAATAAAGTTCTTAATATTCTAGAATACTGTAAAAAGCTGCAAAACAATCTAGAAATGTTATAAAACTAAACAAAATTTTCAAATATACTCATTCTCTAAGAATATTCTTGCCCACACCACTAATGGCAAATTATATTAAAATATAATTCCCTCAAACATTTTTCTTCAGTTCCAGGCTAAGATTTTCAACAGCATGTTATGAAAAAAAATTGCTTGTCTGAGTGAGTGTCTTGTTGAAGATATGAATAAATAATGCGTTAGGTATTCTTCCACTTCTGGGTAAATCAGAAAAGTTATTGTAAAGTCTAAAAGTTCATTCAAATCAACAGAATTATTATGAACGGTTAAATTATGTCAAAACCATTCAATAATAATAATTTTATCACTAAACAGTAAATATGCAGCTAAGTGCACAATAATCAATAATATTCTCACCGACAAATGCAGATATGCTTTCCTCCAAATTTATTAATTTTGGTGAGGTAAAATCTATCACAGCGTAGACAACAAGTTATTGTATGCCACATTTATACATCAGCTAAAAAAATTAAAAATATGTATGAGCTGGTCAATGCCAAAAACAGACAAATCAAAGGTCAAATGCAGCTGGGAATAAGTTAATCATACTACAATCAAACCATGCACACAAAAAAATTGAAAGTTATTTGATTCATTTTCAACTCCACACTGTTGGGAACATAATATTAAACAATAAACAAATGGCTATTCAAATATAATGTTTTTTTAAATACATAATAAGCCTAATTGGGGAGTTTAAATTCTTGAACGGACAGGTTTATCTACTTTGCTCAGATTTAAACACAGAAGCTCTGTGAAAATTTAAATACTAAAGAAACCACTTGGATATGCACATAAATATGACGGCTAATTATGATGCTTATCAATTTATTCAAAATATTTAATTGAGATTATCAGAAATTTTAGTTGTTTTGAAATATCAGTGATGCTGAAAATTTTGCCACCATTACTTTCATAAAAATGTGAACTTGATCAGTGATGGAACTGCAAGTTATTTTTCTTATTTGGTACTTCAACTCATTGCACCAAGACAAAATGAGAGATCTTTCGGCAATGTGGTGTCTTTGAAAATGAAATAAGTAGTTTTACACATTATTGTCATTTTATGTTTAGGAATTTATGATTTTCTTTTTAATGTGCTATCAACAGAATCAAAATCAAATTAGTTTTCTTAGAGCTGAATATTTCTGAATACAATGAATAAGTTTGAAAAACAGCATAGTAACAATTTGATTGTATGAATTGTAGCACATGGCATTTATGTATGACAGTTTTGGATCCAATTTATGTGGAATGGATGTGTTACTCGCAGTATCACACCTGGTAAAAGGTTTGGTATGCAGTGGCTAATCAAATGATAAAAATAATGACGTTGCATGCTGGATGAAACCATGGTGAGTGAATGAATGCAAAGAAAATGCCATTAAAAAATATTACTTCTTTAAAAAAAAAAAAGGACTGTTTTAATATCAATTAAATTATTATCAATTCTAAAATAAACCAAACCTTGATAAGATAAGTCTGTTGGATTGCTTATTACAGTAATAATTAAAGGAAACAGCAAATATGTAAGTATGCTACGAAAAGAGTTGACGAAAAAAGTTGTAATTTTTAGTTCAAAGTAGATATGGATTAAAAAAAAATTACAAAATAAACAAAAATTCATGCAAATATATAATGTATCTCTCATATTAATTTTGAATCTAAAGAATATAAACACATGCTAATTCAATGCTTTAAGACAACACGTTCAAATTAACCATCTTATGCAGTACACTTGTCCAGAGAATAACCCATATTTTACTTTTAACTTTTGATAGATATAGATACATTATTATTTATATACAGCATCTGCCATTAAAAATATTTTACCAAATAGAAAATATACTTTCCGTTCATTTAAATACAAATAAAAAATTTGAATGCTAAAAAACCATTTAAATCATTATTTAAATGAAGTAGAAGGGCATGGTTCCTATTAACAGTTTAAAGTAATTTGCATGGATGCCATTGGTCAAACTGCAGGCACAGATGAAAATTATCATGCAACAAGATAATAGGTAGTCCCAATGTTGCTATTTTTAAGGAATAAGTAGCATTTAGTGCAGAAATCTGGTGATTTTCTAAAGCGAAGTTTGATATTTGAATACATTTCTTGATGCAACTTGGTTAAAATTAAAGGTAATTACTTTATCTAAATCTAACATTCTGTTTTATTTCATTTAATGCGACTTAAACAAAAATAATTACATTTACTAAGCATTGGAGGGTTTTTTGCTAAAAGTGGGGCATCACAGCGATATGTTGAAGTGATGTAAAAATTTGCTTTGGTCTAGATTTCTTATTTGCACATGACTGCATCAGGACTATTTTTTTTTTTTTTTACATTAGTAAGAACAAAAAATAAAGATGTAACCATAAGATTTGACCAGATACCAACTTTATTAGCAGACCTTTAACAATCAAGCTTTGGTAATATATTAAACTCATTTCCACATAAGCAAGCATATGAATAAATATTTTCTCACTGAATATTGCGATAATACTGATGGTAAAGTTATTGAAGTTGAATATTGTATAACAATTCTAAATTATAATAAATTTGGACCCTTTGACTATATATGTTTTGAAATAAATAAATTATTTGTTTATTAAAAGTAAATGAAAGTTTACTTCAAGTATTCTAATAATTATGGAATATAATACTCGATAATAAAGTTATTGAAGTTTAATTTTGTTAAAAAAATAGTTTAAAAAAAAAATAAAATTCTACATAATAAATCTGGACCCTTTAGTTATGGGTTTTGAAAAAAGTAAATTTTTGTAATTTAAAAAAAAATGATTATATGATATGTAATTTTAATTATTATGTCTATTGGATATGTTTATAACTACTATTTACTTCTGGATAAGGTTATAACTATGATAACTCTCCTTGATCTTTAAATATCATACTATTTTTGAACTTTATTTTTATAAAATTAACTATTTTAGCACAATTAATGACATTTTAAAGCAATTTTGTTGTTAAATTAATCAAATAATATACTTTTTTTTTTAAATCTTAGATTTGATTGACATTTGGTTTCTTTTGTTTATATATCCATTAATTTTCACTAATTGAAATTTGTTCATATTTATTAACCATTTATCACTGACCAAGTGGAAAAAATCCATTTGAGACATATATTTATAAAAAGTAAATATTTCAGTAATTTAAAGTGGCTTAAAAAATGCTTTGGGCTGTAGTCCAGTGAAGGTTGTTTCTTTGTTCTGCATGCACTTAATGTTTGCAGTAGCACAAGACATTCATGCACGGTTCAATTTCTTTATTCAAGTGGTCAAATCTTTGGTATAAAAGAGTGGCTTTTTGGTCATTTGCGTTGGTACTATGGTTTTGAAATTTCATGTATATTATCGGAACACTTAAATCTAATGCTTGAGCTCATTTGCATGGTTGACCTAGATACCTTTTCATTTAATTTTTAAATTGGTGAAAGGTTTTTATAACCATATTTAAAGATTATAAATGTTTGAAATGATAAATATATGAATTGTAAAAGTTGGCATGTGTTGCATATTCTAGCAGTACAGAAAGGAAAATCTGTATGCTAAAACATTTTGCAATACATTTTATATTGATAGTACTGTATTGTTCATCAACTTGTATAAATAAATCACCACCCCAGCAAAATAGAATTGTGTATGGCATTCATATTTCAGGCTATATGCATTTTTTTCCAACTTGCAATCTCTACTTTGGTTGCATGATCTGCCATCACAAAAACTCTTTAGTCATTAATTTTGAGGGTGATAACCCAATGTTAAATTTATTATATTTTATCTAAATTATTAAATATTAAACTCTAGACAGGTTGTGAATATGTATCCACAGCTTTCCCTATCTTACATAAAATGCATGTCACGTTCGATATTTATAAATTCTCAAGGCCTTTGGATCCACTTCAGGTTCTGTGAATTTGTTAGTGGGAAAGTATATTCGGTTTGAGCTATTTGTTGAAAGTTGGTCATTTTTTCAATCTAAAAAAAAACAAAACCAATCATAGATACTTTGAAAATAAGAAAGGATCATCAGAAGGATGTGTTACAGAAATGATCAGTTGGATTATAATAGCTGAGCACCCCCTCTCCAGCACTCAATACTTTTTAACTTCTTTTCTTTCATAGTTTTGATATAAATCTTATATAAGGTTATCGATGGTAAGCTTTTTTTATTAGTGAACATAAACACTGTATGAAGGATTTTCGGCTACAAATCAGACATTCATTATCCCATGAGGTTTAGCTTGGAGGCATCAATAAAAAGGTAAGTGTGCATTGACATTCACAAGGTATGATTGCTTAAACCTAGGTCACTTTATTAACATCTTTTAATTTTCTCTCTCTGAATGTACATCCACACACTGCACAGTGCATTCCAGTGCTTTTGTTCATAGATTATAGCTTAAGAAACAACATTATAATATACTCTTGTAAAATTTCATATTTCAGGAACTATATATCTTACAATATCTGACAATACAAATATTAAAAGAAAAAGGAATTAGTGTGCAATTTATTTGAATAATTTTATGTTATCTGTTTTAATTTATGCAGTTATTGTATAACAATGTTTTACAGAATTATATAAATAGTATGAAAGTGGTAAATATTGTAGCACTACAATTTGCATTTTAAAAAAAATGTATCATATTATATATATATATATAATTAAACATATATCTATAATTTAGGAAACAGTTTAAAGTTATATTTGTACATTGTTGTGAATAAAATATATAATTTATCACTCAATGCATATAGCATTTACACTTGTAACTGTATTTGTAATATTTATTATTTTGCTCCGGTCTGGTAAAGCTTTCAAATGTATAACTTTTCTTCAATCTAAATGGTAGAGGTCTTCTAAAAAGAAAAGTTAAGTACTAAAAATTGGCAAAGAAAGAATGGTTAGAGGGTAATTTCAGATTGTTTATCAATAACTCAGTGTATTGAATCAGTGTCAGATAGTAGTGTCAACGGATACCCAGGAACTCAGGTACCCGTTACACTAATACACAAGTTGTAAAATTGTGAACGGGTACCCGTGATAACGTGGCAGTTGGCAGAGAAATGGGTAATGCAGGGTGTGTGTGTGTGTGTGTGCGCGTGTGCAAGGAAAACTGACAGAGGCAAGCCAATCACGCGATAGATGAGTGAACTGAAACAGGTGGCTTGATTTAACACACTCAACAACCCCTCCGGTCACACTCGCAACCTGTTCGTAGACAGCTGCCTGCTAAATCTTGGCAGCCGCTGTACCTAGATCTAATTATGGATGACACGGATCACTGTAGCTTGTGTCCTTTCTTGTGCTCATTAACATATGCATGTGTAGAATGTTAAGACTTCAGTAAACAAACTTGTCAGTATTTTAACGTCAATAAATTAAATAATAATACTGTAATACTTTTAACATGGGTAAGACAATCTGTGTGTGTTGTCCAGCCAAGCAATTGAATAGTGACATGGTGAAATACAATCTGTGCGATGAAATCCTGTCAGACGAAGGGCAATTGAACTTGATCGCTGATGCCCTATTTTAAAATATGTTATTGTTGTTGACATTTTATTTAGTTTTAGTTTATGTAATGACTGATCATATTAAAATTAAAGTTTGTGTTGTACATATAAAGATCATAACTAATAGTCAGTCACTAGATGCATACCATTGGCTACTGTGTGAAACAGAGCACATGCTTAATGGTTAAGTAGCTTTGTGTAGAGATCACAAGTTGCGATGGCTATTATGCTAATTTTCAAGCAGGTACCAGTTCAAAATTTGGACGGGTACCCAGGCAGCTTTTTAGAAAAAATTGACAGCTGTAGTGTCAGATATAATTTTGACACAACACTTTTTGTGTAAAGCAATTAAATTTTTAATGTTTAAGAGATTAGTACTAAACTCCATGTACCAAGACAAATTATGTATAAGTCTTAGATACTGATTAATACTATGTTTATAATATATTTTACATGTAATATCTCATTATCTGTAAAACCAAGACCCTGAAAATATAATTGCTTAAGTATTATCACTAAAGTAAATGAATCGTATGCATTCAAAATACATTTTTAAGTGGAATTAAGCTGCAAGAGACTGATATCAGCTTGACTGCTGAAAGCATAGTGCTATTCTTCTTTAGCTCGACTCTCCAAACGAGAAAAAACCAACAGAAAATAATGTTTTTTAAAAAGTCAGTCTCTCAGTAAAGCTTAACTTTAAGATATATTATTAATCAAATAATTTATTATTATTTGATTAATAATTAATGTAAAACAAAGCTAAAGTTTTATTTTTACCAAGTTTTCAACAGAAATGTGCTTTTTACTATTTCAAACTTCTGTAATAATAATATCATCATCATTTTAATAATTTTTATCTTTTCTCCTTTTTAATGTGAGCATTAGGCTCTATTGTATACTTTAATATGTAAAATAATTAGATGACAAATCCACTTTATTTTTGCACTTCATGTAACAAAATAGTATACTTGCTCAGAGAAAAAGCTACACGCATCATTATATATATATAAAAAACAATTCCAACTACTCTAAAGTTATAAGAAAGGAAGAGAGTTAAAAAATTAACACATTTTAGCTAATCTTGCTGCCATTTAAAATGAATATTTTATTTTTTGTGTACTTATGTAAAGCACAACCTTCATATCAATGTAAATGAAAAGAAAAAACACTTAAGTTCTGTAAAAAAAAAAAAGTATTACCAAAGGCTAAATTACAATTTTAAAAATAATTACTCTAATTACCCTTCCACCTCGCTGACTACCTCCCCTGTCATTCCCATGTCCAGCAGGGGCAGGGGGAGCTGGCGGCACCTGGTCCTCTTCCTGTCGCTTCTCATAGTGAATAAAGTCGTCAAAGATGGAAGTAGTATGCTTGAAATTGTGTAGAATCTTCAGTACTTGTTTTCCTTTTTCAGGTGGCACCTCCTGCGTGTCACGCGAGTTTGTCACAGGCTTGTTTTCGTTGTTTTCCAGCCGGATGTGACGCAGTTGAGAGTTGGGTACATCCTTCACGTACACCCATTTGACCTCAAACTGACCCTTCCACTTATCTTGAGCCCAAACGCCAGAGCTTTTGTTGTAGTCCACCGGTGACATCATCTGGGCCACTCCACAAAAATGGCCGCTACCATTGACAGAATAGATGAGGTAAAGTGGACCTTTGCCCTCCCGTTCGCGGAAAGCCTGATCCAGACGCTTGTTGCCATGCTCAGTGCTACACCAGATGTTGTACTTGATGGAGCGGTGAATATCATCCTCAGAGTAGCTTTTGATTATAAAGAAGCGAGCTCCTTTAGGATTCAGGTTAAAATCCTTAGGATTATACTGGTTCTCTTGTTTCAGTTTGTCCAAAACTGGGTGTGAGGCAGCAGCTGCTGCTGCAGCAGCAGCAGCAGCGGCAGTAACAGCTGTTACTGTAGCAGTTGAACCAGTACCAGACCCACTTCCTGATCCACCATTGCCTGAACCATGATAGGAGTTAGTATTGGTATTGCCCCCACCATGATGATTTTGCTGGTGAGCAGCAGTGCCATTGTTGTTGTTAGCATTACTATTGGTTCCTCCATGTCCCCCAGTTGGGCCATTACCACCCATTTGACGCTGTCGAGGTGCACTCCAAGCTTGACGTTGCTGATGTTGCTTGGGTCCTCCAGGCCCACCACTCATGTTTCCTGGACCCCCACGATTTTCCCAAGTTCCTATGTCCATACTATGCGGCTTGTTAGGGTTGACAGGGGCACGGGGAATAGTCCGTGGACGCATCTGAGACTGTTGGCGAGCTGGCTGGGATGCAATGGCTGCCCATGACGTCTTCTTGGGTCCCTGGCCACCACCTCCTGAGTGACCACCACCCCCAGATCCACCCATACTCACATTCATCCCTTGATTGCTCATGTTAGTCATGGCAGAGGCAGAAGGTTGAGGGGAAGATGGTACCATCTCCGGGCCAGGCATTGCCCCCATTACATCCACTCCCATATTATTCCCATCGACCTTCTTATCCATGCCCCCTTGTAGAGTCATTCCACGCAAACCTTGCTCTACACCACCCATTGGGTCACCACGATCTGGCCCAGCCCCGTTCATCATTCCATACGAGTCTGAGGGCATCATGGCTGCATCTGGATAGTAATCTTGTTCTTGGTAAGACCGAGGGTCCTTGCGAGCAGCAGGTTGTGTTTGAGCATTACCCCAGTAATCACCTGGGTATTCCCAACTACCAAATGGAAAGCCAAATCCACTATACATACTACTATAGTCATAGCTCATTCCAAACATGGGAGTGTCACCACCATTGGACCATGGCCCCTCTGTTGTTCCAAGGCCCTGGCCCATGAAAGGGTAAGACATGTTAGGATAGTAACTTTGGAAGAAAGATTCGGTTCCTCCTGGACTAGGCATCTGACCGGGATTGGTGTAGGCTCCCTGGAATTTAGACAAAATATATTTAGTAGAATGAATGTTCTGTCTAGATAATTCAGTGAAACTACCACCTTTACACATATATATAATTAAAGCCACAATAAAAAGCATCAAAATCAAATGAAAAATATGACTAAAAATCTTATGACGACTTGTAAATCACCCACCTTTGTTCTATTGTTGATAAATTTTGCAAACAATTCAAATATAAAATGGGAATTCAAATACATTCAGGCTGTATATACTTTGCATGTGAACCCACTATTTTTTCCTTCAAATTTTTAGTTTTAGATTGCCTGACTTGTTAAAATGGTTTCTTGAATGCAGAAATGACTATGCAAGATATGTCTAGAATGCATAGAAAAAAAAAGTGTGAGTTAGCAAAGATTAATTAAAGAATTGATATATTTTCTTAAATATATAGTTGGAAACAATATTCTCCGCGTCCATTTTAGAATTAAAATTGGAAAAATGTGTCAAAATATAATTACTCACAAATATACATAATGTAGATAAATATATTACTATGCAAGTCACAGTTTGAATAGTCTCAATTTCAAACACTGGACATGAGATGTATTTTGCAGCAGTGTCACAATTTCATCACCACTGTCCCATATTTATTGTCATTATGTTATATGTGCTACACTCTTCCAATTCAACTGGTATAATTTTCAAATCATCAAATACCAAATTTTCACATGACTGCTAGAAACTGACTTAGGTAGTCCCACTCATTTTTTTCTAATTGATATTTTACAAATGTTTTATGCTCAAAATGTGCGTTCTGATGAAATAAGGTTGTACAGAAAAAATTATGATGATAGCTATAATACTTTTTGAGATATTGTCAATTTAGTGTCGTAATTTGTGATCAACATTTTTTAGACGTAATGAATGTGCAGTTTGTCAAGTTCAGTACAAGTCAAATATAAACCACACTGATCAACAGTCCAACATTTTAAATTAACATAATCACAGACAACAAGAAAAAACAAACATAATGCAGAATCGAAATTTAAATTTCTTATAAATTATGACGGAAAACGTGCTTTTGTTTCATAAAATTGCTTACAAAATGCAACAAACTGGAATATTCATGGCATCATAGCATAATCAACTGATGAACAAAGTATATCCAGAATGCATATTATTAAATCATTTGCCATGTAGTTAATGCCTATTTTTTTCCAAAAGCATAGCAATAACAGTGAAGAAATTATTTGATGCTGAAAATGGCCATTTCAACTAATTTTAACCAAAAAAGAGCAGTAACCAAGTGTTATAGGGAAAACGTAAAAAAGCAAATTGTCATATCTCTAAAACTATACAACATACAGAGCTGGTTCACATATCAAAATGATCAGTAAGTTGTGCTCTATCTAAATATATAAAGTTTAGTTATGTTTAATCATTTATTTAATTTACATTTTTAGTTTTTTTTATAAAATTCCTATTTACGAAGAAAATGAAAATGGATAAATTGTCATATCTCTGAAACTATACATAACACAGTTATGGTTCACCTATTAAAATGACCAGCAAGATGTTATACATGAAACTAAACAAAAGATTTGTTCAGCATTTTATTTGTTTTAATATTTTATAATACAAAATTTAATATTTAAAATCTTAAAAACCGTATTAAAACTGCTTGATTGGTATAAAAGCACTCTATATTTCTATATGTATCAAAGATACATAAAGATGTTGAACCCATGCCATTGCTAATTATATCACTACACACACACACACTAAAAAATCCAAATCATATCGTTTTATTCTGAAGGTTTGACAAGGTCTTAAATCACTGAAACTTGTGAAAGTGTGCATGAAAAATTTATTCTTAAATTAAAACAGTGCTCTGCACACATGTACATTATTTAAAGAAATATTAACATATTTATATAATTATAATGTAGGTTATGAATAAAAGATCATTTCATTTTTGTTTTATTTATTTCAAATAATGAATATGCACAATAACACACAGTGACACACATACATCCATTATCATAACAAACAGCAACATCTTAGTTTGTAAATCCACCATCTTCTTTCAGTCTCTTTGGTGGTTGGCTACTTGGAAAGTTATCTACATTAGTTGTTCTTGCCACTTCAGTTTCATCTAAGCTACTACCTGCATTTACAACAGCTCAGCATGTGCACAATCAGATACTGGAGTGCCTTCTAGCAAATATTTGCATAAATTATTTTATCAACAAGGGTGTTGATGTCTTTACCTTTTATTTTTATATTCAGACTTTTAGCACCCAAATCAACCTTGTACCCATGATTACTATGGAGTACTACTAGTGCTAGCTTTATTTAAAGTCTGAAGCTCTTTGCAAACACTTTCATTCATAGACAAAACAAGAATAATTTGACTATCTGGTTTTAAATGAAAAGTTTAAAGAACAGTGCACTGCATTTTTTTTTTTAGTGATTCTGTATTTTATGTTTTTGCATTTTTGAGAGATGGGCAAAACTGAACAAGCCACTCATTCAGACAGCAATCTTTCAAACTTAATTTCTTGGCAAAACTTTGAAGTAGTAAAATCAGATTATCAGAAACTTCATTAACAGCTGTTAATGAATAACATACTTCAACAGCATCTCCTGACTAATACCATACTTTTCACAAAAAGTCCCATCACTAAGTTGTAATGCTTTGGAAAGAACAGTTTCCCAGTTGTTACAAGGGGTGTTCTTAAGTTCAGTCATAACCCTGAAGATAAGTTAGTGTACTGCTCATCAGCTAAAAAAAATATTCCACAAATGTTCAATCCTTAAAATTTTCTTTATGCAAACAAGTATGCTGTAAGTAGGATAACTATTAGCTGCATACTTTTAATAACTTGCTTTTGATGTAAAGAAAAAAGTATACATTGCTTACCAGCTAACAGAGTGAAAGGACCAAACAATATTTAAATATTACTCTTTAAAATAAAATAAAGTAAAACATGAAGAAATATTAAGTTAGCTATAGTAATTAGTATAAGATTAAGAACAAATGTACAGGAGCCTGCTGTCTTAAAATAAAGTAAAACAAGAAGAAATATTAAGTTAGCTATAAGATTAAGAACAAATGTACAGCAGCCTGCTGTCTTTATTATTAAAAAACGAAACAACAACCTTTTAAGTTAGCTATTTCATGTAGAAGTGTAAAGAAATTACAAGTCAGGGGAGGGGGGGGGACCCCCCCAAAAAAGAGATTTTTTACACTTTAAAACGATGTTCAAATAAGAAACAAAATGGGAAAAGAATTTGTTTAAATATAATCAAAAACGAAATAATAAACTAAATATTAAGTTTGTGTTACAGTACACAGAACGCTTGAAAGAACTGAAATATTTCAGAGCGATGTTTTTCTACAATTTTAACATCTAGAGTTATCTTTTCTTGTTGAAATTAACGATGATTTAAAACTATTTTTTCTACATAATAAAATTGTCACCCATAACTAAAATTAAATGAGCAAATAAAGCAATATTCACAAATATGATCTGCGTCTTTAAAACGAAATATTTCAAGAAAATAGTATATTTTCACATAATTATTTGCAAGTCACTCCGAGATCGGCCTATATTTGAACGAGTTAATTCGGAAACTGTCAATAATTCTACTTCAGTACTTGAAAAATAATAATAATATGCTTACAAAAAAATTCAAGAAAATGAAAATAAACTTTAATAAACACTCACAAATAGATCTGACCGATAAATGGTTTCAACTGATCGTATAAGGCGGAATAATCAGCGTTAGCGTCGGTACACCGTGTCTCAGAAATGAAAGCCATGACTGTGGCGTGAATTGAGAAAGATGCTACGGGGTTTTCGATTTCGCAAGAACCGGCTGGACTAATAATCGCGTATTGTGTCATGTTTTTAGAAAGAGGTTGAAATGCTGAATAAAATGATATGTTTTCCTAGTTTTTCTGAAAAATATTTGATCCCAAAAATTGGTCTCAAATTTTTAACTTAAATTTTTTTTGGTGTTATTCTTAACGTACAATATGGAAAAAAATATGAGTGTATAGAGTTATCTCTCTTCTTTTTAATGGACCAATCAGAATTTCGACAACCTATCTGGCTGTTTCTTGCCGAAAAGTTAAAGTATAGTACCGAAAAACGCGAATTTTACTTTTTCGGCCGTGAGGCGCCCGATTAGAAATTTTCGACGTAACCCTAGGGTACTTTCGTCAAAGTTTATGGATACAATAATAAAGTTCAGATGAAAAGCAAGAATATGCTTTAAAAGATGAAAGATAGCTCTTTATTTTTTATATAAACATCGTTAGTCCAGGTTTAGTGTGAAGAAAACTGTTGTGAGTCAAAGTTCAGTGAATTTGCGTGCAAAAGAGCGTTTGACCCCAATAAAACAGCGGCGGTGGGACTACCTACTATATAGTAACATCAACTAAACAATCAATAACTTCAGTTCACAAAACTGTCACAAGGAAGGATTGTAACTCATCCAGGATCCTCTTTCTAAATTAGCAAAAATAATGATGCAGCCAATAATTTTGGGGGTAGGGGAAAGATTAAAGTCCACTTACTAATGAAGAACAAAAAAAATTATTCAAGACTAAGGTATAGATCTATACATGGTCAATCTGTAACTGATTGAGGCAACAACAGATTTATACCCCCAACTAATGCTAACATAGGGGCCAACATTCACAATGGAAGAGAGTCAGAAATTTAAAAATTTTATTTGCCAAGTGTATATAAGTAAATTAATGTAAATTAACATTACATGACTCCACTGAATAGTTGCACTAAAATTAGTTTCCACTTCAAACCACAATGTGAAAGAAAGAGGCTATAGCTCAGATTTTTCACAAAAACCAAAGAAATACACAGAGGGAAGAATATTTAAGAGCAATTTTGAATATCAATATACAAGTTAGATTGTGTTAGAATGTTTAGGATGTCAAAAGAAAGCTTTCCGTGAATTGTAATCTGATAATTATATTATGATTATTTTTTTTACCCATTTAGTTGCCAAAATTTTCTTAAGCATCCCATTACTAGTAAGAAGACAGTCTTATAGTTTGAAGGATCGATACCTACCTACCATGAAAACTAACTTTATTGCATAGTCTGGATGTATATACACTACTACTTGTTACAGTGCACCTTAAAGTTAAAGCAGCATACAATCAGGCATTCAATATTTTATTGTGACACCATAAAATGTTAAAAAAACAAAGATTACTTCTACAGTTCAGTATATGCACTGACATTTGATTGAATATGAAAAGCATCTGACTTGGTTGCAATTATAATTTCCATAAAATTATGGTCGGGTAAGATATTTGCAATTAGTAATATTAAAATTGAGTGACAGAAAATAAGGCAATAGATTTTGGCTCAATTAAAAACTGGTTTAATTTTTGATTATTGTTCCCTACCACTAGATTTTCTAAAAGTTTGTAAGTCACATATACACAAGTAAACAAATTACGACCCTGAATTTTCTTTCATTTAATATAAAAGAGAATCATAATATGAAATAAAAAGGGAAAAATATATGTAAGACGAATCATCTTTCCTCCATTTTCTGATACAATTTAATCTAATGGATATACTTGTATTTTAGTGTGGCCAGAAGTACAGTGTATCTGTAATAGAGTTATTTTCTGTCAAAATAATTGTAACCCTATACGTCAGATTTTTGTATTATAATATTCAAGAGCCATATATATATGTGCATTAAAATTCAATAATTATGACAATGTTTCTGTTACAAGTAAATAAAGACAGTATAAACAAATTTAATACCAATATACAAAACTGTGCATTAACCTTTAACACACAAAATTCTTGTATGTAGCAATAGATTGAGCAACACATATACACTTTGAAATGAAATAACTTTATAAAAAATCAAGTAAATTCAAAAAACTTCTGTTTGGGTTAGTGGAGGATATAAATGTGAATATATGATTTTATTTTGGGAAAAATTATTTGCATATATTGTTTTTCTGTGAATTAGTATTTCAATCATATATGTTAAAATTTGCAAACCTTTGAATGGAGAATAAATTTTGTGAACTGCAACACAAGCAGAGAATCAGATGATAATTACTGTCAATAAAAGTACTCTCATCTATCAAAATGTTCTGAAAATGTATACATTTATTAGGATGAATATAGTAATTGTCTCGGCTTAGTGCAAGTTGAAAGAACAGTGAATCAGTACAATGACAAACATAATTCTACATTTTAGATTCTTTTACAATTTAACTCTTTAAGGGGCAGGCATTTTCGTTTTTTTAATTTATGTGCAGGCAAGAATTTTCAGGATTTCAGTTAGATTTAGGGTTACGTTAGTAAAAACATCATATCTTAGGTACTAGTGCATATATTTCAATGAAATAAAATGCAAAATGAAAGGGAATGAAAGCAGCTTTTTTAATATCCTCAATTGAAGTATACTTTCAGGTGTTAAATTTTAATCCATGCATGAAAATATATATTTACACAAAAAATATTATCCAGTTATTGTCCACTACAAACACTATGTACACACACTTTGCTGATGCCAGGAACATTAATCTGTTTTCAGACAACCAATACATCTCTTTTTTTGGCAGGTTGTGAATTCCTATCAAAATCATTAGTCCAAAATAAGCCTTAATTTCAGTGGCATTAGTTTCCTTCCAACCTGGATCGCCGTTTTGTTTTTCCGCGATTTTCGGTAGTGCGTACTCGTTCGTTTATTCCGCTATCTTGTCAAATATTTCTTCTTTGAAAAACTGGTAGAAGAAAGTCAGCTGAGAAATATCATTAGTTACAGTCACATTCGGCCCCATTTCTGTTATAAATTCCAATATATTCAGTGCTAAAGTACTACTATTCCAACCATGTGTGTCTCCTGATACCCCTTCCCTCTACTCCTCTTCGATATCCTCAGAATCTGACGCAATCTCCTCCAAAATTTGAAAGATGCTACATGTGCACTCTACTGACACTAATGTCACTTCTAATCCTAACGTCCGATTCAAAATCAACTTCGCTTACCTCATTATCCGATAAATTAAATCCATTAAACTCCTCACAATCGCTCGACGATTCTAAGAAATCCATTTGAAACACCAAACGCGAAAAACAAAAAAAACTTTATGAAAAAATGAACGAAGCAAGGAGAAAACGTTTCAAAATGGCGCAGAAATTGTACAAACGTCATACTTCCTGTAGACACCGGAACTCTCATAATTTCTCGAACGATATGAGAAGAAAAGAGCACTGGTCGATATGGACGCTTTGGGGCGTTTTGCCTGATACGATGTTATGGCGGTTTGGGGGCGCTCCACCCGGTAAAGGGTTAAAAGAGTTTTAATAAGCATATTAAAAAATTTTCCATAATGCAATAATGCAATTAGATCAAATGCATTTTAAACTGTAAAACATACTTTCCAAGCCAGAAAAAACTAATGCAGGATTTCTCCCCCCCTCCCAATGTTTTATTGCACAAGATGCTTCAAACAAACACTCATTATAATCAGAAATAATATAATAAAACATTACCCCACCGTGCATTGAGTGAATTCAAATCTGAAGGCCCCCAATGGCAAAAAACCTGAAATCTACAGCCGTTGTTATATGATTTTTGAAGATCATAAACTGCCATTATCCTGACCAGGCAGTGATTCCTCACTAAATGGCTATTTCTTTGGTTAGTTGCTTTCATAAATTCTTTGAAGTTTTGATACAGTAATATGCAAATAATTTCTGTGCAAGTTGACTGGCAACCATTTTTTGTTCATACATAAAAAAAAATCATCAAATTATATCAACAAAATAAATCATGCAGTGATCATTTTCATTTAAAACAAAAAGTCCAAATACTAATGAGGTAAATGTTAAAATTAGACACATCTACCTATGAACTAAAAAGTTGAAAGGCTGCAAACCTAATAAATTTTGGTGCCAGTCTGAAGAATGACAAAAACGTGTATCAAACATTTCCCAGAGCAATAAAGATATAAGCAATTTTAGAAGTCGAAATGAAAATTTTATCAAAATAGCCTCATAAAGAGATCTGTGAAAAATTTTGACAATTATGTCCATTAGCATGTGAATGCCCTGCTTAGGCAATTAGAATTCACAATTTATCTACTTATCTTCTAATATCATGAGAATCCATACACTAAGATCTGGCACATTACTGTACCTCTAGAGTTAATGACGTTATCCTCCTTGGTACAAGTAGCAATAACACTCATCAAAAGGTTCATGAAAGTATTAATCACAAATGCTGAAGATCACACGTCTACTTGCAAAAAATACTTGCCCAAACATATTTCAATTGCCTGAATACAATTTAAAATAGTGTTATAGTTGGGAAGATAGGTACTCCTCAGTTACCATTTTTTAGTGAATCAAACGTCAACATAATTAGCATGAATATTTCTTATGGAATTATTATCACTCGAATAACGGAAACCTACTTCAAGTCTGTAGAAATAATATATGACACCAAAGTATAACCCACAATTAATTTTAAAAAACCTACTGCATACAGAAAAAAATATCAGTTCTAATTAACAATTCTTTTATATTACAAGTAGAATCAGTAGCAGTGTTAATTTATACAATGCTGTAGTTATGTACCTGATGTGGTTGGGACATGTAAGCTTCCTCCTCCTTCATTCCGTCTTTTCCTTGTCCACTGGACACTGTAATAAAATACACATGGAAATAAATGTGTGAAAACAATGAACTAATCATTTAACTAAAACATTGGCAAGGTGATCACAGCCTTTATGTTAAACATGTTTTGAAAGTTAATGTTTTTTGTCTGTGTGTCAGTTTATATTATTAAAAGTGATTCGGAGTGTTTGCAAATGAGTTAAAATTTTCTTGAATTAGTCTTCCTCAATCAATAAGAAAATATATTATTGATTGATGAAGTATAATTCAAGAAAATTTTAAATAATAATAAACATTCAACAGCCACAAAATTAATAACCAGATTAAAACAAACTTAATACGCTCCCAAAATGATAAGTTGTAAGGTATCTTTAATGTTCATCCTATCACTTTACTTAGCTTAATTTAGTTTACTACTTTTAACAAAGTCATATATTTCTATGAAGAATGAAATATGAAAATAATAGTTTTCTCCACTTTAAAATTCAGTGAGATAATCTGAGATACTTGCAAATCTGATAATTTGGATGCCAGGTAATCAAACAACAAAAAATAATCTCAAAGCCACCTTTGTATAGATATTATCTCAGTGATAAACTACCCTACCCCCCCCCCACCCCAAGTTATTTTCATATCTATGAATGTCTAAGCATGACATAAAACCCATAACTGCATCACTTGTTAATTATATGCCATTCAAATCTTTACAGCCACTCTAATCTCAACAATGACTCTGTTAGAGATAGTGACATATCTCAAATCAGTTATTAGAGATATTTTTTTTATTAGAAAAGGAGATTAGTGATTAAAATGGATCAACAGTCTTTAATGGTATATAATAAAAATAAAACTTGTAAATAAATTGTATTAAAAAAAAACATCATTCAGTACACCTCTGAAAATAAAATTTATAAAAAATATAATTACAAGCTGCAACAAATATAAATGATACAGAGTGCTCTAGTTAAATCATTTGGATATACAGTTATATTTCTTATAGGATCTAGTGTTCCCAATTTACATAAGTGAAACAACCTAATCAATATATCCTGCAAACTACTCAATAAGGCATTTTCTAAAAAAAAAATTTTTAAATCCATGCAAGTTTGAAATAAACAATAAATAACTTCTTATATTGCATTATAAATTTATTTATAATTATGTTTAAAATCTTAATTATTTATTTATCTAGAAAATACCATTAAATGCGTAAATATATACGGGCCAATCTCTGTACGAGATTACCATTTTTGACACGAGCAAAAAAAATTAAAGTGGATTAAATCTAATTATTTTGCACATTACAAGGCCTAATGCTCATATAAAAAAGATAAAAATTATAAATGTTATAGGAGTTTGAAATAAGTAAAGAGCATATGTTTCAAACTGCTCTATCAACTTTTCTCTCTCCAAAAGTAATAAAGTTTTAAGTAGAGATTTGTTTTACCAGACAAAAAAAAAATATTTTTTTAAATAAGCAACATAATTATCTCATTATAATAAATATATTTTCTTTATCAACCTAAATTATGAACTTATCTGGATACATATTTGTTTATAATGGGTTATAAAGCTATACCTTCATAAACTGGAAACCATATTCAGCTCCCAGTGACAAAGAATATTAAACGTCATAAACGAAACTCTATTTAATGGGCAAAGTTATTATGCTGTGAAGTTAATATAAACAAAGTATTTAAACACAATGTTTTAATACATAATAAGTATAATCACGATGTTTATATTTTTGAATGTAATTCATAGGTTTTTCTACTTTACTAGCTCAGGTTTAAAAAAATGCATATCACCTATATAAAACTTTAAATACACAAGAAACCATATGGATATACATGTATACATAAACAAGACACTTAAAATATTAATCAAAATATCTCCAACCCACCATGAAAATTGTAGCCATCAACCTGTTATGACAATTCACTAAGCAAAGTAATGCCAACAAAGGGGTGGTGTGGTGACTAGGCCTTATGACTAACTCACAATTAATGACAACTCACTAGCAAAAGAATGCCAACAAGAGTGGGGAAAGGGAAAATAAAGTGTTAACATTAAATATACATGTATAACAAACTTAGGTAAACAAAAAGAATTGACAGCATACATATATGTCTTTGTCTTAATAACAAGTTTTATTTTTATTAACTATTTTAAAACTAGTTTTATAAAAATACTTTAATTAACCTATAAATCAGCCAGTGTCACATTGCTTATTATTTTATTTGCACCTGAAGAGTTAATTTCTGACAACAGACCTCTACTCCACCTCCAGTAACAATAGATTCATCAGTTCCTGCAGATTTACCAGTATTATATATATATATACTAATACAGTTTCTTCATTGGCTCTTATTAATATTATGTATAAAGTTTTAATAGTTTAGGTTTTCCTAACTAGTTAAATGAAATATTATGGTAAATAATAATAATTCAAACATATGATATTCAGCAAAAGGGTGACAAATAAAAGACTCTGATTTAAATGAACACAAAATGAAAACGAAAGAAATTAAACAAAGCCTGCAAACATTAACACATAACCCACATCGGCCAGAGGGTGCTAGCTGCTGATGCACAGTTGATACCTGAAAGGGGTGGGTAGATAAGCACTGAAAATGCCACTATGCACACCTCTTGCCCCCACACAGCATATAAGTATATTATTATTGTAATTCTTTGTTCTTGGCAATTGCAACTCACATCTAACTCAAAAACGCTAGTCAAATTGATTGCCAGTAATTAAATTTCTTTTATTTTAAAAAAATATCACCTTGTTTAGCCTACTAAATATTTTATGAGCTAGCAAATGACATTTTTCCATTTATAAATTCCAAATGGGATTTTCGAGGGTATTATATATTGGTGACTCCAAAATTTTTGCTGCATACTCATACTTCTGTTAATGTGATATTTGATGGAAATGAGTTTCTTTTATTGAGTACTTAATTTCACCATATCACGACAAATTGAAATGATAGACATATTTCTTCAGTTTGTCAATGTAGTTTGTGATATATCAATTATCATTAATTCAAATTACAAATTTATAATTTTCTCTGTCTTTATCACATCTTAAAGTGGAAACTAAAGCAAATTAGTTTTCTTAAAGCTGAATATTTCTGAACTACAATGAATAAATCTGAAAAATATCTGCACATGATTATTTATAAATGGCATCAATTGATTATAGTAAATGGCATTTCTGTATGACATGATGAGGTTTCCTAAAAGAATAATAGTTTTGGGTTCAATTTGTGTAGAAAGAGTCAAACAAAATGCCATTAAAAAAAATATTATTTCTTTATAAAATTGACCAGTTTCAAAATAAACAGGTATCTAGACTGTTGCATTAATGTATTATCATTTCTAAGAAAATCCTGATACATAAGTTTGTTGGACTATCTATAACAGGGTTCTCAACTTGGGTTATGAGGGTTTTTTGGGGGGGAGGGTAAGAGATTGGGACCACAGATTCAAACTGTGCATGACCCACATGATGTCACACTTCATTGTATGTCATAGATTAAAAAAGTAAAAATTTCATTTCTTATCTGTGGAACTATAGTCTATTAAGTAATTAGTTATGAATATAAAAAACTAATTTTATTCAAGTTTTAAAATACATCAACATTTTCTATTGCTATTAAAGGTGTAAAAGTCCACTATAAAAATAATGTATATACTAATATAGAAAAAATTAAAAAAAGATTTTTTATATTACATGCATATTATTTGGAATGCACCTTTTAAGGCAGACAATCTTGGAACAGTTGTGTGTGTAATGATATTCTTACATATGGTGAAAAGGGGGTACATTCTTACAAATGGTGAAATGGGTGCATGGGGCAAAAAAAAAAAAGGTTAAGAACCAATGCTGTGTGTGTGTGTGTGTAATGATATTCTTACATATGGTGAAAAGGGGGAAATGGCATTCTTACAAATGGTGAAATGGGTGCATGGGACAAAAAAAAAAAAAAAAAGGTTAAGAACCAATGATCTACAACAACGAAAATAAAAAGAAAATATCAATACATAAGCATGTCACAAAAAGGGGAGCCACTGTAAGTTTAAAATGAATTTGTATTACAAATACATGTAATTACAAAAATAAACACAAATTCACACAACTATCTTATGTATCTCTCATTTCAATGCTTTATTTTTAAGACAACACATTTCAAAAGGACCCACCTATGTGATACACTTGCCCAGAGAATGAGAAATATTTTAGAAATAATTATTAATCAAATAGTGATATTAAATATTAAATATTATAACAATGCTCAGTTGAGATTTATCTGAAGAAAATTAGTCTTTTATGCTAAACAAGAAAGTGTGAATAGCCAGCATTGTTTTGGCAAATAAAAATATTCAGATCATATTTATGATGTAAATTTGCATTTTCTTTAATTAAACAAGTTCAGAGTTATTTAATATTTCAGTAAAGCTCTGATGAATGCCAATCATTTTGAAAGAGTTAAAGGAACCAGTATTTATTCAGATTTTTGTAATCTTATGGTGCTTTTTAAGTGTTAAAATGAATCCAAAGAATATGTAGTAGCCTTAATTTGTTTAAGTTTAAAAAAATCAATATTCAATGACTTAAAATAACTAAATTCTTTGAACAGTATATTAAAAACATACTTTAAAAAATATCAATAAATTGTAGCCTAAGCATTGTGCATTAAAAACAATTTAAATAATAAAACTAACACTTAGGCCTATCCAAATTACATCTGCCATTCTCAATTGTATCTGTATATGATAAATTATAGTATTAAACAAATAGGCCTAATTTCTAATATTTTTCAAGTACAAGTGTGAAACACCCTTTTTATACCCATTGAATATTAGTAATAGTTAAAACATGTTGGCTGTCCGCTTGACAACTGCTGTCACGCAAAAACGGGTCGCTAATTCTTAGTTACACTTAAAACATGTCTATACTATAGAGTAATTTAAATTTTTAAAAATCCCTTTATAAATATATAACTTTTTATATTTTAATACACTGACCCATTCAATTTTCACTTAGCAAAAACACAGACACTAACTGGATATAAATATATATAAAGAAAAATAACTGATGTTAAACCTATTTACATGAAACATGCACAGCAAAGCAAACCTACTGCTGTAGAATATTGGATTTCATTGGCTATCATTAGTATGATTTTATAAAGGGGACGCAGTGAATTTTTTTCTAATGAATAAATAAAGCATTTTCCTTCACGAGTTCATCCCACTTTTAGTGATCAAGCTTTAGGAAGAATACCTTCAGAGATAAAATGGTTAAAATTTATAAATTTATTAACATGATAATAGGTAGTAAAAAAGCAAATAAGAAAACAATACTTTTAGTCAAGTTTAGGGCCTGCAGGCCTACACTTTAACGATGGACAGAGAAACAATGATACATCCAAGTGCTTAAATAAATAAACATAATTACATTTTATATCATTAATTAAAAGGATAAAATACATTTTAAAATTAGCTTATTCGATAGAAAAAATTGAAAGATAACATATGTGAAAGACGGAGGCAAGTTACTATTTAGGCCTATAAATGGAAGTATAGTAGGCGTTATACTGTAAGCCTAGGCCTATAGTATTTACTTTTAAATAAAGTGTCAGACAATGTACAACTACAAAAATGTCTAATATACTGTTTTTAAAATAAAAGAAAGAGGTGGCATTCAGTTCCGAATCACATCAACGATTCAGATGAGTGTGATGGCATTTGCAAATTATCAATAACTAAATAAGGAATGATATCAAATATATTAAAATTTTCGGAATATCCGGATCCATAAGGAACACAAAAAGGCTGGGCCTCTACATTTTCGGACTTTCCGGGAGTAAGACCAAGAATGTACAACCCTCCTAGGTTAAAGACATTGTAATTAAATATTACTTTTTTTTTTTTAAGAGCCACGTTGCTGAACGGAAAGACTATTAAATATGATGTAACAATTCATCATCGGTACCTTAGCTCGGGGATTTTAGTTGAAGATACCGGAAGATACGGGTTAATGATCGGGTACTAAAGAAATACCAAGGGCTAATTGCACTAAACAAACCGCTATTAAATAATTCTAAAAACTACGTGGCAGTTGAGAAAAAGAAAGAACAGGTATTCTGATCTAAACTTACCTTGATTAGGCTGTCCTTTTGCCCTCTATAAATCCGGTGAGAAGCGCATGAAAAATAAAAGAAAATCGCAAGTTTAAAAACATACGCAAAGGTACTGAAATAAAAGTACAAGAATCGCACAAAAGCTAAGAAAGGGTTTTAATGGTGAAAGTGAAACTAAAAGGTAATAACTGGAAATACTGAGCTTTGTCTGAATGATTCAAGAGAGTACCAATGCCATAGCATTTATCGACAAAATAACAGCGTGACTAAAACCATAAATTTTATGATAATTTACAACCAATTATTTATAAATTACAAAATCAATAAAAGCTTTATTAATTAATATAGTCAAACGACGGCGATGCAGGATACAATAAGATGCACGATACTTGTCGTGCGAGTAATCCACTCCCACTAGTACCGAATCAAGACGCATGGCGTACCTGATCCAAACTTGCCGACATCACAGATCCGTTTAAAATTGTAGGAATCGCACAAAAGTGTCCAATCACAGTCTTTACACAATCCTCGTACACTAGATGTGTGCCAGACACAAGTATTTTGGTTCTTTGGAAGTCCCAAAGATGTACAAAAACGTTCACAAGCGAAACAATCCTTTCCTTCTCCGGGTCGGAACAATGGCGGCGACTACGCATGTGCCTCGCTCCCGCGTGTATTCACGTGACAAGGAACTTGACGTCATCATCCTTCTTTTCAGGTCGTCACTTTGTGAGTGACATTCGTTTTAGATGTTGCAAATGTACTTTATACGGCTAATTTCTGTGTGTGTTGTTAATAAAATATTATTTTAATATTAGCATTTTTTGCATGTGCTTCTTAGATAGAGGGAATAAAGAAGCATTCAGCTACCAGTAGCTGACATTAGCAGATGCTATTTAAGTAATGCCAACTGACTACAACGTGTTAAGACACGATTCATTTCGGTAATAATGACAAGTTTATGCGCGCGCAAGAGCAGATAGTATACTTCGTTATGCGTAATTTAAAGTGTTCTACCAGAATTAAAGGAAATTTTTATTCAGCATTTAAATCTGTTAATAAAAACCACTTTAATCAAGTAAGACTAAGAATCAATTGTACAGAAGTGTATCCAAATTATTTTTCCGGAGATAATAAAAAACCATTGTAGCAAATTTAACGATTTTTTTTTTTTGTAAATTAAAAATAATAAATGGCATAATTACAGTGTCTTTGAATTATTGTGAGGCAATAATAGGTTAGTAAATAAGCATACATACATTCACAAACACATTCCTGAAGTTATATAAATTGAGGAAACAACAGCACAATTAAGTTACGCACAATCAAGATTTAATCAACCTAAATAACTACATAAAGCAAATTACTATATTACTATTAGAAAATAGCGTCGCTGGTCGTACTTATCTGATTTATTTTACAATACATGGAAGTGTGTCACCCTTTTCACTCCCAGAAAGAATTATTTATTATATTTTATATTCTCCTTCAAAGATTACAGTTAGATATACTTATGTTTCTTCTCGATTTAAACAGCTTTTACAATTAGTGTAACTTATGCAGAGATAACAGTGAAGAGGAGGGAAAAGAAATAGAGATGTTTGTGTTAAAAATAAATTGATTGTGCAGCAGCCTAGAGACTTAGCTGCTCCATCATTTGTTTTATCTGGGTTTAATGTCTTTAAACTTTTGCTGAAGTTTCAAAGGGGCATGCCAGCAAGCAGCATAAAAAGAAGACATTTGTTAGAGATCTAGGAGAATATAATATAATTACTGTGGCAGTTCAAGGATGGCTTTGAGGATGGTGGGTATCTTTAGCTTATCAACCCCCTGCTTAAGAAAAAAAGCTACCCAAATAAGTATAAGCAATGTGTTTGTGCTATAAAAATACATTAGAAGACAAGTCCTCTGGCATCAAAATCCCCACTTCTAACCAGATTATTTTTCCTATCCCCTTCTGTATAGAAGTTTTGGAGCCACCACTATGCATTTATAAATTATATACGATGTCATGATTGTGAGAGTTAAAGCATGAATGTGGCTATATCACATGGGACTTGATCTAAGATACCACCCTGGCTACAGATTAGATAGCTTTTTACCTTGAGCTAGGGAGTGGTTAAAAATCAGCCAGAACTAGAAGACACAAAAGCCCCTAATTTTGATGGTTTGATTTAATTTTGCTAAATATTTACTTTCAAAGTTTGCTGTTTTTGCAAATGGCAATTAAGATCTTTGGAAGGAAGAGAGCAGAAAGAAGGCTTGTTTATTAGTAAAGCTTAAAACTAATAAAAGGGAGATTTCTTGCCATTTTACACTGTTAGCTATTAAAATTAAGCAAGCAAGTTTAAAAATTAAAAAAAATAATTTTGAATTTATGTCAAAGTTATTCAAAGTGGTGCTACAACTTGATTTAGAAGAGAACTGTACAGCTAGGAGCCCAAATGAAAAATAGTTGGGAGGAGGCAAAAAACCTTGGTTCTGTTCTCATGATGGAGTCTGAGTGGCTGGCATAAAATAATGATGTATGCACTTTTATAAACCTTATCACATAATGTATATATAGCACAATGCCACCCTACTTAAGTTATGATTATTATTAACCATCCATAACTAATTACAAGTGATGAGAATATTAATTTATGTTATTAATAATTCTCCAGAAGACACCACTCATCTCTCACACTTGGTGAATATGGGGTGCTGTAAACATTTTCTCTCTTTCACAACATTAAAAACAAGCATTCACTGTCACACAATATTTCTGTAAGTGGAAAACTTCTTACCAAAAAAGATAAATCTATCTTTAATCTGTATTTAGTGAGCCCCTATCCACCAAATATCTCTCCAACATATGGTTATCAATAAGTGTAAGAAGGTCAATAAATTTATTAACTCAACAATCAAATATATATATATAAAAGATTATTTGACATCAGTATTTCCATGAAACCCATTCATATAGTTTCAATGTCTGTAGAGTCTTATATCTTAACACATAATTCAGCAGATAAGTATCAATGTAAATCACAAGGACATTTCTTATAATGATAATTCTCTGATAATTATCAGAGAACAGAAATAAGTTATAGAGATAATAGTTTGTATATAGCCTTGTCTTGACGATGCCGCAAAACCTTTTGCATGCTATTGTACCAAGTCACAATTTTATTGTTCACAGTAGAATTGTCTGTTCTTCACGTTTCTCTTGCACACTATAGAACACTGATGAGCCACTTTTCTCTCAAGACTGATCTGGGCTGCCTTCTCATATTAGTTCCCTCAAGCAGAACAACAGTGTAGCTATTTCCAGTAACTTCCTTGTACCAGAAATTCCACAATTAAGTCGAGCATACTTTGCCACCATACATCAACAGAGTGCAATGTATCTTTACACTTACACACTGGGTAAAGACTTCTTGAATCTAACACGGCCATAGTAGTTTATAAATCAGTATGCCAGAAGATTCTGGTAAATAAAACATGCTACTTCTTCCCTGTAAAATATAATCAGGGAACAAATGCTAAGTTACCAGTTTATTCATCTCTAACTCTATTCTTTCTTATATTCAAGTCACAATTTACAGTAAATATTAGCCTGATACATGCATACAGCATAATAAATACAACATAACAAGTTTATGAATGAGTTCACAAGAAACAATGTCAAGTATTTAGCTTACTACATACAAGCATCATAGTTCACAATTTGTAGAAATAATAGTCTACTCACATAGTACATCTCTATGTAAAATGCAAGTATAACATATCAATTGCAAAATGCACAAAATATTCTAAGTCCATTCTCTCTGAATCACTTAGTTAACTCATCATTAAGCTAACGGCCACCTTTCATGACAGGACTTCTGCCACTCCAAACTGCTTAGAAAATAAAATTCTTTTCAACAGGTAAACTTTGATCTCAGCCCATTGGCTGGTCTCATCCTTGTAAGTCTTAACCATTGGATAATAAAAACTACTCATCCACCTAAAACTGGTTTAGATTAATCAGCAAATTCTAGCACATTCTTTACCTGAGTTGTTTACTTCCAACTTTGAAACTTAAAAATATCAGCACAAACAGTACCCAAGGTCTGGTCATTCTGATAATTTAACAATTTTTACAATTAAGTTTAGAAATAAGGATAGGAAAATTAACTCCACCACAGTGTCAAAGAAAATTTATGTTTCTGATTATTGCCACTCGCTTAATTAGTGCAAAATATTTTCTTTATTACTCTGAGGACATTTGAGGATGATGTTAGATTTCAAAGTCTGCCAGGACTGTGCAGTCAACTTTAAACTCTATAATCAACAAATCTACTTTCATTTGTGCAAGGAGTTGGTGATAAGTCAGTCAATCAGTAGTTCAATAAGCGTAAAGTTATCTGGATGGGGTAGATGATGAGAAATTTAATTGAAATGTGCAAAGGGATTCTGGATGGGGTAGATGATGAGAAATTTAATTGAAATGTGCAAAGGGATTCTGGATGGGGTCAGTAATAAAGTAACTTGAAATGTACAATTAAGTACAAAGGGCCTCTGGATGAGGTCTATAATAAAATAAATTGAAATGTACAGCAAGTGTGAAGGGTCTCTGGATGGGGTCAGTAATAAAATAAATTAAAATGTACAGCAGGTGCGAAGGGTCTCTGGATGGGGTCAATAAATAAAGTAAATTGAAATATACAGCAAGTGCAAAGGGTCTCTAATAAAGTAAACTGAAATGGGATTGGTAATAACGTAAATTAAAATGTGTAGTGAGTGCAAAGGGATCAATAATAAAGTTAACTGAAACCTACAGTAAGTTCTTATTGGCAAGAGTTGGAGGATTCTATGCAATTAAGGTACTTTTCAGTGGTTACGAAACAAATAATAATAATTTTTAAAAAATAAAGAGAATTAAAACATTTAACTAAGTCTTATCTATTTATCTATCCCTTAGTCTTGTTGACTGTTGGGGCACCACTGATGACCTGACAACCATTTTCCTTCATTCCTTTCTGTTCTCTGCTCAGTTTCAGACCTGTCCACTCTGAGATCTTTCCATCTTTTCCTTTGCCCTCCTTGCATGATTGTTTTGGCAAGCCCTGTTGATCATGTGACATGCCCATACCAAAAGTTATCATTGCATATGGTGTGTCTTGGACAAATGAACCTGGTGGAGCCATTCCCTCTCCAGGCTGTTGACCACAGCTGAAACTCCACATTACTAGTGGCTTGCCTTGGTCCTGGACACATGGCCGTTGAGTCCTACTTGGGACTCCTCTGCTCTGGGAGGTGACCTCAGTGAGGAAGTTCATATGCCCATTCAGATACCCTAGCCTTTGGTTATCCAAAAACCTAATCTGCAAGACAGCAGGGGATTTATGGAGGGCAGGGTTGTCTTTATCCCATGCAGATGTGAACATCTGCCCACTGCCCCTAATGTATTTGATTCCTGTAACAAAAGTGTATGTGGTGTCAATGTGTAGAGTGCATGCATGTGAATATGTGTGGAAATGTATAAAGTGAATATATGCATACAAAATTTAATCCCTGATGATGAGTATGAATAGGTCACCAAAAAGGATGCTTGTTTACCTGAACTATTTTTGCATCTCAGCTGACAAGGAATTTAATTCATTGATTTGATGGTCAAATATTATCAAATGTTAAGATTCATAGATTTAATTTTTAAATGGAAACAGGAAACATGAATTTTTGATATCCATCCATATCTATCGATCGAGCCATCCATCCATTCATTTATCTATTCATAAAGTTATAGATAAAAAACTTATATAGGTAAAAAACTGCTTGGTAAACACCAATATCAAGTTTGATTTACTTTTACACATTAATTCTTATATATTTTTCACTTCAGTTTAGTCCTGCAGGAGAGAAACAAAATGATCTTCTTTAGTTGATATATAAAAATAAAAGAACAAAGAAAATACTGGCTGCTATTATTGTATTTTAAACACATGAAAAACTTGATATAAAATAAAATGGTAATAATTTTGCATTTAAATGATTTTTGTCACATATGATCAAAACTGCAACATACTTAAGAAACACCCCAACATATTTATTTTTAAAAAAAATTATGCTCAAACACCAAAGGCAACCTAATTTAAAATCTTACAGTTTAATTTTAGTTTGTTATGATTGATGCATCCAAGTCACTTCTGAAGTGGAATGGAAGTGGTGTCAGTACTATTTACAAGTTTTTGTGTGTTCACTGGTACTTGGTCTCCCTGGCTTATCAGTGTGTCACTAAAGATTTCAAAATGTTGCAACTAGAATTATTCTCAGAACTGATTTTGTCATTCCTCTTTTCCAGTCTTCACTGACCAACTGTTTATATATAATATATATATGAGATTTCTTCACTTTATTGTGTTTGATTTGATGGCTCCGTGTATATCTACCTATCTGATCTCACTCCTGCCAGTTTGACCTTGTCAGTAGGGACATTTATTTTCAATTTTCCAAAAGCAAAGTATAAGGATAGTCACCATTCATTTGCTTCTCAGGGTCCATCTACCTGGAAATAGCTGTCTTTGAACTGTGACACAAGGAACTCAGGCATTTCCAAGAGGGTTCAAAAAGTCACTATTACATCAGCAAGAATGGCCCTTTCTCTTTTGTCATTGCTTTCTCAAACTGTACATTTGTAAATTCATTTTATATTTATTGAAGTGTGTGCTTTATTATTTACTAAAGAGAGAGAGAGGTGTTTGCTTTACTATATACTAGTGAGAGTAGAAAGTGTGTGCTTTACTATATACTAGTGAGAGCAGAAGGTATTTGCTCTACTATATACTATAGAGGCATTTACTACACACCTTGAGAGCAGAAAGTATTTGCTCTACTATATACTAGAGGTGTTAGTGTGAGTAGAAGGTATTTGCTTTACTATATACTACTCACTAGTGTGAGTAGAAGGTATTTGCTTTACTATATACTACATGTACTTTTACTAGAGAGAGAGGTGTTAGCATTACTATATACTAGGTGTTTTACTACCTACTAGTTTCTTACTAGTAAGTTTAAGAGGTATTTGTTTTACTACCTACTAGTAAGAAATAAGAAGTATTTGCTTTACTACATTCTAGTAAGAAAAAAAAAGGTATTTGCTTTACTTCCTACTAGTAAGAAAAAAAGAGGTATTTGCTTCATTCCAGTGAGAGAGGTTATCGTGTGCTTAATTGTACTGAGAGAGTATGTTTTCTATGTGCTAGTGAGAGTAGAGGAGATTGATTTACTACATATTAGTGATAGGGTATAAACTTTAAATGCTTGATTTACTACATACTTGTAAGATAATAGAGGTGCTCATTGAACTAAATATTAGAGATTTGCTTTATTATAAATCAGTAAGAGAAGTATTTAAGAACCTTGATACAGCTTGCCAAAACATGGGGTTTTAAGTGTCATGGAGATTTCTGTGTTAGTAGACCAATTTTTATTTTAAAGGTGGATTGAAATGTGGTTTTGTATTTGATGTATGCATTATCTCCAGCTTTCTTTTGAGTCACCCTTGCCAGCTTCCATTGTGGTCCAGTAACATAGCATTTTTTCTTTTTTTTTTTTAGCATTGGTGTAGGCCAACAGACTTACCAGTCCTTGTGCCTTTGGGACCTGGTGTTTTTGATGTAAAAACAAGCATAGAAAAGATATAGAGAAAGATAGAGAATGAGAGAAAAGGAAAGGGAAGAAGAGAAAGAGATAGGGAGAGCAAAAAAGAAAATAGAGAAAAAGGGACAGAGATGGAGTGAAAAGGAGATGTAGAAGTAAATAGGCAGAGAGAATGAGAGAAAGTGAAAGAGAGAGAATGAAATAAAAGAGATAGATAAAAGAGAATTATGAAAGGAAGGAAGTGTTTGAGAGAAAGAGGCAAAAAGAAAGAGGGAAATGAAAAGGGAGGACAAAGAGATTCACACACACAGAGACAGAAATCATATAAAGAATTAAAAGATAGAGGGAAGGAAAATTCTGACAGATGAGGATAGAGAGAAATGAATGAAATGGGAGGACATGAGGAGACACACAAACACAGAAATCACATAAAGACAGAAAGAATGAACATATCGAGGGAAGAAAGAATGAAAATTTTGACAGATTGGGAGGTGAGAGAGATAGAGAGAGAAATGAATGAAAGAAGGGAACAGAAAAAAAAATGATAGAATGAGAATAAGAGAAAAGAGGTAATGTGATAGTGGGAGAGAGAGAACATGATCAAGAGAAAGACAGAATACAATATTTACTACAACCTAAAATCTAATACCCAGAATGAGAAACGTAACATGAATGAAACGTGAATTGTCTGCTGTGCACTTTTATTGGTGAGCTCTCTTATGTGTTATACTATTTGCATAGTTTTAGGGCTACTGGCAAGTTTCCTTATCGGATAGCATGATATTATATAGACTATCTTGATTCTAGGGCACAAAGATATACAACAGTAAAAGTCCGATCAAATCCATCCAGTACTTTGTTACTTCAGTCTGTACAAACCCACAGACATAACAATTTTATTACATGGTATACATAGAGATACTATTACCAATGGGAAAACAGAGGGGTTGACTGGAATACATAATATTTATTAGTGAGAGCTATTTGCCTTCATAAAAACACACACACACACACATATATATATATGGTGCATAATGACAACCCCCAACCCCATAAATGTCCATCCAGGGTTAAACCATGCCCATATGCAAAATTTGTTGCACAGCTCTCTACCTACAACTATGAATCAAATGAATAATGTATCTTGTATATGTGGATATTGTGGGGGCAGGGGATCAAGAGAGATAAACCATACCGCCCAGAAAATTTTTGTTTTTCTAGCTCTCTTCATATTAATAGCCTATCTTAGTATGTGTGTGTGAGAAGGGGGCTCCAAGGAGCAGACCTTGACTTCTCTGTGTTCTAAGGGCAAACTGTACCTACATTGTAAAATTTCAGATTCCAGGCTCTATTTCTGTAGCCATGATTCTAACACATAGATGAACAAACATTTTATTAATCACATTATACTACTTGTCAGTTAAGTAAAACACTTGCTTTAGTACTGTAGGCATTTAAAGTAGAAATGTTATTAATTACATTATACTATTTGTCAGCTAAGTAAAACACTTGCTTTAGTACTGTAGGCATTTAAAGTAGAAATTTTATTAATTACACTATACTACTTGTCAGCTAAGTAAAACACTTGCTTTAGTACTGTAGGCATTTAAAGTAGAAATTTTGCTTTACTAATACACATGTAGAGGGAGTAGAGATATAATATTTTTACTAATAAATATAATAATAAAAGAGTACTGGCTTTAATAATACAGGTAATAAGCAAGAGATATCTTTTACTAATATTTATTATTATTATTATTAAAACATATTCAAGTAGACAGATATGTTTGGTTTACTAAAACATGTTAATAGTACTGTAAGGGTAGAGGGAGTTGTTTAACAAAACTAAAACACCAAGAAAATAGATGCATTTGCTTTACTAATATATGCACCTATACTAGTGAGAATACATTTGCTTAACTGATGACCTATATTTAGTAAGAGGTGTGTCAGCTCTACTAATAAGTTATATGTACATTCACTAGTTGAAAGTACTTTTATTTTTAAAAGAATAGAAATCTTAATATGAGACATACACATACATGCCACACTTATCTAATATACTCCATGATAGACAGCCAGTAAACAGTATAGTGATTTTAATAAATAACAAAAAGGCAGATTGAAACTGAATATGCTGTTATAGAGTTATATACAAAAGACAAACTGTTTATAGGAAACATTATAGATACAGGGTACCTTTGTCTGTCCATAATGACATAGCTACCGTTATAGTCCAGAATCAATCTTCAGGCTCTTATAAGAGCATAATATAAGTCTGTGCAAAACAGTGAAGAATTTGGTGTGATGCTAAAGCATCCTTGGACCTTAAAGCACATGAGAGGATCCCCCCCCCCTCCCCGGGCCAGTGTCATGTTCACGTAAACAGAGACAACATCAAAGTACTCATCAAAAAAACCGATGGTTGAGGTCATTTGCTAAATGATGTTTGAGCATTTAGGAGTTCTTTGGATCAACACTAAAGCATCCTTGACCTTTGAGCAAGTAGGAGTTTTATTTTCACATGGCTAGCTTTATGTTGCATTGTCACATTCACAAAAAAACCATGGTCAAAGTCATTTGCTAAACGATGCTCGAATTTTCAATCGCAATGTGACTGTCACGAAACGGGAGGGCTCGTTACAAGCCGACCCGAGCTGAAGTTAGAGATGCAAGGGGTGAAGTCTATTTTTGGCCTGCTCCGGTGCACCTCCAAGAAAAGCCCGTGACGTGTGCCAGTACTACGTCGCGTCAAGTTGTTACATAGACACACATGACATACACCATTGATGTTTGGGTGGGGCCCAATTTATTAATGTCATGCCAAGGAACGTTTTATTGGCGGTGTGTGTTGTGAGTGTGTATCATAAATGTGAATAAATGGACGAACAGACGAACGGTGCAAAACAATAGTACAAATTCTTTCGTCCCTCTCAAAAATTATGAATAACAAGAGAGTTGAAAGATGTTTAAATCAGGTTATTTATTTCCCGATTTAAAAGGGGCACTACTCTTTCACACAGTGATTAATCATTCATTCAACTTTCCAATGTCATACACTCTGTGGGAAATAAGGGGAGATGAAAATGATGAAATTCAAAATATAAAATAAAGATTAATTACACAATTCTTATGCGGCAAATGGGGCCGCTTTAACAATAGTTGACATGTAAAATAAGCATTACTTTTAACATTAGAGTTCTTATTTTGCAAACGATATAATAGTGTTCATTTTCTTAAGAGTCCTAGACTTAAGTATGTGCGCGTTAGCCGTGCTAATGATTACTCACTATTAATGTCAGAGTTCCAAGGAGATGACGTAATCTCACACGTCACTTAAAAGCGGCACTTCAAAGTGAAGACGGGACGCAATTGAGGCGTCGCATTACAGGTGAAGATTCTGCAGAATCTAGGCACCACTTTCAGATTATCACTGGGGAGAAATCTGAAATTTAGCTGACTGTTGTCAGCCTCGATAATTATCGTTGTACCGGTTGTCGTGGAAACGGACATCCCAACGACGTTTAGCATTATCGGGTAGAGTCGTCCAGTGGGATGTGTCGTCGCATTACATTGGGTGTAGAAATCCGGATGTCTGTAAGAAATCTCGGTGCTAGCCTCCCAATAGCGGGATAGATCTGTCCAACCGAACTCTCAGACAGGGGGGAGAACAAGTTGGTCCCTCGTGTCGTTAACTGCATACAACCAGCGTCGCATGCATCGGGTTTTCCTGGACAGTGAACTTTCCACTTTGCCAAAAATTATACTGAGTAATTTTGCCTCGTTACTCAATATATGGCATCAGACGGATGGAAAACGGATGGAAAGAGATTATTGCAGCTTTCCTTTATGAAATCTCTGTACATGAGATAATTCATACATGAAGTTAGACTGGCTTCAGACGAATCGACGTTTTCAACATTGAGAATAAAGTCTTCATTTTGCCTCTTATATAGCTTTCACTGAAGGTTTCCAAAACTTCCAGAAGCTATGTCCTGTGACATGATTTTTGCCTTGGATATATAGTGGTAATCGTGATGCACGCTTTTCTGTGGTCAATTCTAATGCGCACTGGCCATTTCTCTCGTCAACAACATGTGACCGAAGTGCGCAGTTGTCCCAATTTATTTAATATACATATTCTTCATAAACTAATATATATATTCAATATGATAATTGACACACACTGCGTCACGAACGTCTGTCTACTAAAGAGATCTTAGGTGACCGTTACTGGAAGTTACATGCTACATACGAAAAATAACAAAACTCGGATTACTTCAATTAGTTTTGTTAGCAGTTTTTTAAAATGAAATAAAATATAATTTCTGTCCCTCATTTCCTGTGACAGTGACTTACAATGTAAAAATAATAACTGTGTAGGTAAGGAACAAAAGTTATAAAAACTGTCAGTGGGTGTTCAGAAAAGGAATAATGGATACAATGATACAGTTTTAACTCCTGAAATGTTTCATTGCACACCATGTGATCAAGTACATTATGATGTTGTCAGTACAACCACAGGCATTGAGTTTAATTTCATTCCACCGATTCACCCGGCGACACATTTTTTTTTAGTTGTTTGCCTGCCTGGAATACATAATGCTGAATAGTGTGATGGGCACCCACCTCAAATGGCAGCTTAGGTATGGTCAAGGTCATTTGCTAAATGATGCTTGAATTTTAAGGCTTCCAATAAACAAATTCATTTATGTTTCTAGCAATGCATTCATTTTAATTTTCCACCTGTCATGATGGGTGGAAAATACTCTAGTGGTATAGAATATGGTGAGAAGGATAGGGCTAGTCTAGCAGTTACAGGCCTGGTGATGGAGTCTATATTCTTGAACCAAAGCCAGACACGAACTTGGCAAATGGGCTTAACTTGGGTGTGTAACCTATTTAGTAACTCCAGTGAAGGTTAGGTAATACCATAATATAGGATGAGAAGGATAGGGCCAGTCTAGTAGCATAGGCCTGATAACCAAAAACAAGAGTTGGGTGCAAAGATCAAATTGATTTTATATAAACACAGAAATAAAGTTATATATTTGCAAAATAATTTTTCCTGGAAACTGAACAGTTTTGCTCTGAAAAAAATGTCAATTAAAAAAATGTTTGTACCTTCAAGGTCCAGTAACCAACTGGCTACATTATATCACACTCAGCCATATCTGATTAGATAGACAGACATCAAAATAAGCACAAAACTAGAGAATAACTTGAATACAATAACCATTAGAAAGAATGTGTTGCAACAGAAATCTTTATCAATAAATATAATAAATGATTACATGAAACAAAGTGCACTCTGTGTAATGTTCCAGCCTAAGTTTATTCTCTACATTATTTAAATCTACAGTTGAATTAGTGGAAAAAAGGCAGATTAGTGATCAAAAGGTTTAGGCATGGCCTTGCATGAGGATGATAAAAGCCTGAGCCACTGCCAATTAAACTGGTTGGAGTTATATTTTTGTTTTTTTTAACCTACACCCCAGCTCTCTAGCTCAAGACTGTCCAGCTTTTCTCTGTAAAACATATTTTAACTGAAGGCATTGTCACATGAAATGTTCAGTGTGAATGTAAAACAGTTATTAAAAGAATAAACATTTATGATAATTATTGAGTCCTCTCTTATCTTTTATTATCATTTGCCAAACAATTGCTATGGAAAGTTTCAAAATTGTTTGCCCTGTGATATACTAATACACCAGTGAACCACTAAACCATAGTAACTACTATTTTGTTGTGATTGTTAATATGATGTGAATATATTGTGTATTGAGTTTCCTACATTAGTAAGCACTGTGCCTTTGGGTGTTATGAAATACTAATACATGTACAAGGAAATCTGCAAATTTTTTTTGTTGAAAGAAAAGATCAGGTCAAAGATCTTGTGGATAAGTACTCTGTATGTTTTCTATTGCCCTTCCTGAGATTTGAACCCTTCCAGTCTGCTTCAGTCTTAAAGTATTTTCCCAGACAGGCTATTTACTGAATTTGTTTTGTCAATGTTCTATTATTTTTACCTTTTCACTCCCTTTTTTATAGTCATGCCCTACACCCCTGTACATTATTTATGCTATAACTTAAAATATAAGTATGAACATTCTTCAAAATTCACTATTTACATTTAGTATTACCTTTATGACATACATGGTTAGGAAAAAAAATCCCAAACTCCTGCTTAATTAAAACTTTCTGCAATTTTACAACAAAATGTGAAATACTCAACAAATTAATGTTTTTTTATTGTAGTCATTGTGACTTTTTTCTCCCTTCTGTTTGGTTTTAACACTGAAGACATTAACACATTTTCTACTTATTTTAAAAGTTAATTCACATTAGGTAAACAGTTTGCCATTTTCAGTTGGAACAGATGTTTTCATTTCCATACTTATTAGACTATTTAGACTTATTAAGACTATTCAGATTAAGCTGCTTAATAATTAGGAATTTTGTGACTCTTCCCCAGAACAATACATAAACAGTGTAATGTTTCCCTGGACCTCCACCATTCTCTTTCTCCACTGTGTAGACATTGTGCTGAAGTGTTACATCAGTCATCACTCTTGGCAGTTTTTAAACTTTACTGCAAATATGTAGAGTAGCATGTCCTTTATTAAACAAGTTTCATATGGGGGCTTTCTTAGTCTGCTTTCATGCATTTCTTAAAACTGGAAAAATAAAATTACTTGCTAACCTTGTCTCAAAATATCAAATCAGATAGATTTTGTTTCTCACAATACAGTTGTGCCTCTGATTAAGTTTATTTGTTTATTTATAAAATATACGAATTCTGAACTATATGTATCTGACTTATGTTTGTCTTAAGTTTTAAATTTTCTATACTGACTTAAATAAAATATCTCCTGTTTAGGTTACTTTTAAACACATCAACTAGTTATTAGTTTTAAATTTTCTATACTGACTTAAATAAAATATCTCCTGTTTAGGTTACTTGTCATGTCAACTACTTATTAGTTCTCTTGGTGGAGGGCGCAAAGGAATCCTCCCTGGTGTAAATGTCTTAGCCTCAAACTGAGCCCTCTCTTCTGCGGTCAGCAAGTCCAGGGGTGTATACAGTGAGCTTCCAGCATTCTGAGGTGTAGGCTGCATGCTGGGTGTGCTGGGGCCGATGCCAGGACCAGTAGTAGAACTTACATTTTGAAAAAGATGACCAAAGGAATTGTTCTGCCCAACATGCTGTGAGTTACTGCTCAAAATAGTGTTGTTTCCACCAAAAGTGCTTGCTTGAAGTGATGGCACTTGATTAACATTAAAACTAAACACACCTCCTCCACTTCCTGTTCCAGTGCTGCTAGTCCCTTGACCAAAGCTGGTCTGAGGGGTAGATGAAGACTGTCCAAAAACAGCACCAGTCCCAGACTGTCCTTGGCCAAAGACACTACCACCTCCAGCAGCATTTGCAGAAGAGGCATGTCCGAAAATACTGCCGCTTGATGTGTTTTGTCCGAATGACTGATGCTGACTAAAGGCTGCTCCAGAACCTTGCTGACTAGAACCAAACAAGTTGCTTGGTTGCACTGGAGTGCTGGGGAACAGTGTTCCTGACAAATTCTGGGTCTGATCAAAACCTGATGATAGACTGTTTAAGGTGTTGCTACCAAACAGTGAAGGTGTTCCTGCATTTGAACCAAAGGTGTTTCCTCCTGCATAAAACATCACTTTGTATTTAAGCCTTTAATTGAGCCTATCGGGAATGAGTTTTTCTACTTTTATTAGATAAGTGAATAAGAATCTATTTAATATATTAACTGAATATATATGTGGAATAAACACTTGCAATATATACAATTTCAATGTACATAATAAATGAATAGTTTCCTGTATTTGTTAAAGGCTCTTGATTTAGGAAATATTAATATCATTACATAATCATTCATAATAATAATGGTGATAATAATAATAAATAATAATGCATTTACAAATAAATATTATAATTGTGAGATTCATCATAATAAGAATTTATCTTTTAATTTTTAAAACTTTCAAACAAATACATAAAACACAGGATAAAACATTCCAGCAGATTATTTTAGGATTTTTGTTCAAAATGTACAAGTTCTTTGAATGATTTAAGAATGTAAAATCTTAAGTATTTAAACAACAATTAATTCCTTCCAGTATCTTCATTATGTTTAGTGTTAATTGGCACAGGGATGGGGTAAAAGGGAACAAGACTGATAGTGTGTAATTAAACTAAGTTATCAGAGTGAATGACTTTCATTCAATGATCTGGTGAAAGAATTCCTTTGTAAAATTTTATGCACAGGATGAATGGTTATAAACTCTGTTCTGATGTTTGCATGTCCACAGTGGTGACATACTTGAATAGAGGTTCACATATTTACATTTACATTTTATTAGGTGCTTTTATTTGATTGTCATTTTAAATTAATTACAAATACTTACTACATACTTGTGAAAACTGAAAACTTTGTTGACTACAAAGAAAAAAAAATTCATTCTGAGTGCTTGCCACATATAGGTGAAAATTGAAAACTTTGTTGACAAAATGGAGAGTCCAATTGTGACTGCTTTTAAAGTGATTTTGCACAATAATATGCAAAAAAAGAGGTTCAACAGATGACTGCATTACAAGTGATTCTGCATTATACCAAAGTGTATTATATTAGACTCCCTAGACCACTCACCTTTGTGCATATATATGCATATTTGACCTTGATAAATGTCAACACCATGTGCAAATATTAATATAATTTATTGTATTGTAAGGATAGTCAAACCAGATAGTCAAAATCCATCCCAAATAGTACCTTTCAGGTAGTATTTGGCTATCTAGCAGGAGTATTTGTGATATCCAGCCTGTTTTTTTATTTTAAAAAAAAATAAAGTAATAAATAATAAAATAAATCCCTATTACAAGATGACAAGAATAATGTTTTTGAAAATATACATACCAAACAAAGATGGCTTGATAAGTGAACTGAAAAATAGTCATAACATTTCTACTGATCAGTCAATTATTATAAATAATATCCAAAAATTTTAAAAAAAATTAATCACAACTTAAGAAAAATAAGAAACATAACAAAAATCCATACAACTCTTAAAACAAATATATACAAACAAAATCATAACACTGTTCCTTTCTTTTTTTCTCACACCTATACAGGCATGACACATGACCAACTTCTTCACTCAAGCAACTTGCTATGCTTTCTGAATAGTCATATTATGCCTGATCCTGATTAATTCCAGCAGCCCAAACATTATCATTCTGATACTTTAAATCCTGCAGCTATATAATAAAGCACAAAAATCAAAAATCCAATTGTCTTTGATATGCTCTAGCAACATTTTCCAAAATTCATCCCTCAACTGTCATTATTTTCCACATATGTTCACTAATACCATTTATGACCACTGCCACATTACATGGGTACACTTATGGCCACTGCCACATGACATGGGTACATTTATGGCCACTGCCACATTACATAGGTACACTTATGACCACTGCCACATTACATGGGTACACTTATGACCACTGCCACATGACATGGGTACATTTATGGCCACTGCCACATGACATGGGTACATTTATGGCCACTGCCACATTACATGGGTACACTTATGACCATTGCCACATTACATAGGTACACTTATGGCCACTGCCACATTACATAGGTACACTTATGACCACTGCCACATTACATGGGTACACTTATGACCACTGCCACATGACATGGGTACATTTATGGCTACTGCCACATTACATGGGTACACTTATGGCCACTGCCACATTACATGGGTACACTTATGACCACTGCCACATGACATGGGTACACTTATGACCACTGCCACATGACATGGGTACATTTATGGCCACTGCCACATTACATGGGTACACTTATGACTACTGCCAAATTATTTTGGTACACTTATGGCCACATTACACAGGTACACTTATGACCATTGCCACATTAAATAGATATATGCCACATTACACAGGTACACTTATGATCATTGCCACTTTAAATGGATATATTTATGACCACTGCCACATTACAGGGGTACACTTATGACCATTGCCACATTAAATGGATATACTTATGACCACTGCCACATTCGTTTTCATTAATAATCTCACATCTCATCAGATTGGCATATTCTGATTGTATGTGATTAGTATTAAATAATTTTTATTTTATTTTTGGACTATAAAATAAAATAAATGGAGTGAACCTTTGATGAAGTAATAAGTAACTATGAATATTAAGATTTTTATGATTTTATATGAATGTGTTCAAAATAATGTGAAATAAATGTGAATATTTGGGCTCCCACAATAATATGTTAAAATGGAAGAGTTTAAATTAATGAGAGTTCTAAGATTGAACATCATGGTTCTAATACTCATTCCTTCTTTTGGTTGAAAAATTTAATGAAGCAGTTTATTATTTCATCTTTAATGAAAACTATTTTGTTTGTAGCCGATCATTCTTGAACCTAAATTTTATGGGGAAATGGAACTGTTTAGTAAGATTTAAAATTCATTGTTTATCTTCATTTTTTTTAATGATGGTTTTAATTTATACTGAATCTTTAAATAATGTGTACAAGAATATTATTTTCATCATTAAGTATTCTATTTGTCATATATTTTTGCTTCATCTTTACATCTATATTCTGTTTTTTGCAAAATCTGTGCTTCTAATTTCATCAACAATTCTGATCATAAAATTTGTCAAATTCCAAATTTCGAAAATTCCTCATCCCGAAAAAAAATATCCAATTTGAAATAAGAAATATAGTAATAAATAATACAATGATGCCTATGGTACCATGCACCATTTCTCTGTGTCATACACAAGCACTCACATGTCCTCATCTTTATTCTACTTAAATAATTATAATTGTAATTCTTTTTTTTTTCATCCCATCTACTTATGTGATAAAATACCAAATACTTTGGCAATCAATATATTATGGTATTATTTATAACTTACCAAGAATTTCATTCAGTAAATCAATTAACAAAAGTATTCAAATTTTTGGAAATCATTTTGTGTGACTGTGAAATCAAACTTAATTTGATTTTTTAAAAATATATATCTTGACACAGTTTTGCAAAGATCAATGAGGTTTTAAAAAAAAAACAGGCAACAATTCAGTTTTAACTCATTCAATGTCAGACTTTCAGAAAGGATTTTTCTGAGCTGTTATACAAATAATGACAATTTAACAAGTAATGTTGAGTTATCCTCATTTGCTTGACCATTATCATTTGCACTGTATGTGACTATTTCCATGGCATTGAAAGGGGTTAATACAATTTTCTTCTTTCAAGAGCACCCTCATTTTTCAAATGTATAAGAAATTTTCAACACAAAAGTTTAGCTGTATCAAAACATAGGTTTTTTCCAAGTCCACATCACTATCTAAATTTATATAGAACCATAATGATAAAATTTAATAAGCAAAGGAGGAAAATTTAACAGAAGAAAATATTATTAATATCAAATAATTTTTCAAGTTAATATCCAGATAGACCTAATTATAGATGCAAAATTACAACAACAATAAAATGACTCACATAATATACATAACTCACCTGCTTGCAATTCTTTTTGATCTACATTTTTCAATAAATTCCACCTGCACATCAAATTACAAGGATCTATTAAATAGATATAAAAAAACTGAGGACCACATAGTTCTAATTTTACCCACACAAATGAAAGCAATCTAAATGTAACAGTATAATAAAAGAAGATATTTAATAACTACATTTTAATGAAAAAGTTATGTGGAGGAAAGTACATATTTTAACAAGATTTTTTTTACTTTGACTTTTATTTACTTTTGACCATCGTAAACTTAACCTCTTCAACAATTTAGGCACACATAAAGGTCAATTATGTCCTTGACCTACATGCTACTAGTAAAAGTGAATGGCCACAAATTCTTAGTAAAGGTACAGACTGTTCTTGAGTTACAGCAGGATTAGTTTATGATAAGTAGGTTGTAGGTCATAAGTCAAGTCTCCAATTACTGACTTGCATGAATTACAAATTTTCAACTCAGTATTCCACCATATCATCATTTGTAAAAAGTAAAACACTGTAAAATAAATTAAAAGGTTGAAATAACATATTTTATGATATTACAAAGGCATTTTACTGTACAAACTTACAAATATACTGTTAAAAATACAGATACAAAATATGGACAACAGCCACAAACACACATTAAGCATAACCTGTAATAAAGAATAAAAGATTACTCTGTAACAGTCTATACATACACACCCACACACACAAATCAGTCCTTTGAACAAGATAGTCGATAAAAGGTGATGGAGCATAAGGAGTGTCAGTATGAGACAAAAAGGAGATACTTGAAACTGCATGACGGCCATGTGTATGTACATCATTACTGTACCCAATGAACTGTTAGCATTATTTGTAATCATTATAAGATGCCATGTGCATTCTGGAAATAATTTTACATAACAGAAATCCTTGAAAATTTATTTTTGAACATTTTTCCACTTTAATTTTTAATTACTTTTTTGTGGCCATTGTAAGTGCAAGTCATCATAAGTTGCTTAAGTTGTAAATCATGAAAGTTTTGTATTACTGCTCAAGTAAAATAGTAAAGGGAGAAAATCATTCAACATTCATATACACATATCTTCCTTGTTATTTTTCTTGCATTTTCCTTCTGACAACTTCTTCTATCCAATGATTTTTGCAGGATAGGCACTAATTTTATAAACTATAATGAACCTGAGTCAGACCTTGGCATTTTTTGCATTAAATTATATTATCTGACATGGTGAAGTGAAACAAAAGCTCGAGAGTATCAATACAAATTCTTTTTTAGGGTCCACTATCAACAACACTCACCAGATTTTGACGTACAGCGAGCGTAGGTGAGAGAAGATGTTCTTTTTTGCGTGTATACTCTTCAGCAAGCTGAGCTTCTTTAATTTTCTATTGAAAACAGAAAAAATGAACAAAAACCACAATATTACTAAGGTAATTTAAGACGCTTATACAGTTACTGGCTTAGTACTAAAGTTATCTTCAACTGACCAGATTTCGATGGAAATTAATAAAATATTGTTTTTCTATTTTTTCTAAATGTTTTAAATAGATAATAATTGAAGATAATTATGATTCTGAAGCCTTTCTTCCTGTATCAAAGTTAAATCTACTACAAACCATTACCAGATAACTAGTCTATTCTATTTTTAACATTAAAAGATCTACAGGTATACTAACAGGAACAATGGTATCACCAGGTCATATACACAGCTATGAGATATACCACAGTGGTATATGATGAGTGATTTCATAAGAGTGCTTTCATGATCATAAATAAAAATGTTGTAAAAGGAAAAGAAACATCCATGAAATGTTTTAAGAAATATGTGCAGAATGTTTTGCAAAGAATGGTTGAAGAAATAGGAATATACAATGGAATTGTTATGCTGAGCTCAAGAGGACTACTTTAAAGGTGATAATGCAAAATACATAAGTACTCTCATGCTATTTATAATTATACGCCCAAAACTTTATCATACCTCATATATAATATTGACATATATCAATGTCTTATTTTGTACAATTTTTGTAGCCCAGAAAAAAGAGTAAAAAAAAGTATTATCAACTGCGCTTCATCCCAAGTAACAGAAAAAGCAACATACATAAGACTGGAAGTTGCCTTGTTTTAGAGCTATATATGCATCATATCTAAGCTCCTCAGGACTCAAATCTGGAATATCTGTTGACAGATTAAATGAAGAAACAAGAATTATTAGTCCATTCAATATTTGGGGCAAAACAAAACATGAACAAGTTTTTTAATCATACTGGAATACTGACTATTATATACTGACAGTTATATACCTCCATACATAGAACTTGTAAGATAATCTCCATTTTAAAACTTTTTGCAGCATGCCATATAGTGGAATGTAATTAAGAGTTTACATTCATTTTATGTAAGAACCATACAATCATTAAACACTGCAAAACTTTTCTATTAAACACATATCTCTATTTTTGTGACAAAGATGCTAATTACTTTTTGTGTTAATAGAGAGTTTCTATAAATTTACTGAAAGTACATGAAATGTGTGAGCAAAATACATTTTTAATGAAAATAAGTTGCAGGAGACTTCAGCTTGATTGTCAGTTTGCTGAAAGCATAGTGCTACTCTTTTCTTGCTCGACTCTTCAACCAAAAAAAAAAACAACATAAAATTGCATTAAAAAAAAATAGTCACAAGCTCTGTAAAGTTTAACTTTAGAACTAGAATTTAGAGTAAGATATATTGATATTATTAATCAAATAATAACACAGACTAAAAAAAAAATGAGCATAAATAAATACTATTTTGTTAAAACGAAGCAAAAATTGTATTTTTACCATAGCATGCTTCCTATATGTATATAGTTTAAAATTGGTCTGAAATAAAGTAGGGTTGTTGCAAAGAAATAATTAGTAACTATAAAACTGAGGATCAGAAGACAATTAATCTTGCAATCATATAGCTGCTAAAATTAACTTTGCGATTGCTAAATAAATTTATACATAAATAAATAACTATATTTATTGAAAGCAATACTTGATATAACTAAGTGTAACATCCATCAAGATTAATCACTCTGCAGCTCTAAATTTTCTAATACATACGATGTGGCCATTGCTAGAATTTGAAACAGATGCTTTTTCAATTACCTAAATCACAGCTGAAACTACATGATATTTTAAATACTAGTTTCATAGAGGAATGAACATTCATCTCAGAGTGAGAGCAATTTGTAGACAAAATATTTATTCAAATGCTTGAAAAGGCAATGATTTCAAAATAGCCAAGTTTTTAACTGATTACCAAAGCTTGAGTTTTAAAGTTCTGCTGATAAAAGTGGTATCAGGAGAAAGCTTATGGTTAAACCTTTGGGTTTTTTCTCTTAATGCTATAAGAAAAAGTCGTGCGATCGTGCGCAAAAAGAAATCTGGACCAAAGCAAATTTTTCGATCATACTGACATATGTGAGGCCCCAATTTTAGCAAAAACATGTCCAACACTTAGTAAGTGTAATTATTTCTCTATCAAACAGGGTGTATGTCACGTAGCATGTCACCTAAAGAAATGATTCCTAAATTTTAGTCAAGTTGCATCAAGAAATAATTAATTTAAGTTATCAAACTTAGCTAGAGAAAATCACTAAATTTGTGCACTAAATGTTACTTATTCCAGTAAAGCGATATTGGGACTACCTAATAAATATAATTTATTACTCAAATACAGCCTACACTGAACTAAGCATTTACCCTTCTAGTCTCACCAGGAAGTGAAGGTATATCTTTCTCTAAGCCAAGACATGAAAATGGCCACATCTTGGAAGCCTGCCATACTTCTATTTCTCGTGGAATCATTTTCCTATTAAAATAAAATTAAAGAAAATTAATATCAATGAAAGTGAAATACAAAGATAAAATAGTAGCATTACATTTTTATTAGTATTAATTAGAAGATAATAAAAGAATTAATTATGCAGTAACAAGGAAAATCTAGGATGGTGGCCAACCTAATAACAGATCTAGGATGATGGCCAACCCAGTAACAGAATCATTTTCCTATTAAAATAAAACTAAAGAAAATTATTATCAATGAAACTGAAATAACAAAGATAAAATAGTAGCATTAAATTTTTTATTAGTATTAATTACAAGATCATATAACAATTGATTATGCAGTAGCAAGGAAAATCTAGGGCAGTCGCTAACCTAAAAATAGATCTAGGATGATGGCCAACCTAGTAATACAGTTCCGGTGGTGGTAGCTTGTAATATTATAACTGTATGGGACCAAAAAACAATAACTGATATTAGTAAAACAAAAAGTGACAGTACTAAATCCATGCGTGGGATCAAAATGTAGTAAGTGATATTAGCAAAACAAAAAGTGACAGTATTAAAACGGTGCATGGGTCTCAAAAGCAATAACTTATAAAATTATGCATGGGATATAAAAACAGTAACTGATATTAGTATAATTCAAAGTGGTAGCATTAAAAATGTGTAATGAATTAAAAAGCAGTACTGATGTTAATTAATTAGTAAAACAAAAAATGGCAGTATTAAAACTGCATGGGGGCAACAATAACTGATAAAGTGATATTAAAACAAAAAGTGGCATTATTAAAACTATACATGGACAAAAAATTAGTAACTGATATCACAATCAGTAAAATAAAAAGTGATACTAGTAAAAGTAGTATTAAAATTATACATGTGACTACAAAGTGATAACGAATTAGTAAAACTCAAAAGTGGCAGTATTAAAACTGTGCATAGACAAGTAAAAGCAGTAAATGTTATTGACAGTATTAAAAGAAAACTGCATGGGACTAAAATAGTAAAAAACAATAAGTGATATAAAATGACAGTATTAATTTGTGCTATTAGAACATACTGAAAGCAGTAACTGGTAATACTAAGAGTGCCATACTTAAACTATAGCAATATGTAGACCAGAGATTAGAAATTAATATAACTATTTTTTGTGTTTGTTTTCTTTCTTAAAGAAACAATACTCATATCTGTCAAAATATTAATTAGATGATGATATTTGTCTCTCTTTTAAACTCTGATCATAATTAATTTCAATCGCTAGATCCTAAATAATAACATGACATGGACCTCATCTGAACTGTACAAGTGATAAGGATATGACACTCTCTGGACAACAGATGAAAGCAGACAATTATCAGCTGCATAAGGTGCAATGTAATTCTTAATGTAGAATTAATCATTTCATTATTCAAACTGGAAATTAAGCACTCGTTAAAGCTCTAACCACTTTACAATACTAAGTTATATAGAAAGTCCACAACAAAATCTTCAAACAATCTGTTTAATTAAGATAATATAGCAAAACAAAAGCATGGATCCATAAGCAAAATGATATAAAATCATAAATGAATTTACAAATTACAATTTGAATAAATAATGACAATGAGAAGAGAAGATGTGGTTTCAGAATCCTATTTTCTTGTGTCAGTTCAAAAGGTAGCACAAATTTTTGACAAAATAATAAAATACAAAAATTACAAGACAACATGTTCTTAAAACAGTAGAAATAACTTATTTATTTAATCTTAAAATAATAAACTAAAACATAAAGAATGAGAAATCTATCAGTCAAAACTAAATATGGAGTGCAACAAATTTATTTTAACAGCCAGAGCAGTAGTGCCCCCAAAACTATATTTCAAAATTTGTTTAAATATAAACATTTCTTGCTGACCTAAATGTCTGCTAAAGTAAATAATAAATACACTTTTGTTTTTTAATTAGCCATTTAAATTAAAATTTAACTGCATGCTCATGCAAGTGATCAGTAGCATTACATTTACAGATGTCTTACAATTCTCTCAATTAAATATCAAGGACAGTCAAAAATGCTGCTACTGTACTTTTACAAGATAGTCTCTTTAATGTTTCGACATATATCCTATTATATCTGCCTTCCTCATCAAAAAAAATAAAAAGTTTTTCAAAACTATTTTCTGATGATACTACAGTCACATCTCAACTGTCCTAATGAAAATCATAACTTACACAATATCTTCTGCTGAAATTGCATTCTGCGTGCTAGCCTGTTGCTGTGATCCACTGACACTGGATGTCCATTTGTACTGGCTTTGGTTTGGGAAACTCTGATTTTGGAAACTTTGGTTCTTGAAGTTTTGGTTTTGTGGCTGTGCAGTTCCAAAACTATCACGGAAATTTACCTTCTTCCCACTACCTCCTCCTCCACTGCCACCTCCTCCCCCTGAATGAAATAAAATCAATAAAACATTACTGAAAATTCCACCATCAGGCACTTCACATAGGGCACTTAAAATAGGTAGCTGTATTTGCTAGAGGGCTAATTTATTTTATTTTCCTAAACATACTCACTTATCTGTAAATATCAGAAACTAATAAAAGATATTAATTTAATGAAAACTGTTTTGCTTTTAGTTTTACTAGTTTTAGTTTTGTACTTGTTTTCATTGTACAAAATAATAAAAGAACCACTTAGTACTTTTAGTAGCCATTTTTACAACACCATACTACAAAAGGCCAGTTAAGAGGTATATACATTATATAAAAAAAAAGAAAAGAAAAGAAAATAAAATATAAATCACATTATCCACTCCATGAAGATCACAAATATCTGTAAACATATGAAAAATAATAATCAAATGTATATACTTATTTATATTATGAAATAAAGACTAGTTTTCAGGTATTTTGCAAGTGCCATTTTCTCCATTTTAAATTTGCTTCCCCATCTATTTCATTCTCAACCAGTTAAGATAGTCCACTGGTTCTGTTACTATCTAGGTGACAACATTTCATTCAATAAACATTCTTTCAAGTTTCATTATAAAATAGTTTTAAAATAAATTTCCACCAAAAAAGCAATATATCTTTTTTTTTATTTATGTCCTTATGATACTTGGAAAATAATGATTTTCAATAAAGCATAGATGAAAACAGTATCTTAAGTTACTTTGTAGTGCTCAAGTCATCACTTGAGTAACAATACATGTACCTACAACTACTGAGTTAATAAATTCAATTTTCCAGTAACAAAACAGACTTATTACAATGAAAGGACTAGTTACTAATGCTACTACAGTTGAGTAAAGATACACAACCACAATGGAATGAAATGTGAATTAAAATGTTTTATCCAGAGCTTTACACTTTACAGTATAATTTACAGTCACCATAATATTTTTATTCATTTAAAAAAAAAAAAATTCCAAAAAATCAGCAAAAAAGTGAAAGGCATACATTTTACAACAGAAATTATTTTTCAAACTGTGACTTAGTGTGAGTGATAATTTTAACACAGCAAGTCAGATGCTTTGAGTTTGAATTACTTTGGCTACTAACTCAGTGGCAAAAAGGATTTGATTACAAATTTTATTTTTCAAAATTATATATTAATTCTGGTTTTAGAACACATTTTAGAAAATCTGGGTTGTTCATCAAGTGTTTTAATGAATATTTATACAAATGTTTATTGTTTTATTTTAATGACAAATTTTAATTTAATTGCTTTCTTGGGAAAAGTTTTTTTCAAATATACTATTACAATGCAATAATATGCATTGAAAAATATTTTAATTATATGATTGAAAATGAGAATTTAACTGTAAGATGGTTCAGAAATGCATCTGCCTGATATATAACTTATAACTAAGCCTAGGCCTATTGTTGAGTATTACTTGTAATCTTCTCCAACTGAGACTGAGACTGAGAGTGTCAACAACCTACTGTTGTAGGCAATCACTAGAGACGTAGAGTCTGACAAGAAGAATGAATAAGCTAGTTCTGGGAATCGATTTATAAAAAAGAAATATAAGAAATATCTCGAAGATCACTTGTCTGTTGGTATGTGAATTACACTTAAAATATGAGCATTACAATTGAATTACACAAGTATTAGAACAATAGAAACCTATATAATAAAAAGCAGTGAAATTTCCTAAAAGTAAAACTGTATCAGTATCATATAAAACATATTAAAAACTATAAATTAACTGTATTATTATAATTATAACAAAATTCACTGATGAATATTGCGAAGAATCGAGATGTCTGAATACGTAGTCATAGGGCCTAGCCTATATTTTCTTACGAGCGAATTTGGAAATCTGAGACTGAAATAACACTAATAAAAGTAATATTAATAAATTTGAAAATGCTTACCTCTTGGATGTTCAAAACGACAATTTTCACCGAAAGCGCATGTCCCACTTAAAAAATATTTGCAGACAACCATTTAAGTAAATTAAGATTACTACTAACCAATGTGTGAGTGAACTTGTACTACATGTATTAAATATATAATATTATCTCACTCTCATTTTCAGGAAAACCACTCTTATTAACCTATAACAAAAGTAACTTCCCTTTTTCAGCGCGCTAAATTCATTGTTCAGTGGTTAATTTCAAACTTAGCTGTTAAATTTTCAGGACTAAATTCGTAAAGTGAGTAAAATGTTGCTAGATGGATTAAAAAATAAAAAATATTGATTTGTTTTCTGATTAAAGCTAAGCTTACATATATACGTTTTTATTGTTACTTTCAATTGACGACGTAATGTTTTTTGTTGTTTTTCCACAGAGGGGGGCTGTTAAGTGTTAATAAAAAATAAAGTATCTCATGCTTTTGTTGTTGTTGACTTTTATACCACACCTCATTTGTTACTTAACTACCTTCTAAAAATATATCACAATCATTCGGTTCCCGTACCCAACCCCATTTTTGTGTTAATTAAACGACGCACGCATACATAAAACACACACACACACACATACACACTCTCTCTCTAAAGTAGAATAGCAATAAAAGCAAATAAAAACATTGTTTAACTCTAAAACAAACAAGTAAACAAGAGCAGTACATCATGACTGAAGATACAGGTTTCTTCAAATGATTACAAAGAACAATTTATTGTCCATTAAGAACTTGCTAAATAAAACTTAAAAATAGTAGGCCTAATGTGCAAAAAAAAAACTTTTTAAAAAGTAATTTGAAGATGGTATGCAAATGTAGTAATTTAATCTTTTCGTTTTGAAATGCTATGTAAAGTAAAATTCTTTAAAATAAAATTATCTTTTGGGACAAAAGGTTAATATGCTTTTATATTACATGCAGTATATCTTATAATTTTGAGCATACAATTTAACGTCCAGCTAGAGTTTTCCTACAGCAGTATCGTTAAGCACACAACTGACTTCGAGTGGGGGCAGGGCGACAATGTGGAAAGCAATATTTTCTTGTCACCTTTGCGCATATGTTATTGGCATCAGTGGTCTCTTGAAAGTCGCATGCAAAGTCCCAAGAAATCTGCTCCGAAGGACAGAGCCCTTTTCACTGAGTCTCGCATAGAGCCTAAATACTTACTTTCCTTCTTATTAAAGTATGCAAAATATATGCATACCATTTATTATTGCTGGAAAGAATGTGAATATATTGTTATTGTTTGAAAGATAAAAATATGTGCAGGACTGAGATTCAAAGCACATTAGCTGATTATTGCAGAAATTAGAAGTAGGTCAAAGACTAATAACTGCACACATAGTAGCATATATCAAGTAATTATTTTAATTTTAAAAATATTATCTTAATATTAATTTTAGATTACATTTTTGTTCATTGCATTCAACAAAAGGCCAAAATCATGCAAAGCCTACTTACAGTACGAACCGACTAACTCAGTGCCTCAGTGTTAATTAAGACACCCCTAAACCGATTTAATTTAAGTTTGTATGTCTGTAAAAAGACTGTTTAAATTGATCAATTTAAACAATGTTAAATATACAAAAGATTGAGTTTCTATTGAGCTGCAAATAATCGATTTATTTAAACTTTAAGTGGCATTTGTATTTCCATTAATGGCCCTGCAATATTAAAATAGAGACAGAGAAAAGAATGAAGTGTATGAGAGAGAGAGAGAGAGAGAGAGAGAGAGAGAGAGAGAGAGAGAGAGAGTGTGTGAATAAGAGTGTGTGCCTCTTGTTTATTTAGAAATTAATTCGGTTGAAGAGAAACTTGTTGTACTACTAAAGTCTGGTTACGTCTAACTGCCAAAATGCATACGGCAATAATCGAACACAGCTCACTGAATTTGAAGATATTTAGTGATGTGAACTAATGTCCTTGACCCTCAAGCACGACTGCATACTTTATTAATTTAACGATTCTCTGGCCTGTATAATGGCCGATCTCTTATCAAAACATTCTGCCACCATCTCACAGGTAACATGTATCTGGTACACTAAGAGCATATGCTTTTATTTAGTGCGTGAACTAACATAAAACTCAAATCTTGTGAGTGTTGATGGCCTAGAGTTTTAACTCACGTAACTGTCAAAAGGCCTAGAGCAGGGGCGGGCAAACTTTTGAGACCGCGGGCCAGATAAAATTGTTGGAACAGTTCGCGGGCCAGATAGACGACCAAATATCACAAGTCCAGCAAGTTCAGAATATAAAATGAGAACAAAAGTAATTACATGTAGCCTTGGCTGTTTGACAGCATAAAACAACGCCCATTTGTTTTAGTGACTTTTGCCTTGCGGGCCAAAGGAATAACTGTGAATTGCTTGGCGGGCCAAAAGCAATAACTGTGAATAGCTTGGCGGGCCAAAAGCAATGTTAACTGTGAATAGCTTGGCGGGCCAAACAAAAATGCTTCGCGTGCCAGGTTTGGCCCGCGGGCCAGAGTTTGCCCGCCCCTGGCCTAGAGTTTTAACTCACGTTACTGACTGTGTCCTAGATTCTAACTCATAAACGCCAAAATAACTACCAGCTGAGTTGAAATGAATTTTACTTCGATGTGGCTTCAAATCATTACAGAAATAACAGCCAAAAAAAAAAAATAAATAAACAAACAAAATTAAACCAGCCAAGCATCAAAGACCCCCACAGAAACAGGCATACTATAATACTAAGGTAGGAAGGTGAAACAATCATTGGCTTTAAAACTGTGAGCTATAAATATAAGTGAAATATTCAGGCTTTTAAAGGAGTGGGTTACAAGTGAAACATTCAGGTCTTTAAGATATGAGTTACAAGTGAAACATTCAGGGCTTTAAAGATATGAGTTACAAGTGAAACATTCAGGGCTTTAAAGATATGAGTTACAAGTGAAACATTCAGGGCTTTAAAGATATGAGTTACAAGTGAAACATTCAGGGCTTTAAAGATATGAGTTACAAGTGAAACATTCATGGCTTTAAAGATATGAGCTACAAGTGAAACATTCGGGGCTTTACAGTTTCAGTCACAAGTAAACATTCAGGGCTTAAAAAAAAATTAAAGTGTGAGTTACAAATGACAGATTCAGGACTTTAACGGTATGAGTTACAAGTGACATATTCAGGGCTTTACAGTATGAATCACAATGAAACATTCAGGGCTTTAAAGATATCAGTTTGAAGTGAAACTTTAGGGCTTGAAATGTATGAGTTACAAATGAAACAGTCAGGTCATTAGAGCGACTGATGAACCATGAAGATGATCTCTACGAGGCAGTATTTTACAGGTATGAGTTGTCGTTCTTGCTCACGATGGAGATGGTATTCTACAATAACATTAATGTATATCTCACGCTCATTTGATATCAAATTAAATCCATCACGTGAACAATACAGACTCATGTAAGAAGAAAAGGACACGGAACAAAAGTTATTTTGTTTATTTCAGCCTTTCTATATAAAACTATTTTATGTATGAATATTATTTTAAAAATAAAATGCAGTATTTCCATTGTTAAACTGCACATAATGCCATATGCTCATGAAAATCTAATATCTAACATTACAACTGAATTACACGCATACTACTCAGTCATGAACACACATATCCAACAAACATTAGCACGAAATATGCAATTACATATAATTCTAACTAAAATATAGATACAGTGCATTAATTAATAATAAAATATATCCATGAAGCGAATATCAAAACTGCGTTAGTATACTTACGTATTTGAATTGGCATTGCAAACATGCCTGTCTCGAACAGGCCTATCTATCTCTGCTGCTTATCTCTTGTCTGCATATTTTTTTTTTAGTCTATATATGTCTGTCTGCTACTTCTCTGTATTGTTATCCTTCTGTCTGTCTGTGCGTCAGTCTATCTGATTAAATAGCTATCAGCTATCTTGAGTTTTAAAAATCTCAAATAAATAAATATAAATAAAACCAATTTTCAGAGTCGGCTCAACACCTAGAATACGTGCATCATCACATCGGTAGGGGAAGTAAACCAAGGATGGCTATTCAAGCAGCGACACAGCCGCACAAAATTCAATAATTAACGATCATTGAAAAATACTGTAGTCAATTGCATTGAAAACGAAGACGCACCTATGGCACAAAGATGTGTCTTGATACTTTTGGGAAAATATGCATACAATTCACGTATGGCGCAAAGATGTCTTGATACTTTTGGGAAAATATGTATACAATTCACGTATGGCGCTTATGGCACTTTGCTTTGTAATTTGTACGAATAGAGTTCAATAATTTATCACACGTTCAACGCTATCTTTTGGTACGCTATTTATACACCTCCTTTATGACTCACCTCGGCTGATATGATATATCGTGCCGGATAATACAGCCAGAAGTACTTGTTAGTGTTTACGAGTTCTAAGGGCTTATGACATAAATCTAATACAGCCAAAAGTACCTGTCACTGTGACCTGTGACATGACATGTAACGCAACCAAATGCATCTGTCGGTGTGGCTCGTGGCATGTCATGTAACGTAGCCAACAGATGCATAAGATACACAAAGACAGACTGTTAAAAACATTTCATCTTTCTGTCGATCATTACACGTCTGCACACGAGAACTGAGTCATTCACTTTTTGTTCCAGCTTTTCTTGCAAATAAAAAAGTCAAACAAACAACAACAAAAAACCGCCTTCCGCCCTCCCCCCCCCAAAAAAAAAAAAAAAAAAAAAAAAAAAAATTTTCTCGTAATCATTTCTTGCCACCCCAGAAAAAGTTTCACTCCAGTTCAAGGAAAAAAAAAAACTTTAAAAATTAAAACTTAGAGAAAGAACCTACTACTTAACAACAAATCATTTGGCGGATTTCGAACACTCCGCATTAACTACGATAACCACAAGAATGAACAAATGGAAAACCAGCTACGTCTTCAAACGAAAGAGTTCCATTAACTACGATAACCACAAGAATGAACAAATGGAAAACCAGCTACGTCTTCAAACGAAAGAGTTCCATTAACTACGATAACCACAAGAATGAACAAATGGAAAACCAGCTACGTCTTCAAACGAAAGAGTTCCATTAACTACGATAACCACAAGAATGAACAAATGGAAAACCAGCTACGTCTTCAAACGAAAGAGTTCCATCGGAACAAATCGAAAGAGAAATGTTATAGTTGAAATTTCTGCAAACGAGTTCACTTCCTGAGTCGACTATAAGAAGGCTTGCGTGTTTGCGGGTATAAAATCAATCAAACAATTAAGAGAACAAAATACCAGCATACATTACTTACACAAAAGAAATAATTTAAACTTACTTAATTATCACAACATCAAATTAATATAATCGATTTATTCTAATGTCTACACTGCTTCCATGAGTGCTGATGGCCTGCACAACTGTCAAGAGCAAAAACCGTAACCAATGGAAGCAAAGTTAACTTGCATTGTGTAAAAAATAATAAAGAATAAGTCAGTTTCTCCACGAAAGTCAGAGCTGTGTTGGACTTTGTTCAGTAGGCGACGAATCCCCAGATTAAACACATAACGTTAAAGTGGTTTATGTACAGCTGACAATGAGTTGAAAGTTGCCTTCCCTTGCTACTCTTGTCTGCTTTTGTCTTTAATTATCTTTCTGTGTGTCTCTTTTAAAGTTTTTTTCTTTAATCATCTTTACTATTTTCATTTTCGACTTTTGTCTTTCTGTTTGCGCACATGATGTTTTCTGAGCTGTTTCTAACGGATTCTATTCCGTCACATCCATCTGATTGATGAACTCCCAACAGTTACTTCTTTCTAAAGCAAGCAATGGAAACTTAAGCAAAAGGAAACTGAAAAATTGTAATAAAACACACACACACACACACACACACACACACACACACACACACACACACACACACACACACACACACACACACACACACACACACACACACACACACACACACACACACACACACACACACACACGTGATCTCTTCTCGAATGCACTGAAATGAGTTCAAGCATACATCCGGAGATAAATGATATCACAATAATTGGTATTGCTTCTAAAGTACACACAATATACACATTCTTTTGCAAGTTAGGTGCGAAAGCATCCAGTCGCAGGACACACCGACTCATGCAAATTCACTGCAGGTGACTAGTTTCCATATCATGAGGTGCATCAATGACGAATATTGAAAACAAATGCCGATATGAGGTACCAACAAAGAAACCCGAAACATACAATCGTTTGTCTACATGCATGACAATTCAAGACCCACTAGGTTAAATCAGTCATACCACTCGGGGAAAACACTTCCTTTTTTACAAGCTAAAAGCTCAATAACAAATTTATATATGCTACAAATAGAGAGTTCTGCCCCGTCTTCTGGTGTTTAAACTGTCGCTCATTTACGAACTGAAACCAGAACGTGTGGCCATTTACATAACGTGAAACATGGGATAAGATATACACAACATTTGGTAGGGAGCGTAGGGAGCGTAGGGAGCAGGTTTTCATAAGACGGTGGGAGTTACTTTCGTAAACGAACAGGTAAGTTCTCATACGGGTGTTCTTCTTTGCTCCCTTCCATAGCGATGTATGTGTCTGTCGGGTGCATGTCGTTACCATCACGTCTTGGGGGCAACGTCTGACTGTCAACCACATCCTGGTTGCCGTATATTTCCTGCGGTTCGTCTTCCAAATTTGCTCCTTGATTGACGTGAACCTGAGGTGAGTCCTTGTGGCTAGAAGTCAGAAGCGGACCTTTAGCCGGAACATTTATATAATCATCCTGGTCATCACTCTCGCCTTCTTCTGTTGTAGGCTCGGGGGGTAGTGCCCTAAATGACCTCTTAGAGGGATTGGCACTTTGACAGGGAGGTTGTACGTTCTCGTAGTCATCTTCCGGCTCCTCGTCTTCAGTTGGCTTGGGTGTGGGCTTGGGTGTGGGCTTGGGTGTGGGCTTAGCTTTGGACTTGGGAACATTTGTAGACACATCCGGAGAACTTGTGGAACTCAGTTTAGGTAATTGCCCTGGCTGCTTTCGATTGTGCTGGTGACTGGGCTTTGAGGGAGCTGTACTAGTATTACTGCGTTTGGGTATTGTGGTTTTGGCACGCGGAGTCACTTCTTGGGATTGAGTAAACTGTTTCTTGTCTTCGTCGACGTCTTCGTATGTCTCTTCTGGAGTTTCAGTGACCTTGGAAAGGGCAGAGGGCAAAGATCCAATTGGAGGTGGAGGTGCTTCGCCGAGATATTCCAGTTCTTTTTCTTCCGAGTCTGAGAGAGGAATGTCTTTCTAAATAGAGTGAAATATAAAACGAGAGATATTAAAATACAGGCTATTATTAACTAGTGAAATATAAATCAAGAGATTCAAATACAGGCTATTATTAACCAGTGAGATATAAATCAAGAGATTCAAATACATGCTAACTATTAACCAGTGAAATATAAATCAAGTGACATTCAAATACAGGCTAACTATTAACCAGTTAAATATAAATCAAGAGACATTCAAATACATGCTACAGGCTATACAGGCTACCATTAACCAGTGAAATATAAATCAAGATATTCAAATACAGGCTACTGTTAACCTGTGAAAAAACGAAAGTAAAACACATTACTGAAAATAAAAATTATTGAAAGTTATGCATTTAAATTACATCCAGGAAAAGTTCTCGTTCTAAATCTTTGAGACATATTGTACTGGCAATGTGAAACAAACTGTACTGGCTCTGTCCTAATGCTGTGAGACAAACTGTACTGGCAAGTGAAACAAACTGTACTGGCCATGTTTTAACTCTTTGAGACAAACTGACAGGCCATGTCGAACTCTGTGAGATAAATTGCACTGTCACTGTTCTAACTCTATAGGACAAACTGTACTGGCTATATTTTAACTCTTTGACACAAACTGCTGGCCAGGTGAGACAAATTGTACTGGCCATGTTCTTACTCTTTGAAATAACTGTTATTTGCCATGTTCTCACTCTTTGAAATAACTGTTAACAGCCATGTTCTCACTCTTTGAAGTATCTGTACTGGTAATGTTATCACGAAATAAATGTACTGGTCATGTTCTGACTCTGAAAGAACTGTAGCCATGTTATCACTCTTTGAAATAACTGTACTGGCCATGTTCTGACTCTGAAAGAACTGTACTTACCATGTTCTGATTATGAAAGAACTGTACTGGCCATGTTCTAACTCTGAAAGAACTGTACTAGCCATGTTCTGACTCTTTGAGACAAACTTTACTGGTCATGTTCTAACTTTGTGAGACAAACTGTACTGGCCATTTTCTGGCTATTTGAGACAAACTTTACTGGTCATGTTCTAACTTTGTGAGACAAACTGTACTGACTATTTTCTGACTATTTGAGACAAACTTTACTGGTCATGTTCTAACTTTGTGAGACAAACTGTACTGGCCATTTTCTGGCTATTTGAGACAAACTTTACTGGTCATGTTCTAACTTTGTGAGACAAACTGTACTGGCCATTTTCTGGCTATTTGAGACAAATTGTACTGAACATATTCCATCTATGAACTATTGCAGATAAAAATCTCCTTTAACCTTCACATCAAAGTACATCCAATATCTTATAGTTTCTCTCTATAAGTTGCTTAAAGTTGGCAGCTTCAAATGTATTTTCAATTTTTAAGATTTTTGTATGTTTAAGAACAATAATATCGTTGACTAAAACACGAACAACAGCAAATACTTATTAAAATTTTAATTTGCAAATGGAATGAACACACTTGAATAAGGAATCTTGTCTTTTATTATCAATGAAAATGAAAATCTTTATGATTATATTTGTTAGTGTTGTGCTCTTTCGATATTTACCTTGACCGTGGGGTCACGGACATATCTGGTGACCTTGTCAATCCCGCGTTCGATGGACACACGACTAGGCGCTGTATTTTGCATGTTTTCGTAAGTGGGATTTTTGCTTCCACCACCGTTTCTTGTCTCTACTTGTTCTTCGTCGGGAACCTTACAATGAAAATACAAAGCGAAGCAAATAAAATATATCACTGTTGCTGCATTAAACCACAATGTACACTTACTATGTACAAACTGCATTATCTTTAGCTGAGTCATAATTAAACCACAATATACACTTACTATGTACAAACTGCAATATCTTTAGCTGAGCCATAATTAAACCACAATGTACACTTACTATGTACAAACTGCAATATCTTTAGCTGAGCCATAATTAAACCACAATGTACATTTACTATGTACAAACTGCAATATCTTTAGCTGAGCCAGAATTAAACCACAATGTACACTTACTATGTACAAACTGCATTATCTTTAGCTGAGCCATAATTAAACCACAATGTACACTTGCTAATGTACAAACTGCAATATCTTTAGCTGAGCCGTAATTAAACCACAATGTACACTTACTATGTACAAACTTCAATACCTTTAGCTGAGCTGAGGACTCAGATTGACTTATGTTTCCAGGAATTTCATTAGTTCGTGACGTTGCGTTACAACGCCGCCGAAGACAGCATACAATGATGATGACCAACACAGTAACCGCAACAACACCGCCAACAGCTCCGCCAACGATGGCTCCTATATTTACAGTCTTGACACACTGTACAGTCCGGTTATTGCAGTCAGTGCAGTTCCCATCTGATGTTGTTGACAAAATCGCCGGCACAAACACTTTAAGACAAAATAATGAAACAACATGAATATGGTAGAACCATTCTATACCAAACTTCGCTTTAATAAGGTCAGTGTTTTAGAATAGAAGCATGGACTATGGTGGTCTTGAACAACAGAAGTGTTGCTTGGTTACATACCAGACTTTGAAATTCTTTACACTTTCTCTTTCCATATCTGAGAAGGGCATTGTGATTACTTTGTGATACGTTCTGAAAGTCACCGAGGGTATAAATATCTATGTTATTATATTTTAATACAAGAATAGATCAAAATAAATCAGCGGTTAAAATATAAATATCTATGTTATTATATTTTAATACAGGAATAGGTCAAAATAAATCAGCGGTTAAGGTATAAATATATGTTATTATAATTATTTTAATATAGGAATAGGTCAAAATAAGTCAGCGTTTAAGGTATAAATATTTATGTTATTATAATTTAATATAGGAACAGATATAAATATCTAGGCGTGACGCCAACGCCATGTAGTTAATGGTTATTATTATTATTAATTAATCAATTAATCATCCCTAACTAATTACAAGTAATAAGAATCTTAACTTATGTTCTTAATAATTCTCCAGAATACAACACTCGTCTGTCTCACTTGGCGGATATGCGGGCGCTGTAAACGTTTTTTCTCTTCCACAACATTGAAGACAAAAATTTACCATCACACAATATTTCCGCAGGTGGAAAACTTCTTACTAAAGAAAAAGACAAATCCCTTTTTAAATCAATTTTTAGAGAGCCTCCATCCACCCACTTTCTTCTCCAACATAAGGTTATCAATATGTGTAAGAAGGTCAAGAAATTTTGAAATAAATTTATTAAATCAACAATCAAATATACATACAACAATTACAATGAAAAAGATTACATCAATATTTCCACAAAACCACATTTGAACAATTTTAATACAGTTCTATGTCCCAAAACACATTTCAACAATTTAGTGACAATACAAATCACAGGTTAGTGTTATTAGAGAACAGAAATGGAGTTATTAGAGATAAGCGATAATAGTTTGTACATAGCCTGGTTTAGGCACTGTCTCAATAGTCTTTTGTATGCTTTTTTGTAGCAAAGCCTCAAGTTTATTGTTCATATTGTTCAAAGCCTCAAGTTTATTGTTCATATTGTTCAAAGCCTCAAGTTTATTGTTCATATTGTTCAAAGCCTCAAGTTTATTGTTCAAATTACTACTGTCAATTCCACGAGATTCCCTTCTCATGTTTTAGAACACAGATTCGCTGCCATTCTCTCAAGGGTAACCTGGTGCTCCTTCGCCGTATTATCTCCCTCAAGCAGAACAACAATTGTAGCAATTTTCAGTAACTTCCTAGTACCAGAAATTGCTCGATGTAGTCAGCATACCTTGCCACCAGACATCAACAGAGTATAGTGTATTCCTTACATTAAACACTGCAATAGATACTTCTTGTATCTACCAAGGTTGTAGGAGTTTATAATCACTAAACCAGGAGATTCTGAAAAAAACAAGGAAAGACTGCTTTTCCCCTGTAAAATATAAACAGGGAACAAACATTAAGTTTCCAGTTTATTAATTTTTAACTCCATTCTTTCTTACATTTAAGTCTCAACTTACAATTTCCTGCAACAATAAATGTATTAGCCGGATACACGCACACAGCATAATAATTTTATGAGCGGGTTCACTAGAAACAATGTCAAGTGTTTAGAATACCACATGTAAACATTAAAGTTCACAATTTGTAGAAATAATAGTCTATTCACATAATATATCTGTACGTAAAACACAAGTATAACATATCAATAGCAGAAAAGTACGAACTATTTCTTTCTCTCTCAATCAATTAGTTAACTCACCATTAAACTAACGGCACCTCTATTCCCTGATAGGAACCATTAACCATCACTTACTAGCACAAACTTGTGAAATTTAAGGCCCGCGTAAAAGATTGCATTTTACAACCCGTAATTAACAGTATAATTTCGATCGTTTCTGAATTTGCAACTTTTTATAAAGTCAGTTCACAAACTCCGCAACACATGACTTTAGTCTTAGTGCTTACTGACAATGAAACTGACAGTTTATCACAGATTCCAATCAACAAATGATAAGAAATCAATATAGGTGAAATCATGTGACCAGTGCAATTCTGGGAACATTGCTGCCTTTTATAGTCAGTTATCTTCTCAAGCACGCAGACACGTACACGATTGTTCATAGAGAAAAACAAACAACATCTCCTGTTCAAACAAACATTCGCACAATTGGACATAGGAAAGTATAAATAAACGAATGAACAAAACATTATTGTGCTTAAATGCCATAAAAACATGGGGGAGCAAATATGATACAAACCCGTGCTATTTGATAGAGGTGTTTCTGAGACACCTGTAGTGTTTGTAGTAGCGGTAATTGTAGAAAGAGACGTTGGTGGTGAACACGGCACCGGCCTACATTCTTGGACTGTACAATTTTCACACTGTCAACAAGAAGAGAAAATATAATTACCGGTGATGCTAGCGCCATTATTCAGTTGTTGTGTGACTCAATGTGTTTGCACGTTTGCGTACGTATGTATCATGAAATGAGATTGCTGTTGTGGCACATCAAGTACAAATCATTAGAATATATTTAATTCTGTGATGGCGTGAAACAAACAACACGAAAGGAAGAGTGAGAAAGTGAACTGAGGAATTAACCAGCAGTTAGTGAGTGCGACACTCACGTATCTCAAGGACACACCAGTAGCTCGACCTCACGCATCTCGCTCACGGACACACAAGTAGATCGACCGTACACTCGCTCACGGACACACCAGCAGATAGACCTCAAGCATCTCCCTCATGGAGAAACCTGTAGACTGACTCCACGTATTTCGCTCTTGGACACCCCCCCTTGTAGACCGACTGATGAACAATGCACAAGAACATGAACGAATATTAAACGAATATGCATTGGGATTTTAAACCAGAGAGATACATGAATGAAACCGGAACTAAACGCCATACTGAACAGTAAGTTTTAAATGAAGGGAAAATGCTGAAGCAGCACTTTAATCCTATTAGATGGAACCATTCAGAGTAAGTACAGATTACTAACTATAATCTCTGGTTACATACTGTAACCTGAGGAGCACAGATCAAGTTAGTTATCATTAATTAAGAGTTTCCAAACGTTCGTAGTGCTCCAAGTTGGAATTCTCGGTATCTTATCTCGGGATTATGAACGAAATACCGGAAAGAACCGAAGTGAATGCCGAAGTATTGAAAACAGCGATGACTTGCGTATGTTTTCACAGCATTTTATTTAAAAATAAATAAGCTTATGAAAACTGATGGAGAAAAAAGGGGGTGAGATATTTCTTTTAAATCAAGGGCTTCTCAACTAATTCAAAGGTTTGCAAATAAAATTCAAGTACTTTTCAAGATAGGTCTAATTTTTCAAGGACTTTTTAAGGTAGGTCTCATTTTTCAAGGATTTTTCAAGATAGGTCTCATTTTTCAAGGACTTTTCAAGATAGGTCTCATTTTTCAAGGACTTTTCAAGGCTGCTAAGAATTCTGTACTATTTTTCCATTCTCACGCAAGTGTTCTAACTTTTTGGCACTGAAACCCATCAGATATTGGGAAGGCTGTTCGCAAAAGGAAATTTGTCAAACACTCTATCGTTGGCTAATCCCAGCGCCAAATGCAGAAATTTTCAACGTTTTGTCTAAAACAAACTGATTCCATCCCTTTTCAACCATAATTTAGCTCCCGTATTTTTCTTGAACACAGACTTCGACTCCGACTGGCTTTTATTGCGTCATCCACATCTACTTTGTCTGGATGCTTGTGCTCTTCTTTTCTCTCTTACTCTTAGTATTTATACTCTAATTCCGCAAATCGAGACTCTTCTATTCTCTTATTCTTAGTATTTATACTCTAATTCCGCAAATCGAGACTCTTCTATTCTCTCTTATTCTTAGTATTTATACTCTAATTCCGCAAATCGAGACTCTTCTATTCTCTCTTTATCCTCAGAATTTCTACTCTAAAATTGCATACAAAGACATTTCTTCTCCCTTTATCCTTAGTATATTTGAACTTTAATCCTGAGTACCAAGACTTCTATTCTTTCTTTATCCTTATCATTTGTACTCTGATTCTCTTAGTCAAAACAAGTGAAATTTTTTCTTTCATTCATGAATTCTGTATTCTAAGTCAGGTCTCGTAGTCATATTTCTTCTTTCATTCATGAATTCTGTATTCTAAGTCAGGTCTCGTAGTCATATTTCTTCTTTCATTCATGAATTCTGTATTCTAATCAGGTCTCGTTGTCATATTTCTTCTTTCATTCATGAATTCTATATTCTAAGTCAGGTCTCGTAGTCATATTTCTTCTTTCATTCATGAATTCTGTATTATAAGTTAGGTCTCGTAGTCATATTTCTTCTTTCATTCATGAATTCTATATTCTAAGTCAGGTCTCGTAGTCATATTTCTTCTTTCATTCATGAATTCTGTATTATAAGTCAGGTCTCGTAGTTGTACGTGTTATATGTTTTGCTTTTCATGTTTATGTTTTGGAGGACAAGTCATGTGGTTTCTAACTTACTTCGTCGAATCTCTTCTATTAACCAAATGTTATGAAATCTAATTCCCCTCTGTCAAGACAGTCATGTGAACAAATGTATTCTGCCACTCAAAGACCAAGAACTCCAAAAGATTTACATGTTTTGGACAGACAGCCTACATCTTCTGTCGTTCAAGTTTAATGTACCTTAATTGTCCCTGCCAAGAAAATCAGGTAATCATGCCACTGATAACATTTTCAGAATTTCAGTGTCAAGATAACTCTCGACACCGAACTCGTCACGGCGTAAGTCAAGTGTAAAGAATCGCCTCTTGAATTTTCAGACTAACAACGAAAGATCTACAAAGGCGTTTTTCAAATGACGTCTTCACCGAACGCGTCACGGTGAATTTTTAGGGACTAACGACGAACGAACTACAAAGGTGTATATTAAATGACTCGTTTGTGTGACCTCATTTTGACATTCAAGAGCATTTTAAATGACACATTTTTTTTTTTTGGAGGGGGGGGGGGGGGCGGGGCGTGACCTTATTTTAAAATTCAAGAATGTTGTAAAATGACACATATTTCGCGACACCTCATTTGGCAATTCAGATGTTTTAAAAATATATTCTTGCATGAATTCATTTTGATATTCAAGAGTTTTAAAATGAAACATCATTTGCGTGATTTTATCCTGATATTTGAAGGTGTTTTATAAACATATATAATATATTTCTGAGGTTGTAAAATTGTAACTTTTCATATCCTCATTTTGATATTCAAGATGTTTTTCAAAAAATTATTTGACGTACTGTTAGAGGGACATTAATCCAATTCAAAAGGTTTTACGAATTTATATTTATATTTGTATTTAAAATAATAAATATACTTTTATGTGACCTCTCTATGACATTCAAGAATATTTTAACTAATTTTGGCAATGTGCCACTATGCTTATATTAATAAACAAAACGTTTTGAAAACGCATCTTTTAGTTTCATGTCTAAGCGTTTTCTGTTTATCTCTGAATATATTTTCTCACATTCCAACGTTTTGGTATTTACGTCTTAGATTTTTCTCATATTCCAGCATGTTGGTATTTACGTCTTAGATTTGTTCATGCACCAACATTTTGATATTTATGTCTTAGATTATTCGTGTTCCAGCGGTTTGGTATTTACATTTTAGATATTTTTCATGTTCCATTGTTTAGGTATTTACATCTTAGATTTGTTCACGTCCAAGCGTTTTGGTATTTACGTTTTAGATTTATTATGTCCCAGCGTTTTGGTATTTACGTCTTAGATTTATTCATGTCCCAGCGTTTTGGGTATTTATGTCTAAAATATTTAATATCCCATCATTTTGTTATTTACGTCTTAGACTTTTTTCATGTCCCAGCGTTTTGGTATTTAAGTTTTAGACTTTTTTTTTAGTTCAAGCGACTTTGTATTGCATCTTAATATTTTTACGTTCAAGATTTTTGATATTTCGTCTTAGATTTCTCTCATGTTCAATAGGCTTTAGTTTTACGTTTTAGATTTTTCTCACATGAAGTGGTTTTGTCTTACGTCTTAGATTTTTCTCACATGAAATGGTTTTGTCTTACGTCTTAGATTTCTCACTACCAAGAGTTTGTGTCACGTCTAAGTAATTTTACTGTACTTCCATATAATATTTCCCTATGTTCAAATGTTTTCTATTCACCTCTATATACATTTTTCTCACGTCCGAATACTTTTGTTTTTCTCATTGTAAATTTGACACATGTTTCAGGGTTTTTGGTTTATCTCTTTGTAAATTCGACGGTTTTGCTCACTTTTCCATGCATTCATACTTCAAATATTCACGTCACGATGCCGTCCGACGTCACAGCGTTTTCTGCAGAACATCATTACAAAAATTATATCTCTACTTATACAACCAGTACTAATACTACAACCCTATTATACCAATGTTTCTACCATTACTACAAAGAATACTACCACTATCAACCAATTCTACTATAACAATTATCCTCACTACTATCCGAACTGCTACTCCTTCAACTAACTATTGTTATCATAATACTACTATAATATTACTTAGTAATACTGTTATTGTTATCACACTGATACTATTATATAACTACTTAGTAATACTGCTATTGTTATCACACTGATACTATTATATCACTACTTAGTAATACTGCTATTATAAGAACAAGTGTTCGAAGTCGTTATTAAATGACAAATTTAATACGACAAACGCTGAGACAAACATTATTTTATTTTTTCTGCGAACAGGGAATCACTAAGACCGACGGCATAGCGAAACACCAGTGCTCTATGGGAGCATAGATGGAGTACCTCTATGCTACTTTATAAATATCTGAGCGATGAATGCTATTTAAAGTAACCAGTGCTATTAAAAAAAAAAAAGACCCCAAACAAAACAGAATGCCAAATTTGATATCACCATATCACAATCAGTTAACTGAAATCGTCGTTATCACGATGAACATTATCATCGTAACAGTCGGGCGTACATAGGAATTCAAGGAATGCAAAACTGCTGCCTGTTAGGCGCGTTGTGTCGCTAGTAAGTGTGGAGTTCTTTCCCTTCACAGCACAACTGAAAGTAAACACGACGGAATGCATGATGGGGGATATTCAAGCACCAGTGCTGACACGTTCGTCGCTTAGGGAAACTCCCCAAGTTTTCGAGATATTCTATGACGTCATTCGATCCTCTCTCTAAGTTGGTCACACATTGTCGTATTTGGACAATTGTGGTAATAAAATAGTTAAAACTTAACTAACTGACAGACTGCCTTCCTGCCTCATTATGGTTGACTATCTTGTTAAATTAGTTATTCTCACTGATTCGAGGAATATTTCTGTATAATGTTAATAAGTTTGTTTCTGTGGCCGATTCTGGGTTTTCCATAGGGCATAGGCAATTAACGAGAACAGTTCAAGTAGATGACAAAGTATTTCTACAGCGACACATTTCTAATAACTGATTGATTTTGATTAATGACTATAATTGCTTTTCTTAATAACATTTTCTGTCCAAGAAAGGCTATCTATCTATCTATCTATCTTACATTTTATAACTAAATACATACTCATGACAAACTAATCTACAAATACTCCTTCACTAGTCTTGCTAATTAATTTGTTCCTTTCATGCGCCCAAACAAACTATTGGTTCTTTCATGATTATTTACTGTATTCAACCGTACGAGGAAAAACCGAATAAAAACAAACACTCATGATGGAGTGAGAGAGTAAATAATTTACTACCAGTAGTAAAAGCGTTCAGCCAAGAAATACGCGGAAAAAAATTGAACAGAGAAGTATACTGCACTCGGTAAGAATGTGTGAAGAAAAAATATCAAAGTGATTACACTAGTCTACCGTTAGTACATATCCTTTCCATTTTTGACTTTGTCTAAAAGAAATATACAGAGAGCAATAATTAGTCCTATGTAAACATTTTTTTTTAATTTCCGAACAAAGATCTCTTCACTGTGATGACAGGTAAGAAGGGGTATTTCTATTTTGATAAAATGTTGTGCTGTTGCTGCCGAGACCTTCAAACAAGCAGGAAGTTGAAGTGTATATAATGTTATGTTTACTTTTAGAGATGACAGGGACTTGGACTATGTATGTTACGTGCCACACTCCACATCCGTATCTTCAACCGGTGTGTTGTGTAACAGCTCAGTATGTGTGTATTTATCTTCCTTCTGAATTAATTAGCACAGATAAAACATGCTACTGATCCAATGTTTGTCTTTAAATGCGAGAGTGGCGTCTTTAATATGTGTGACGTGTTATTCTCTAAAACATAAATTCCAGATATAATTTGATCCCGTTTTCATAATCTATCTATCTATCTATCTATACCTGCATCTTATTTTCATAATCCATTGTAGATTATTGTACCTTAGTCTTATTCTTAGAATATAATCTATTCAGAATCTATTCTTTAGAAGTAGGCATTTCAACTCTCTTAAACTACATGTATTTCCACAATTAGTTTAACGCTACTAATATTTTGAAGGCCAACACTTTTTTCTTCTCATATTTTTAAAACGAACTACTCTATACATTAAACTTTGTGATATACAGTAATTAATTTTACAAGGTGAAATGAGTCTGCTTAATTTCATTTCTAATACAGCATTTAAGGAGAGATTTCCTTTTTCCTTTTTGTCTCTCTCATTGTTTACTGGTGGTTTGTTTTTCTTCATGGGAGAAAATACTGAAAACAAGGAAACGACAGATAGGCGCACAAACAACAGGGGAGACGACTCACAAAACTTATAATATCTATGCGTGTGTTCAAAGATGTGTTTGTGTACGTGACTGGGTGAAAGGTGGGCACATGTGTTGATGTTTGTGAACGCAGCATTTATATCTGGATGATAAAGTATTTCTACACATCCATAGGCAATTAACGAGAGCAGTTCTTCAACTAGATGACAAAGTATTTCTACAGCGACACATCTCTAATAACTAATTGATTTTGATTAATGACCATAATTGTTTTTCGTAATAACATTTTGTCCAAGAATTTGATCTGTTCAAGGAGGGGAATAATTTCTCTAAGTTCTTACACTTCCATAATCTCTTGACAAATCCCTAAGCTCTTTACACTTCCACAAGCTCTTTATACTTCCAAAAGCTCTTTATACTTCCATAAGACAGAAATATAGAAACATACTCGCAATGGTGTTGTTTCTTATTCTTCTCTTCAGGAAAAGTGAAGGATAATTTTCACCTTGCTTCAATTTCATATAGTTAGATAGTAAATTGCACGCTGTTAATGTTTCATTATACAATCATACTAACGGTCGTAGACGCTTGAGAAAAATAATCATAATGTTAGTGTTCAAAATACAGTCAAACAAACATTCTCTCTCATACGCTTGCAAAATAATCACACTCTTAATGTTTCATAGTACAGTCAAACGAATATTGTCAGACACTTGAAAATAATCACACTCTTAATGTTTCATAGTACAGTCAAACGAATATTGTCAGACACTTGAAAATAATCACGCTCTTAATGTTTCATAGTACAGTCAAACGAATATTGTCAGACACTTGAAAATAATCACGCTCTTAATGTTTCATAGTACAGTCAAACGAATATTGTCAGACACTTGAAAATAATCACGCTCTTAATGTTTCATAGTACAGTCAAACGAATATTGTCAGACACTTGAAAATAATCACGCTCTTAATGTTTCATAGTACAGTCAAACGAACATTCTTAGGCACTTGAAAATAATCACACTGTTAATGTTTCATAGTACAGTCAAACGAACATTCTTAGGCACTTCAAAAATAACTCTAGCTTTCTACCCATCAAGTTCTTGTCTTTATCTCGAACCCTCTCAGTCAGACCTCTTATCGCGTACAAATTCATTTTTGCTCGAGGAACAGAATTTTTCTAACTTGGACGCAAGCACTGTTGGATCTTCTAAAAGTATTCTTATTCATGGGAAGCACACAGTAGCACAAAGACTATTCCGATATGTTTCCAAAGGTATTAAGTATATTTAAAATTATTTAAGCTCTTTATTACATGGTTAATATTGTAGGCTCATATGGCAACTTGGTTTGTCTGTCCCTGATCAGTTTACATTTCCAAACGTTGCCAGCTCGTAAAACAAAATCGTCTAACCTTACACTTGTTGATATCGGAATGTGTAATGAATCTCAGCTAGTTTCCTGCATCATTTACACTGAGCATCTTGATGTCAGATCACAGTTAAGCTGCGAGAAACGCATGTTAGAACTAGATTGTAATAAAATAATGCTACCTGATCGATACTAATAATGCTACCTGATCGATACTAATAATGCTACCTGATCGATACTAATAATGCTACCTGATCGATACTAATAATGCTACCTGATCGATACTAATAATGCTACCTGATCGATACAATAGAACTCGATGGCAATAAAATAATGCTACCTGATCGATACTAATAATGATATCTGATCGATACGGAATATCGGCTTTAGAAAGGGGTGGAGATGTTGTTAACGAGGTTTTTAAAAAAATTTCAAATCAATGCACTATCTTTATGGTAATTAATTTTAACAGGGCTTTCTTTAATTTTCTCATAAACAATGAGTATTAAATAAAGGAAATGATAACTGCTATTTCATTCTAATACAGTTTACTATGAACAAATGTAAACTACTGCTTGTTATACAGTGTTAGTCTTCCATCACTATATGGTACATTATTAAAAATTAATATTTAGACCAACTGACTAAAATATATTTTAAATATACTGATCTAATACGAACAATAGTAATTAACAATGATGCAAAGCTGTTTATTTTGCTGAATTATTTCTTGAAGGAGTGAAATTACATGCACTAATATCTTTTTGCTTCAATCAACTATTTGTTTTCTATTTTTGTTATTGATCCAATTCAGTAATACGCTTTTTACAACGTTTTGCACAATTAGGCGACAACAGCTTGTTACCAAATTTAAAATGTACAGTTGAACTGATTCTGTAGATAAAGCTTTCATTGTGGCTTGATTTCCTTTTGCCTACCACAACAGCAGCAGACAATGTGTCACATGATCTGTGACGTCGGAAAATTACGTGCCTATTGTACTAAGGACCATTCAACGCCGGCCACTTAAAATCATGTCACTCACTGCTCTGGAGACGTACTGGAATTTGTACAAGCAAAATCGCTTCACTTCGCCCTTCTCAAAAATGACACAGATAAAAATCTAGTGCTAGATGTGCGCCTTAGCTAAATTGCTTTTCACAACAGCAGGGCGGCAGTTGTTCGTATAACGTATTCCGTTTATCATGCGGATGGCACCTACGGAATGTGTTAGAAAACACTGCAGATGTATTTTTTATTGAGAGTATTATATTTTAGTTCTCACTATGTGGTGTAAGAATGTGTCCATTACGTCATCACTAATGAAGCGTCCATTTAGAACGAAGAGTTTGCTGTATTTGTTAGATTTCATTTTTGCAAGGTAAAATGTTCGTTCCAGAATCTAGAGTATATGATTACATTTTTGTGGTGTGTGCACTTATGAACTAAAAGTTTCCTTAGTACATTGGAATGTTTGTAGCTTTTAGTTATATCGAGGGTGTGTTAAAGTGAAGATAAAATTCTACCTTCAAAAAAACCCTTTACTCCAGGCCATCAAAAAGCCTCTACAGTAGGTTAGACCCATCCATTTATGGTTTATTATTCGAAACAAAATTTGAAACCTGATTAATAAATTTAGAAACAGAACCATATTCATAAACAGACTTAGAAAATGACAGACGTTCTATGTTAATATTTGCACGCATACACTACAATGAGTTCTACTTCCGGTCACTAAGAGATAAAAGTACCTCTTATGACCATGGGATAGAACCAGTGCCGTCTACACGCATAGCCAGGCTGGGCAGTTGCCCGGGACCCATGCTAACCTATGTATGCTGTGTGTGTATTAAATAGCTATTCGCGGTAAAACTAAACAAGTGTTTGCGATATGATAGTGTCGGACTAATCGCTTGAACGCGCCAAACCACAATAGCAAATGGCAAGATTTCTTTAAACATGTCCCTCTCAACTTTCAGCATTTTGTAGTTAGTCGCGCTATCACAGAAAGTTTTATTTTAAAAAAAAAAAAGAGAGAAAAACTCATACAGACTGCGTCATATTGCAAGCCAATTCTGCCATTGTACTAGTAAATGTTTGGTTTGGCCACTTTACTGCGAATCAGTGAAAGATTAAGTGTCATTTGTACAAGTGTTTTCACATTAACCAGTGAAAGAAAAAGTGCCTAATTGTACAAGTGTTTTGACATTAACAAATCCCACACTATCTGCAAGACGTGATAACAAATCAGACACTCTCCGCCAGACGAAATAAACCATAGACTGCAGAGTGTGACTAAAAGTCTATGTGACCCGCGGCACAATTGTCTACTTGCTTGCATACAAAACAAAAAATTAAATACAAGCATGTAGAGACAAATGCAGTGCAAATAATTGCTACACTCGGTTATCTTCATGCCGCCACCAAATCGCACCCTCCACACACTGAGGCGTTAGACTCAATAATCATTCACTGTGCACACACACACACACGCTATAATTCTTAAATGTAAAAGACACTAGTGTAAGATTGTAGTGGATCTAGGATGAGCGAGTATTTAGAAAGCATTTTGTTTTAAATATTGTTATCCTCTTCCTTTATTAAATCTTTCTGACATGTTTCCGCCTCCAGTACCTATTAGTGTAGCGTAACTTTTAAAATTTTGTTTGTCGAGAATTGTAATGAGAGCATACCTATGTCGTCTTCTTCTCTATTTGTCTATATTTATCCATTTTATATTCACTTTCTCAGTCTATTGCTGAGTGGGAGCCATTATTCTACTGACCGGCACTCTCACCCACATTATCAGTGTAAGAATGGCTGATATATATTATATATAAAACAGTAATCTATATCTTGCATCGGCACTTCATAGATGCATTATGGACTTTCAGTAGACATTTAGAATAATACATTATATTATAAAGTCACCCCAAGATAATGAAGCCATTATTCTGCTCTTGGTAAACTGACGGATGTTAAGACAATAGTATATATTCACTTGTGTTTGTTTGCATTCAAATCCTTCCGAGCTGTCACTGGCCTTCACCTAGGAACAGTGGGTCAAAACTGAATCATTTGAAACAGGACCAAAAGAAGAATAAGAAATGTAAACCAAATAAAGAATTGACTAAACAAGGATTAACAAGAGAAAAGTAAACGAAGGCAGGATAAAAAATGAAATAAGAAAAAGGAAAATCAAATAGAAACTACAAACTAAAAGGGATTCGAAAAATAACACTAAATGAAGATGGGAGCAAATGAGAATATGAAAGGGAAAACTAAGTGAAAGAAAGACTACAAAGGGGACTTGAAGGAGAATATGAAAGGGAAAACTAAGTGAAAGAAGGACTACAAAGGAGACTTGAAGGAGAGAGCCAAAATGAAGACAGGACCAAAAGGAGACAAGAAATATAAACTAAGTGCACGAAGGGCCAATAGGTGATTAGAAAGAGAAAACTAAACTGAAAATGTACCCATATATATGATAAGAGTGAGAAAGTCAAATGAAGACAGGACAATTTGGGAATAAGAAAGAAAAATGAACAGGATACGAGGATAAAGATGTACAAGATCAATTTGAAAGAAGTAATATATGTTTAAAAGTGTACGTGCTGTTTTCAACTACACACAGAGATCTCGGAAACATAATTTTAAGCAATATTGTTTTTAATTTTTGCTCATAAAATGACAGTAAAATTAAACAAACTGTCAGATAACGTTCCTGGGTCCGTACAAACAGAAAACACGTGATTTACAACTGTCCAATAAATAGAGAAGTCAATTTATACACAGATTAGTTTTGTCATGTATCGCGAGAGGTAGTCCCACATTCGAAGTGCAAAAGTAAAATATCAGGTGGCATTTTGTCCTTATCTCTGTAACGGACGTACTGGAACGTGTAGATAAGATGTAAAAGCCAAACACGATACGATAGGTACCAACACGTATAAATCTCTTGATTACACGATATACTTGTATATAGTTAAAAACACGATAGGTACCAACACGTACAAATCTCTTGATCACAAGACATTCTTGTATATAGTTAAAAAACATTTTGCCCGCAATACTGATTATAATCGTACAGCTCTCTCTTTCTCTCGATTAACAAACTGTGAACAGATTGTACAAAGTGCCTTCTTCAAAATACAGCTCCTAATTATACATCTCTCTAACTTTCACGATAGATTGTACAAAGTGAATTCTTCAAAATACAGCTCTTAATTATACATCTCTCTAACTTTCACGATAGATTGTACAAAGTGAATTCTTCAAAATACAACTCCTGATTATACATCTCTCTAACTTACAGTACAGATTGTGTAACGGGCTGATATATGCTATATCAGAATAGATTGTGTAACGTGCTGATATATGCTATATCAGGATAGATTGTGTAACGTGCTGATATATGCTGTATCAGGATAGATTGTGCAACGTACTGACATATGCTGTATCAGGATAGATTGTGCAACGTACTGACATATGCTGTATCAGGATAGATTGTGCAACGTACTGACATATGCTGTATCAGGATAGATTGTGCAACGTGCTGATATATGCTATATCAGGATAGATTGTGTAACGTGCTGACATATGCTATATCAGGATAGATTGTGTAACGTGCTGACATATGCTATATCAGGATAGATTGTGTAACGTGCTGATATATGCTATATCCCTATCACTCAAAAATGCTCTGAGCCGCCATTGACTGACGCGTCATCTTACTCTTGCGTGGGTACACAGACCCCAACAGTTCTTGGGTATTTAGTGTCTCACGGGTTAACAGACCCCCCACCCCCTCAGTTTTAAGAATTTAGTATGTGGAGTGTGAACAGATCCCAACAGTTCTGAAGAAGATAGTGTTTAACGTGTGCACAGACCCCAGCACTTCTCAAGAAGTTAATGTCTAACGTATGAACAGACCCCCAGCAGTTCTCAAGAAATTAATGTCTAACGTGTGAAAATACCCCCACCACTTCTCAAGAAGTTAATGTCTAACGTGTGCACAGACCCCAGCACTTCTCAAGAAGTTAATGTCTAACGTGTGAAAATACCCCCACCACTTCTCAAGAAATTAATGTCTAACTTGTGAACAGATCCCAGCAGTTCTCAAGAAATTAATGTCTAACTTGTGAACAGACCCCAGCAGTTCTCAAGAAAATAATGTCTAACGTGTGAACATACCCCAAACAGTTCTCAAGAAATGAATGTCTAACTTGTGAACAGACCCCAGCAGTTCTCAAGAAATTAATGTCTAACGTGTGAACAGAGCCTATAAGTTCTCAAAAAGTTTAGTGTCTAACGTATGAACACAGGGATAAGCAGTTCTCAAGACGCTATTGCTTAGCATGTGAACAGCATTTACAAAAAGTTAGTGTCTAGCGTGTGAACGTAGGTCAGAAGTTAATAAGAAAATAATTATAAAAATTCACAATGACTTTTAATTAAATGAAAGACATTGCTCAAGCAATCTATACCAATCATTAAAGACAATACATTATAGTAATAAAAGCAAATAATAAAAATATTTAAAAATAATTTACATAACAAAACATAAACTTCGAACCACAGCACAACGCAGTGTGCTGGTAAATTAAGTGTAAAGGCTTATACGATCTGCATAATTTAATCTAAACTATTGTTATAGATACATCATACAAAGTGTAAAGGCTTATACGAACTGCATAATTTAATCTAAACTATTGTTATAGATACATCATACAAAGTGTAAAGGCTTATACGAACTGCATAATTTAATCTAAACTATTGTTATAGATACATCATACAAAGTGTAAAGGCTTATATGAACTGCATAATTTAATCTAAACTATTGTTATAGATACATCATACAAAGTGTAAAGGCTTATACGATCTGCATAATTTAATCTAAACTATTGTTATAGATACATCATACAAAGTGTAAAGGCTTATACGAACTGCATAATTTAATCTAAACTATTGTTATAGATACATCATACAAAGTGTGAAGGCTTATACGATCTGCATAATTTAATCTAAACTATTGTTATAGATACATCATACAAAGTGTAAAGGCTTATACGAACTGCATAATTTAATCTAAACGATTGTTATAGATACATCATACTGACGTACGACTGACTTCATACAATTTAATTCGTTTCGGAAAGTCAAACTGTATTTACAAGCTGTTTTTTGATTTGAACTCTAGCAATATCTGAACGACGGAACAAACACTCTATGCTTTATTTCATGATGTTTGTGTCTGTAGGTCAGGCCTGCCTTTCCGACCTTTGCAAGGCCGTCCTGATAGAGTCATATAGGTACGCTTTGGTAGACATGTAGGCATGACATAGTAGTCCTGATAGAGTCATATAGGTACGCTTTGGTAGACATGACATAGTAGTCCTGATAGAGTCATATAGGTACGCTTTAGTAGACATGTAGGCATGACGTAGTAGATAGATGTGCGGAGTAATACATATGTGTGTGTGTGTGTGTGTGTGTGTGTGTGTGTGTGTGTGTGTGTGCTTTAGCAGACATAAGTACGGTGTAGTTGGGATGTCGTAGCAGACAAACAGGCGTGTTACTAGACATATAATTATGGTGTGGTAAACATTTAGGTGTATTAGTAGTATATGTATACTTTGGTAGATATTTAGTTATGGTATAGTAGACATATAAATATAATGCTTAAGTAGGCACGTAATTATGGCGTAGTTATATGGACTTTAGCAGACATATAGGGGTGGTATATTTGAGATACAGACACGCTTAGTAAACACAGTTGTACTCTTTAATAGACATATAAATAATTAATATAAGGATGGTGTGCTTGAGATATACTTTTGTTGTTGTAGACATACAGGTATGGTGCACAAAACACTTAATGTGCTCAACGCATGGGATATTGCCGAAGACTTGTTGCAGACATTTAGTTATATAGTTAAAGTAATATACTGACATAGAGTAGCAACACTTAATTATGCTACAATAACCACTAAGATATGTTGTAGTAGACACACAGAGAATTTGTATTAGTCTTCTAGGCAGTCTTTAATCTAGGCAATCTTTAATATATATATCTAGGCAGTCTTTAATATATATATCTAGGCAGTCTTTAAATTAATATATATATCTAGGCAGTCTTTAATATATATCTAGGCAGTCTTTAATATATATCTAGGCAGTCTTTAATAATATATATATATCTAGGCAGTCTTTAATAATATATATATATCTAGGCAGTCTTTAATATATATATCTAGGCAGTCTTTAATATATATCTAGGCAGTCTTTAATATATATATCTAGGCAGACACAAGTTAACATCCAGACATTCTAAACTAAAGTGAGCAGCTAAACATTTTATAGTATACACTCGTAATTTAGTAGCATACATCTCGACATTCAGTAGTATACTCTGTACCATACAAGATTACATGAACCATTATACATCTAGACACCATGTAGTATAGTGACTATAGAGACTGGACAACATTCTGTTTACACACCTAGACATTATGTAGACTGAATGCTGACAATATTCTAGACTAGAGTATATACCTAGAAAACACTTGTCAGTATGCACTTCGACATCCCGTAGTATCAGATGTACCAGACAATACTGTAATAAGATATTCAGTAGTATGAGCTGTACAGACATTTCTGTAATAAGATATACAGTAGTATGAGCTGTGTTACACAACTATATATAGCAGCTACCTAAACATTCCGCATTTAACACAAGCCGTAGCAGTGCCAAGACATAATACAAGATTCCTTTGGGCATGATTCAGTAAATGTTTCTATGTAGTAGACATCTAAGTTTACTGTAGTAATCACCTAAGCAAACTTTAGTAGACATGTAACATGATGCAGTAAATGGTATTATGTAGTAGACACCTAAGCAAACTTTAGTAGACATGTAACCAGAGGTGTAGTGGGGCAGGGACGGAGGGGGATGGCGTCCTCTTACTTTTGGACGCGTCCCCCAGTACTTTTGTTCCAAAAATCCACGTTGGCAGAGTTTGCATAAAATAAATGTTTATGAATTTCGTTTATCTATAACTTTCATTTAGTCGAGTTTCGGTGCCCCCCCACCCGACTTCTTCTTTTAGGACTACACCCCTGCATGTAACATGATGCAAAAGACATTCGTGTATGATGTAGAATTGTAGATAACACCCATGTATGTAGTAGAGGACACCTAGAGAAAACCGCAGTACATTAAATACCTAGGCAAGTTGTAAACGATAATTAACCACTCATGTAGATCTACACGTCAGAAATGACAAAAATAGTTTTCAGGCATTTCTGAATGAAACTGAGAGAAACCATATGTTGGTATAGGAAAAAGCGAGCATGAAAAATATACATTTAGAGAGAGAGGAAGAATGAGAGAGAAAGAGAGAGGAAACAAAAACAACTATTTATCTGATACAAATGTCAACCCTCGCCCTTTTACAAACCGAAACCGAAGGAGCAGTTAACCAAGCGTTAATTCTTTAGCCTACATATAGTACAATAAACAACATCGGGGAAGACCAAAAATTCTTAATGTATGACGAGCGTTCTCAGTGTAATGAGATCGGTCCCTAGCCAGCTTGGACACCGATAGAATGATGACCCATTCCTACCTCACATACACACTGAAGCAAGCTACCTGTACCAAAGAAGCCCCACCCTCCCCTTATTATTAGTAAATAACAACAGATTACGTACCCTGACAGATGTACAGTGAAGCCCAATATAGACAGCCAGAAGCAAGTAGAGTTCTGTCGGTTTCATAGTTTTACGTCCCGCTTGGCCTGGAATGGTGATCGAACATTATTCGTTAAAACAAATACTTCGGAGACAAAACGCGAGACTGACCCAAATTAAAACTCAATGACGGCGACTAGCTAGTCCCTCTCTCGTGCATGTGAGCGACTGAAGTCCGAATGACGTCTAGGTACACGATTTGATCTGGGTTCACAAGTATGGCCTGTGTGAAGCAGGAAGTAAATTGTCGCAAGGCACTCCTCTCCCTAGCTGACACGAACAGGGGACGAGCAGAGCTGACTATAATATAATACCTTCCGAGCTAGCGCTAGAGTACACACACGTAAATAGCATCCGGGAACCAAGACAAATTCCTTACTAGTGGGGTAGGGGTCTATGGAAGGAAGTTACGTGGTTAAATGGATGGCGATTTATGTGTTACTCTTCTGACCACAGTAACAAAATATGTCTGCTGTTAGTTAACTATTGAGAGAAAGAAATGAGACATATATAAGATATCCACACTGAAAAGGCGCATAACTATCCACGCATCTCCACCCCTATACCGCACGCGCGTGCGCGCATGCTCAGTGCGAAAAGAGGCAAATCACTCTAATCTCAGTCACACACACACACACACACACACACACAGCAACAAGCATACACACTCTCACACATATATACTAAAACTATGTGTGTGCGTGTATGAGTGTAACCCAAATTGTTTGTTTTGCTGATATCGTAGCTTGAGTTCAGGCACAAAGGAAAATATGTTGTCATGGGTTAAGGTGAGACTGGGGCTTTGGGGGACTATTTAAAGGTAATTTGTAACGGCGAATTATCTTCAGAATTCATTGCCTTATAGCCACACGGGACACCAATATATATTTTTTTTTAATCGTTGTATATAACATACTAGACGCGGAGTCAACCACTTTCAGAGAGGGAACTGTTAAGGAATGCAGATTGGGGATCAAACCCGGGTCATTAGAACGAGAGGCCAACATTTTACCTTCTCCGCTTGTCTTCAATAAAGAAAACCAGTCAGCCACCACGCACACCGAGACAAGTCATACTAAAAGAGAGAGAACATCCATTCATGCACACACATACACACACGTGCGCGTACAGTGATGCGCACTCTGAAAAGGAGAATGAGAGACATGCAAGACAGGAAGGACAACTCCATTAAAACAACGCACATCTGTCTCCCTTGAAAGTTTCCCGATCTTTGTTTACAACTACATCTCGTGAACGTTGGTAGGTGTGAGCGATTACGTGAGAACACAGCAATATTAATTTCTGAAAACAGTTCGTAACATTTGCCTGCCTTTAATGTATTTTAGAATGTTTATTAGGCTTTCTATCTCCTCGTCATGAAATGCAGCATTTGTTATCGACTGACATTTGTACTTACTAGACAGGCATTTCGAACTGAAGTAAGAGACACGTCCTTACTTCTGTACTTAGCCTTGTTTATCTAGGCCTAATTACAAGTAATGCAGTTCTTCCTCTTTCTAAAATGTGTGCTTTTGGCCAATGAAAATCACCAACTTGTTCTTCATGTATGTTGTGTTAATGAGTTCAAGATGTGAACACAGCAATTGGAAGAAAACTGGCGACGAATACTGAGGGCATAACGTAGTAAACGTGGAACAGGACTTAATAGATTTGTGTACATAGTGAATGGCTGTGAGAAGAGTTACTAAGACAGCCAGCTGACAGACAAAATGACTGAGAGAAAAGAATAACTTAGATAGATATGCACAAAAGCCAAATAACTAGGAGAAAAGAGTTACTAAGACAGTCAGAGTCTGAGTTACTAAGATAACCAAATGACTGTAAGAAAAGAATTACTAAGATTGACATACAACCAAATGATTGTAAGAAAAGAATGACTAAGAATGACATACAACCAAATGACTGAAGAAAAGAATTACTAAGAATGACATACAGCCAAATGACTAAGAGAAAGAGTTACTAAAATGTCAGACTGACAACCAAATGACCGACAGAAATAAATTACTAGGACTTACAACCAAATGGCTGAAAGAAAAGAGACAGACACAACCAAATGACTGAGAAAAACGAGTTACTAAGACAGACAACCAAATGACTGAGGAAAACGAGTTACTAAGATAAACAAATGACTGAGGAAAACGAGTTACGAAGATAAACAAACGACTAAATGACTGAGAGATAACAGCTACTTTTACAGACAGAGAGACATTCTTCCAAATAACTAAAAGACAGGTCTACATGTATGCAAATTTTGGTTGATACTGAGAACAAACAAATAAATCAGTTTCCCCTTCTTTATTTACAGGATTTGCTTGAACTCATTTTAAGATTTTTGCAGTTACTCAACTTGCAGTAAAAAAAAATTGGAAAAGGTTTATTCCTCTTCAAAAACAGCTAAAGCATTAATTCCAATTTACTAACGAGGGTTACTATTATAAAACATATTTATTTCAGTAACAATGGACATATATAGCCCCCCCCCCCCCCGGCAACGTATTACGAGATATAAGACCCTGTACTTCACAAGGAGTACAGGTATAGACAGGCAACGTATTACGAGATACTAAGATCCTGTACTTCACTAGGACTTCGAATGTATAGACAGGCAACGTATTACGAGATACTAAGATCCTGTACTTCACTAGGAATACAAGTATAGACAGGCAACGTATTACGTGATACTAAGATCCTGTACTTCACTAGGAGTACAGGTAAAGACAGGTTCTACGAGGTGACGTAACTTCGAATGCCATCCTCAAACCAACAGAAAATCTAAAATGCCACCTACACAATGTTTCCACATGCACACACGCACGCACGCACGCACGCTCACACACACACACACACACACACACACACACACACACACACACACACACACACACACACACACACACACACACGCGCGCGCGCGCGCACGCACACACACGTTTTTTATTATAAGACAAATATATAGATATCTTGATCCGTTATCGATACAAAATTATAGTTAATAATAGTTTGAAACTAAAATCCTCTTATATTAAAACTGCTTTCGTCCAGCAAAATCATGAATTAACTCCTCCACATCCATTTCCTTGACCCGTTTAGTTTCCACACTTAATAAGGACAAACTTCTTAACCGATCTATGCTGTTAGTATTTCTCATCTTGCCTTTGATTATTTTCAGTTTTGATACAGATTCTTCTGCACTTGCCACTGCAAGTGACTGTATGTTGCAGTCAGCAAGCCCAGCCTTCTTCTTCTGATTTCTTCTTTTTGGTTGTGGTTGTCTCACTCTGGAAGTGTGAGTTCGCTGCGAGTCTCAAGTGGAGCCTTAAGTTCAACTTTCTTCAAGTCCCTAGCTATCCTTCGTTTGTTCACTAGTCGTGACTTGAGTGACCGGGAAAGTGTGGGAGACTTGCAAAGTGTGTTGTAGAGTGTGTAAGCGTAACGGAATGTGCTACACCCCTACTCTTGATGTACCAAAGCAAGGATGCTAAGTACATCAGTCCGGTGAAGATAACACAATCACTATGATTATGTTCTGCTCAAGAAACTGACGGCATGAGAGTGCCAGGTCGGTTGAGAGTAACGACACATCAGTGTTTTCTGGCACACAAAGCGAGGGAACATGTGATGAGCGCGAACATTTTGACACTGTGACGTGATTGAAAAGATCAGTGAAAATAGTGTAGAAAGAGCATCAGACTGCCCCGGGAAGGAAATAGCCATTGACAACAGCACTACGTAACATTGCTAAACTACAGAAGACATTAGCTAATAAATACTAAGTGATCCAAAGAAACACCAAAAACTGCAAAAGACGCTGAAAAACGGAGGCTAACAGGACTATCACCACTTAAGCGATACAATGCACAATACCAGTAATTCCAACAGGACAGACCCTAAAAACTGACCCTGGCATTCGTTATCAAAAATTAAACAGATTTCTCAAAAACACTGCCCTGGATTCATTATTCTGAACAAGAACAGAGTATTCAAAACTGACTTGGCAAACCTTTCCAAGAGCTCAAACAAATTATTCAAAACTGAGCCTGGCAAACGTTACCAAGAACTAAAAGAACTGTTCAAAACAGTTTCTGGCACTTTTTACCAAACAACTCAAACAAACTTTTCAAATCTGACCTTGATAAACTTTACCGAGAACTCGAACAAACTATTAAAAAAAAAACGGAGCCTGTCAAACTTTAGGAAGAAATCAAAGGGAGCAGTAAAATAGATCAAAATAAGACAAATTTAACGGATTGCATGTCCTTCTGGTGAAACGTTTGGAGCAAAACGTTTGTAAATAACACCTGAGTCAGATGGCTTGTAAAAAACACACGAGTCAGATGGCTTTGTAAATAACACACGAGTCAGATGGCTTGTAAATAACACACGAGTCAGATGGCTTGTAAATAACACACGAGTCAGACGGCTTGTAAATAACCCCTCATTCAGATGGCTTATAAATAACATCTGAGTCAGCTTGTAAATAACACCTCATTCAGATGGCTTGTAAGTAACACCTCAGTCACTGTAAACCAGACGTTGTCAACAAGTCCAAATGGACCTGAACAGTTATGACATCACCAAAACTACTAAATTGCAGAAATGTATGAGCATATATAGTACAAAGATCTTAGATTAGAAAAGAGAGTCAATAGAATATAAGAACTGAAGTAATTGCAATACTTAAAGGGACACTGAGGAATATAACACCAAACTTCAAAGTTAAAAGTTGTATAATTTCATAAAATTTATGACATAAATGATATTTTAGAATGTTGGAGCTGTTAATTGCCTGGATCAGCTAAGTTTACTGTATTATGAGGTAAGGTGAAATACTTTACATTTTCCCCACTGTTGTCATTTTAAAATAGTTTATAAATGTGAGAGAGCATTTCTTTCTGCTTTGAGTTTATGGGGGTATATATTTAAGGAAAACCATTTCTAAATTCTTGCACGTTTATTTAATGTCCAATCTGTTATCGAAATATATTTCTTATTTTATCTGCTGATGCTGCTTCCTGTATGGGTCTTATTTGAGATTATATTTCTAGTATTATCCTTGTGTAAATTTATTTAGTAGATAAATTTTACCATTATCAGTGAAGGCAGTATAGATGTACATTGATGTGTATACATCTCTACATCTTGTTAGTGCAAATGATTAATTAACTGTTTGTTTATTGATCAGTGAACTATTTACTCTCTCCCTCCCTCCCTCCCCTCCCTCCCTCCCCTCCCTCCCTCCCCTCCCTCCCTCTCTCTCTGTATATATATATATAGTGCTCTTTAGTCTTAACTATAGTTAGTGTTAGATCAGTCACTGTGTTATGCATGACTATAAAAGGATGCAAGCCTATTGTGCAGGGTGACGTCATAAAATAGCCCATAAATTATTGTATACTGTAGCAAGTGAGTACAGCGTTAAAAGCATAGTCCCTAATGTGAGACTGTATATGTTTGACAGCAGTTTTCGAACAGGATAATTCTACTGAAACACTTTGACACAAGTGCTTACAGAGTTTGGCTCCTGCTTGGCCCAAATCTGTACATCCCGGACTTGTGCTATTAGTGATAGATACCAGTTTACCTCATCCAATACCTCGCTGTCAGTCACTCATCCCAGCAGCAATCACGAGTGGGAAGATTTCCTCTGTTAGACTACAGACGGTTAAAAGTATATACCGTGCACAAATAACATACTGCAGTAACACCCTCCGCAGTAGACAGTACACTGCAAGCCTAAGAGTGTAAATATACTGGCTCTCATCAGCTTGTGCTCCCTTAATCAAGTGAACTCATTATAATATAACATAATTATATTATAACTGTAGCTAAAATGTTATTTTCATTCATGCATACTGTGCCAACTGCATTAGTGTTGTAACATATTCAAGCAGCCAGAGATTTCAGTTTACCCCTTTGTTACACATTAAATGTCATCAGTTCATTCATGTGATTTTTTAAAATTTATTTTATCAATTGTCTACACCTGGTTGGAGGCAAGCCAACTATACATGTCTATAATATCTCTGCTGAGGGACCAATCACTTTGTGACTCTATCCATGCCCTTGACTGCGGATGCGCGTAGAATGAATGTAGCACACGAAACCAACAGCTATAGTTGTATTCGCCCAAGTATACATCACAAGTGCTGATATCTGGCGAACGTATACAGTACTTATATGTGATATACACAGAGAATATCGAGCAGAAAAGTGTACTTATCCTTGATAGTCTATGTGATGTACATGTGAGACGCGCAGTTAAAATACGGGACCACGACGCGCAGCTAAAATACGGGACCACGACGTGCAGTTAAAATACGGGACTAAACGTGCAGTTAAAATACGGGACAACGACGCGCAGTTAAAATAGGGGACAATGTCGTTATGCACGCATTTGATATTGAGGTGTAGATTTCTGACAGAGTAAAGAGATCGAGGTATATATACTTTATGTACATAAATATATATGTATGTAAGTTTGCAAATATTTATGTGAATATAAAAGTATTCATGTATTATATATGTAAGCATGTATTAAACATGTGTATATGTAAATATGTGAATGCATATGTATGTTTATGTGTATGTAAGTATGTGTATATATAAGTATGTGCATACGTATGCAAGTATGTGTATATGTATTTATATATTTGAGATAAGTGTACTTTTGAGAATCAAGATGACATCCAGACAGACCACCGTCTAAAAACAAAAACACGAACACTATTTATTCTGAAGCAATATAGTGAACGATAATGAATGATGTTAACAGTAATGAGCAATAATCCTTTTCGGCTTGTCAGCATATTTTATCGCCATCACCTAAAGTACTAGTGATAAGATTAGCTCCCCCCTATGACTATCAGTTAGCCCCCATCCGTGCATTCACGTGCTTCCTCTCTGGTTAGTGGAAGTCATGGGATGCTTTTAACCCTGGATATGACCCACTGACCTCTATGTATGGAGAGGTCACAAGGGCAAATTCGCTGTCGCCAAACGTCCGCCATATTGAAAGGATCGAAGCAATTATAGCGTCTATGGTAACTACGCGTTTGGCACCGAGGCCTATCACTTCAGATAATAATTATCAATGGACTGTAAACGTGTAAAGCGACAGCCCTACGTTGAAGAAAAGTTACTCGGTCTACTTAAGAATTCTATATTCTTCAAAGATTTGGGGGGAAATGTTTAAATTATATGTACATTGTAATTACAATACTTGTCTGAATTTGAAAAACCGAATCGATTTAGCGAATTTATTTACATTGTAGTTCTTGTTAAACTATGCATTGAAGGCTATAGAGTTGGCTCTACCGAGGAGGTTTTAATTAGTATTATTTATGAAACGATAGTTACTGTGAGAGCTAAATCTGCATTAGTGTTGCCAAAATTCATCCATGTTCAGAATAAACCAGCTTCATTTACACCAGTATTTTCCCAGTTCTAGTGTCTATACTGATATTTTGCTAGTTTTGTATATTACCTTCTTATACTCATCATGATAATTGTGGTGGGTATTTTATCATAAATTAAAATTATGTATGCGATTTGATTTTGTTAATACAAGACACCCTCTTAAATATATACAAATTATTTTTAAAATGTAAGTAGAATTGCTGAAATGTTTTTATTCAGAAATACTTTCCTTAAATGTGATAACAGATTATTGTTAATATGAAATATTAGGAGATTGTTTACTGCAAGTTAAAAGTTCCAAAATAATTTCAAGAATGTTTAATGTGATCACTTAAAATATATATTTTTATATTTTAAATATTATAAACAAAATAGTTATAGAAATTTCTAATAAAATTTATTAAGTATGATTCTATAATTTACAACTAGCATTATAAATATTTTAAACTATTGCTGTGCCAATTTTATGAAAAATCTTCCACTATATACTGGCTATAAAATTAATTGTCTTATCAGATCTTTGTAACTGTACTAGTGGTATATGTAGTACCATTACATAGTGATAGGTCGAAATTTTCACAATCAGCTATCGAAGGGACGCAAAGATATTTCTTTTGCAGCTGAATATTCATGCAAAGTTATTTCCCCTTGATGTGTCCAAATAATCATTATTCTTTTATTTTATTACTTTACCGAAATTTTTGTGATTGTGCGTAGCTAGCGCGCTGTGTGACTGACACCAATGTATTTCATTCAACTGATTATGTATAAACCAAAATAGGTAACAAAAATTACCAAATATTCTTTAAAATTGAACTAATTAGTAAGCGAAAGAAGAAAAAAAATCATCAAATATTGTTTTGATTGAACTAATTAGTAAGCTAAAAAAAAAAAAAAGAAAGAAAATCGCCAAATTTCTTTTGATTGAACTTATTAGTAAGCGAAATAAGATAGAAAATCGCCAGGTATTGTTTTGATTGAACTAATTAGTAAGCGAAAGAATATATAAAATCACCAAGTGTTGTTTTGATTGAACTCATTAGTAAGCGAAAGAAGATATAAAATCACGAAGTGTTGTTTTGATTGAACTCAATAGGAAGAGAAAGAAAAAAGGAAATCGCCCCAAATGTTTTTTACTGAACTTTTAAGTGAATAAAATATCTCCAAGTCTGCCATGGAAAGTTTTTTTGTCTATTCTTTGACTAATTCACTCACCTCCCCCCCCCCCCCCGTCTCCCCGTCAGAAAATAATTGAAAACATCATCATCTTCATCTGCTGCAACGGTACAAATCTTAAACTAGCATCGAATATCGACCAATAAATATAATGGAGACATTTAATATTAGCAAGTTACTTCAGAATTTTCCTTCTCCTCCTCCTTATCATCGTCTTCTTCATCACCATGGTCAGTACCAACCACCCTTCGTCATCATCGTCGTTGTCATCATCGTCATTGTGGCATGTTGGCTCACCTTCTCAGGATTTTACTAAAACTATAAGTGATAATTATCTTAACTCATAATAATACTTTAAACTTTAATAATAATAATTTAAATAATAACAATATTTCAATGCTTTATTACATTAAATCATTTTAAGAGTAGGGATTGTAAACTTGTAACATTCTAACTGTTGATCTTCTAATTAAACTCAGCCTCGGGTTTTCCAATTTCTTGGTTATATAATCTCAGGTCTAAATTGTCTTTCCTACAAAAGGCTGTATAATAGTCCGTAAGAAAGGATTGTGGCCCTTGGTCGGCTAGAACCGGATATGAAGAGTGCTGGGGAAATCTGGACAACAGATGTCGGAAAGTTTAAATAGCGTAAGTAGCAAAAGTAAAATCATCAAAGAAACAACAGATCTATTAAACTTACCATTCACCACCCAAGCACTCCTAGACCCCAAAGAACACAATCAAAGTCACGTGCACCTAGCACTTATCACATACCTCTTAGAAACAAACACACTCCACCTACTATAATAATAATAAAAAATATCTCCGTTGTCTCGGCACGTCTTTCTTTCTCTCCCACTCTCTTCTCTCCATATCACTATTTATCTCTCATATATAATTATTTCATCTTTCTAAATCCACTTGTGAGTGATATTGCATAAACCAAGGTCAATTCCTTCGGATTTCCAACTTGAAAAACACCACTTAGAATATAGAATTATTGACCATAAGCTCGAACACTTCATTCCTAACTTCCACGCTTTAGTTCTAGATTTATTGACCATAAGTTTGAACTGTTCAATCTTAACTTCCACGCTTTAGTTACTAGGTTTATTGACCATAAGTTTGAACTGTTCAATCTTAACTTCCACGCTTTAGTTACTAGATTTATTGACCATAAGTTTGAACTGTTCAATCTTAACTTCCACGCTTTAGTTACTAGGTTTATTGACCATAAGTTTGAACTGTTCAATCTTAACTTCCAAGCTTTAGTTACTAGGTTTATTGACCATAAGTTTGAACTGTTCAATCTTAACTTCCAAGCTTTAGTTACTAGTGTGGCAAAGTAAATTTCCCTCTCCCTGTTTCTAAACTTAATTGTTATATAAATTGTTAAATTGTCAAAGTGACCTAACCTTGGGTGCTCCTTTTGATGGTATTTTTGTAAGTGTTAGAGTTGGAGTAAACAACTCGAGTTGAGAATATGCCAGAAATTGCTGAGGCAATCCAAACTAGTTTCAACTGGATGAGTAGTTATTATTATTCAATGGTTCAACTACAAATTATTATGCAATAAAATAATTACAAATATTAAATAATACAAAATTTCAAATATTAAACAAGAAAACACTACAAGCGATAAGCAATACAAGTACTAACATTAAAAAAATATATATAATTTTAAAAAGGTATCAACAATGACGGCAAAAAAACAACAATAGAAAAATGTTATTAAAGTTAAATCAGACAAAAGATGGTTGCAGATTGTAGTAAAAAGAACGAAAAACAAAATCATTGAATATAAAACTAATTAGCATTGCTTTATGAATACAGTAGGCCATATAGTATAACTACATAATTCATAATTTGCCTACCGTTAACGATGATTAATAAATTTAAATGAAAAACTAAACACTCCTCACAAAAAAAAAGAAACTAAAATGAAAGCTCTTATATATTGGAGAAAATTAATTTTCAGTTACGAAAACTAGCGTTTCCAGCCTACACAAGAAAGGAATTAATTTACAGTAAAACCTCAAATAAACCCCACTGGATTCCATTCGTGAATATTTTGGACACACGTGGTAAACATTCTGTGTAGAAAAATCGCATTTCAGTAATAAAATGTTTGGTTTTATTGTTACCTTTTTATTCGTAAAGTAAAACTTCTTTCAAACTATGCCCCAGTGACCGATCAGAATGGGATAGGGAAAGGGAAGGGGGGAGCTGCAAAGAGCGAAACTTAATCCGCCTCCTCCATCGCCATACCCACCCACTCCTACTTCGCTGGCGCGGCCCCGTACAGAACACCGCTCGAACACATCGGGCCTTGAGAAAGAGGGGAAACAGTAAATTTCCAACACAACAAGGGGCCTGCGTGTACACACACAAAACTGCTGTTTGGCCTTAGATTGAACAGCAGATTGACGACTAATAGCTTGTGCATCGTGGGCAAGAGTGTGATGTGAGCGGGGCAGTGATGTTTGCCGCAGTTGACCAGCAGTGTCCACGGAATGCGGATTTGCAAGTTATCCTTAGGTGTGACCAAGCAGGCGTCGTCAAATCAAACCCAGATGAAGGGTATGTACGTTGGCTTGAGTTTAACGAGTACAGACTAACAAAGCGTAGCACTGCCCAGGAAGTCGGTAGCTTTCTTGGCGCTATGTCGGCAACATTTTAGAAAGCTGTCGGTTGCACTACATACAGGGGTAGGGCTGTGTTGCGGTCGACAGTAGCAATGGTTGGCGCTGTAATGTCAAGCACATTTTGGTGTTTCAGTTCTATTTCTCGGCTAGCCAGCCTGTTAAAAGTCTGGCGAAGGGCTGTGTTACAAATAGTGAAGGAGAGGTGATTGAGGCCAGGAATAAATTAAATCTGGTAACATTGCAAGTGATGTCGCAATATGAGTGTCAGACACATACAAATAGAGAATTTTTACACATACGAACACACATGCATCAGAAGAGGAATTCATTAAATTGCAAAGATATGATGTTGTGCATAATGAACTCTGTGACAAAAAAAAACTATTCACATAAAAGAATTTTAGTGTGAAAAGTTTTACGTCCGTTATCATCGAGGGTTGATGAGACAGGACGTGTACTGAGACGTACTTGTGTGTACATATACAGAAATAGAATACACAAAATAAACTCAACCTGGGGTGGCCGAAACAGCACATACATCTATCAACAATCTGAATAAATCATCTTGCTAAACGACTAAATTTAAGATGGTGGTTTAGTTTTGTCAAGACAAACTCATTTCCTTCGAGATCAATGGGTGAGGCATGTTCAAAGAGTGTTGTGTATTTTGAAAGATGCAAACCAACAGCAAAGTGATGAAAGTAATAAAAAAGGTAAACCGGAAGCGTTTCCTTTGACCTGATTCCCTAATAATGTTGATGTACTTTTGCAAACTGAAGGCAGCGAGGATATATCGAATCGCAGCATGGTGTCAGTATAATCAACCTTAGTTATGCTTGGTTGTAGAATTTACATTATGATTAGGAATAATGTTGAATTCCTTTATTTATTAATATGATTTTACAATTTATAAAATATCACTTTATTGAAATAGTTTAGGTACCATTTAGTACATTTAAATTAGATTCCAGTAAATCACAACATCCTTTTAAATAGTAATTTAGAAATGGTCCCATAATATGACATATATTAATCAGTTTGTTTTGACACAATTTGTAACAATAAAATATGATATTATTACGTCGTGAATAAGAAATATAAACTTCGAGGAAATCAGTGCTTTATGTAAACGATAGATAACAGCATTAAATAAAGTTGATACATATAACAAGAGATAACAGGATTAAATGAAGTTGATACAGTTAACGAGAGATAACAGGATTAAATGAAGTTGATACATTTGTCGAGAGATAACAGGATTAAATGAAGTTGATACATTTGTCGAGAGATAACAGGATTAAATGAAGTTGATACATTTGTCGAGAGAAAAGAAAGAAGAAAGTAAGAAAGGGATTTATTTTCCCTCTGTAGAACTTGGGAAAATGGATGAACTGATTTGCGCTGACAAGTTTGTTTGCTTGATTGAAAAGTTTATTGGCTGGTTATTACGTTTAATGGTGGGTTGACGGGTTTATTGGGTTGATAGTTTACCGGCTGGTTGTTACGTTTAATGATGGGTTGACGGGTTTATTGGGTTGATAGTTTACCGGCTGGTTGTTACATTTATTTATATAGTTTACCGGCTGTTGACAAGTGTACTGATAGGTATATTGGCTAAATGATTAGTTTATTGATAAATTTATTAATTTATGTCAACTTTACTGATACAGGTATTTTGACGAGTTTATTAGTTGGAGTTATTAGAGTTACTGTACACAGATGTATGGCACAACAAGTCGAGAATAATTCTATTAGTATTTGAACAGAATAGGAAATTTCTTGATCTAGCTAACTAGGGTTAACTTGTAAGCACTCAGTACATCCATCTTCTTTCTCATAGATCAAGTTTGTCGTTCCCACTGTAGCTTGTCACAATCCATTAAATGTGAATTGTTCCTCCTATCCTCTTAACACGCGCACGCACATACACACAAACCACACACGCACAATGAAAACTCACATACATATACATATCACACACACATTCACATTGACAAATCAATAAGTCTGATCGCACTAAAATTCTATGTACACATAATGTTGCAAACAACAATTTTACCATCTCATTAAATAGTTTAGAAGTGGATAAGTATATTAATGACACTTTTACCATCTCATTAAATAGTTTAGAAGTGGATAAGTATATTAATGACACTTTTACCATCTCATTAAATAGTTTAGAAGTGCAGAAGTATATTAATGACACTTTTTCCATCTCATTAAATAGTTTTGAAGTGCAGAAGTATATTAATGACACTTTTTCTTGGCCTTGGTCTTTGTGTCCAGCACTCTTGGTTTTCATGTTCCCAGCTGTGTGAATATGCGCGCTGCATTTGTAAGGTAGAAAAGCGTTCGGTGATACACAGTAATACTAGAAATTGCGCTCTATCTGAAAGACGTGTGCTGATTGTTAACAGTCTTGTTCGGTAATAGAGAGAACTGGCTTAGAACGCGATATTTTTGCGAAATAAAACCGACTTGAAATTTCTCAAGCGCGAAAAAGATAGGAGTGTACCGATAATGTTTCTATCTGTCCGTAAAGAGGTGTGTGGCTGTACACGCAGCTATGCTTCACGGTTCTGGTCAAAATTCAGTTTAGGTTCAACACCAAATTTTTTGTCTTGTTAAATGTAGCATTTAGCTTATTAAATGCTTCTTTTAATTTGCTAAATGAGACGATGGCTTGCCATATTTGTTTTATCTTGTTAAATTAATTTATTTGGATAAAAGTTACGTTTTAAATATTTTGCAAAAGAAATTATACACTGGCGATGTGGGTCACATTTTAAGTATGATTGAGCTAAACTGTTAGCTTGTTACGTATGCAGTTTGCTAAATGTAACTTAAACTTATCAAAATTCTATTTATCAACTAAATCACATGATTTAATTCACAGTTAAGTTCTTAACCGTAACGTTAATTTCGAGGATGAAATAATACTGCGAATATATTTGTTTGTGTGTGTTTGTGTGTGTGTGTGTGTGTATGTGTGTGTGTATGTGTGTGTGTATGTGTGTGTGTGTGTTTGTGTGTGTGTGTGTGTATGTGTGTGTGTGTATGTGTGTGAGAGAGTTGTGTGTTGTGTATATGTCCTAAAGTTGATTCATCTCGTAAATACTTTTATTGACTGATATTAAAAATAAACAAATGAAAGCAGCGGTCAGATCATAGGTTTCTATTTATCCTACATTAATTTTCTTTGCAACGGTGAGGAGCATAAGGGTTAGTGCAGTGTTTAAATGAAATATGAATTTAAGCATAAAATTAATATATTTATGACAAATGAATTAATGAATAGAAAAAACAGAAAACCTATTTATACAAAACCTACATCGACTGATGACAGCTAGCTTTTCCTTAGAAAAAGTGCTTGAAGATAACTAGCATTTAATTTTTAATACACACACACACACACACACACACACACACACACACACACAAACACAAAAAAACCAAACAGAAATAGTAATTCAAGTGTGAATTTACCTTTAAAAATCAACCCACAGTAATAAAATGATTTTTATAGTTTAGCTGATTATGGAAAGGGGAGTGAACTTTTGCTGTAGGTCAGAATCGTCAAGCCAGTGATCGTTTGCCTAGGATTTAGCCGATCGGCCAATTCAATTAAAGACCATTAAGATAAATGATAAGGTTCAGTATTTAGTTGTGACCCAAACCGCCAAGTAATTTAGCATCCTACATCAAGCTGTGGCAAGTTAATAGTAACATTTACTATTTACAGTGGCACATTTAACCAGCTAAAAGTTTAGCTCCGCGTGAATTTTGATAGACCATGGGTGAATAAGTTCTGACTAGCCAAATCTATCAAAACTTTGCTTGCCAAAAGTAACCTTATATTTCTCAAATTGCAAGACCAAAGAATTTGTCAAGCCTAAAATCATTCGACAAGCTAAACGGCATGTTTGACAAAATAAACATTTGTTTGAACCTAACGTGAATTATGGTCCGAACCGCGAAGCATAAATAAACGTGAACTCGATCCATATGTCATAAATAGCTCGATAGGCTTAAATTTAACCAACACCCCCTCCCTTTCCCCCACAACCCCCTCACCCAGCGCGAAAGCGGCGGAAGCCCGAAGCGCCCCCTACACTCAATCAAATAAATTTAACCGGAGCAGAACTTCCTGAAGCGTTTCCGAACAATGTTTGTTTTCTACGTCATTGTTCGGATCATCAGGCCAATATGACGACACTTTTCTGTTTCTTCAAAAAAAAAATAAATAAATAAAAAAAATACCGAATTGATATAATGATGCTGTATTTGTTCACTTTCTTTTGAAATTATTACAGTATGGCTGACAAAATGTTATCGTTGGTATTTGCATAATTCATCTTTAAATTATTACTATGCACCATGGGAAATATGATGCGTACGCAGGCAAAGTTAGAGAAGATAACGTTATGCAACTTAAATCAGCATTATGTAAACAAAGAAGTTTCTTTATCAACATCAGTCAATCCAACGACAATTCGGTAAGATCAAGTTTTGCTATAAGTGAACTGATAGTAGTCATCACGACCCTGAAGTTAGAACACTGAAGTTAGAACACTGAAGTCAGATGGCTAAGTCGTGGAAATGTTTGAAGCGTTTCTTTGCACTTAGAGATGAAATCGCTTTATTCATGAAAAACTGCTGCAATACCTACTCACGATGCACCCGTGCGGACGATAAATGGTAGGGTGATGTCAAGAAGGTGTAGGACTGGTGATTAAGTGAGTACGTCATTGAGCTTTTTTAAATGCAGATTCACACTCGTCTGTCCATACTACTCTTTCAGGGGTGGCCATTTCGGATCCCAAGACATAAAAAATAATCAAGAAATAAAAATATTGACATGTGCATATGTATTTATTTCTTTTGTTGTTGTTTATTATCTTCTGCAATCAAATTCAAAAACGAGGCATAGTCACGAAGCTTTGCTTCTAAATTTATGTTTATTTTTTATGTCCATTCAGAAATCCGCAACAACTCTGCACAGAACAGTTCCGATTAAGTCCATTCAAAAATCCACTACAACTCTGCACAGAACAGTTCCGATTATGTCCAGTAAAAAAATTCGCTACAACTCTACACAGAACAATTATGTCCAGTCAGAAATCCACTGCAACTCTGCAAAGAACAGATCCGGTTTCAGAAAGTTGAAAAGATGCCAAAGCAATTGCTTTGTGCTAAGAACAGACTACTCTGCCTACATGAAGGTTACCCATTGTGGTGTCAGGCAGAGGTTTTTGAGTTTCATGTTCAATTTGTGTGCAAACAACTTTAAGTCAATCACCACTCAAAATCAACATTTGATGCTGTATACTTCAGTTGATTTTCCTCGCTTGTGCATTAATTTTTGACATAGGAATTTTCGTCAGTATGGAAAACATGCGTGTACTTCGATTATTAGTAGCACTCTTCTAAATAAAATGGGAAAACAAGAAACTAGCTTACATTATGTGTGTTCTTTTATGATGCTACTATTTTCTTTCTCGCATCATATCAATATTGGCCTAAGCTCAGTTACGGCACAGTCATCTTCCTCATCGGCTTGTTACGAAGAAGGTGCAGCATGTGTTCCTGTTACCGAGCTGGGAGCCTTTCCGCAGAAATGTCTGAGTACCACGCTTACCTTCTCGCACACGGCCTTGATGTGGGTCAAGGACGCGAGATCTATACCAGAGGTGGCGACAGAACTGAAATTCTGGCAGAGGCTGATCAAGGTTCCTGCATGCTGGGCGGTCGTCCAGCCATTTCTGTGCTCCGTATACTTGCCCAAGTGAGTCTTTCCTTCTTTCTTTCTTTCTTTCTTTCTTTCTTTCTTTCTTTCTTTCTTTCTTTCTTTCTTTCTTTCTTTCTTTCTCTCTCTCTCTCTTTCTCTCTTTCTTTTGCATTTTTTTCTTTCTTTTGCTCTTTCTTTCTTTTGTATTTTTGCATGCAACTTTCCATCCCTCCATTGCATCTATCTATCTATCTATCTATCTATCTATCTATCTATCTATCTGTCTGTCTGTCTGTCTGTCTGTCTGTCTGTCTGTCTGTCTGTCTGTCTGTCCGTCCGTCCGTCCGTCCGTTTGTCTATCTATCTATCTATCTATGGTGGAGTAAATTTGCCTATCCCTATTTCTAAAATTAAATTGCTGTATAAATTGTTAAATGTCAAAGTGACCCGGTCTTGGGCACTCCTTATTATGATATTTTTGTGTCAGAGTTGGAAGTAAACAACTCAGGTGGAGAATGTGCTAGAAAATTGCTGATCCAATCCAAACCAGTTCCAACTGGATGAATCATTTTTCTGACTAATAGTCTCACACTTGTTCAGAACAAATTCATCCACTGGGGATGGACTGAAAATTATTTGTCGAAGAACGCCTATATTCTAATCACTTTAATTTGAACGAAACTCTCGAGTCTGGTCATAAAGGCAATCGTTAGCTTATGGTAAGTTATCTGACTGATCAGAAAGAATGCACTTAGAAATATTTCGTACATTGATCTATGATTTGAATTGCAGAATGCTTTATTTGATTGAAACATTATTTCTATGTTCACTAATTTGATTATGTTATACATTATACCTGTGAATTTTGATTGATGCTATATTTCTTATGCTGTGAGTGTATAAGGCTAACACATTTTTTTTTTTTTTTACATGATTTGTAAGTTGAGAATGTGTGTAAGAGTGAAAGGAGTTTTAGAAATGAAATATGGCTGAAATTTAGAGCTGCCTTAATTGGAATTTTGCAGATTCATGTGTGCCATTTTTGTTTTATGCATTTGATCTGATTCAGTCCACAGTGACTACTGTACTCTGGTGTATGCGTCCAAAACATTGTTTTTGAACTTATCAGTAAATGTATTGCTGTAAGTTGATTCTGTGAATTATGTTTGAGAGCCAATATGGCAGAAAATTGAGGCTTGTGGTTGATCTTGAGAATTCACGAAGATTATTTTGAACATTCCTCATCATGTGCTGAGTAACATACATGAAAATTTGGTAACATTCCTCCTGATTTGTTTGATAGCACAAGGGAAATCCGGGACGATTCTGCATGGTATGCTTGGAGAGCACATCAAAGATTCTGGAACAGTTGTCTAACGTGCCTAGAAGGGGTACATGGAACCGTTGTCTAAATAAGAAAGACAATGACTTGTTGCAAACCACGTGATTGTGAATACATTACTAGTGACAGTGGCCATCATTAAAAAAAGGTTATGTACATTTACTTTAATTATTTCTCTAAAACTCCACTTTTATTTCTGTGATGTATGACATCCATGAACTTGATTATATATACATATATTAATTGAGAGCTGATGTCTGTGCTAAGATAATCTGAATGGTTGTCCAGCATTAATTAAACATTGTTGTGAAGTGACGTAAATGTCAACACTCTTTTGATTATATTCATATGTTGTAATTTGATTGATGATTTAATAAATTTATTGATCTTCTTACACACATTGATAACCATATAATGGAGAGATAATGGGTGGATGGAGGCTCGCTAAATATAGATTAAAACGGATTTATCTTCTCCTTTGGTAAGAAGTTTTTCTGTAAGGAAATACTGTGTGATGGTAAATATTTGTCTTTAATGTTGTGGAAGAGAGAAAACGTTTACAGTGCCCGCATATCCGCCAAGTGAGAGAGACGAGTGGTGTTTAACGGAGAATTTTAATAACATAATTAATATTATCATCACTTGTAATTAGTTATAGATGATTAAATAAAATTTTTAACCAATAACTACGGTGGCATTGTGTATGTATCTATCTAGTTTTAATCGTTATTTTTAAATACAAAATGGATGCATTCTTAAAATGGTCAACATGAAATTTAATTTCTAGATTGTAGTAATTCGTTAACGAGAAATACAAACATGCTTTTCAAATAAATTTACATGTGCTCCACAAATGCATATATATAGGATTTAAAATTAGTATTTCCTAATAAATAAACTAATATTATGATTATGAACTTTTAAATGGATAAATTTTGCAGTTATCTTGCTTGTTCTCTACCTACAGGTGTGATGCAAATACGAGTAGGGTGGAATACCCGAGCGCTGAAGCATGCGAGAGAACACGCGAACCGTGTAAAATTGTGGAAGAGCTGAGCAAAGAATGGCCTTCGTTTCTCCAGTGCACAGAATCTTATTTCAAACGTAACTGTGGCGTGAGTACATCTCTTCCACATCTTATTTCAAACGTAACTGTGGCGTGAGTACATCTCTTTTCTCCTCATTCTTCACATGTAACCGTGGCTTGAATACACATCTTTAATCTATTTCAAACCTAACTGTGAGTGACATACCCATTGTTTGGTTCAGACCTCAGATTTAATTGTAACTGAAGTGAAGATAACCTCATGTTCACATGTTCTTATAATGCACCCACTCGCCTGTATGTGTTTCTGTACGTGTGTGTGTTGTATACATTCTTCACACATCGATATTGTCTGTGCATTATTTCATGGCCATGTTTCAAATGCTCCTATATCATATGCACATCTTTGTTCAGTTCTTTGTTCAAACGTAACGGGTTAGTGAATGTGTTACAAGTGAGGTTAATTCGTTTCGTCACGTTTAACGTAACAGTTAATGACTATGTCACCTATTTGAGTAATTTGTCACGTTACCCTTATGTAACAATCAATTAGTAATAATAAAAATAATTGGCATTATTAGGTTGACTGAATAATTTAATTACTGAAAAATTTAATTATTACTTGAAATGAAATGTCTGCCGGTACTTCACCGCATTTTAATGAGTTAATTATGGAATTATATTTTGAGGGTTTGAAGAATAATCGCATTGCTTAATAGCATTATCTGACGGTTCTAACCAATCAAGATGTTCCTCTCTCTAGGTTCAGTGTTGAAGGTAAAACAAACAACCGTATATTGTAAACACGACTCGTCGTTCGTTGTTTTTTTTTTTTTGAGCAAACATTGCGAGCGATTAATTTTTGTTCTCTAGACAACTACGTACGACCAACAGATATTCAACATCACACCTCAGTGTGAATCGCCTTTAATCAAGACCGAGACAAGGGCAAGTTGGTGGGAGGGGCTGGAAGGGTGCGGCTTGCAGTGTCAGAATCCTCTCTTCACCGAGTCTGAGCATGCGCAGGTGCACGTGTTTGTCGCCGTCATGGGGGCTTTGTGTTTGACGTCAACTCTCTTTACCGTGGTGAGTTTCTTCTGTGTTTGACGTCAACTCTCTTTACTGTGGTGAGTTTCTTCTTTTTAATTAACACAGATGTACATCTACAGGCATTGTTTTATAATATTGGAAAGATGTACATCTTCAGATATTGTTCTCTAACGCTGGAATGATGTACATCAACAGACATTGTTTTCTAACACTGGAAAGATGTATATCAACAGTCATTTTTGTTTCAGGAATGATGTATGCCAACAGACGTTATTTTCTGTTTGCAGGAATAATGTACATTAATTTCATTCTTGTGTTCTTCTACAAGAATGAAATATATATTCAAAAACATGTCACTTTTAACGCAATAAACAATGAGCTTCATTACAGTCTGAAGCAAACAGTGACAATATTGTGAAGCAAATTAGAAGACTTTTTAAGAATTTTAAAAAATAATTATATATAAGATATTTGCACGTGTGTTACAGTGCCTGGCCCACAATCACGAAATATGAAAAGGTGCAAACGATTTTCATTTATGTTTAAGAATGGGGTGTTTTGTGGTTTTTTTTTGTGCAAAAAAAGGATGCACACACATGTATTGGATGTATAGTTATCAGAGAACAGATATATGTATAAGTAATATACGAATAAGTTACAGAGACAATATTTATCGTGTTTGCTGATAGGCATTCTGACTTTAAAATGTTGATATGCATCTTAGAGTCTTGTTCACTTGTTCACTTTGAAATACTGACGTATAATAGGGCTTTGTAGACTTTTATACTTTGAAATATTGATGTATAATAGGGCTTTGTAGACTTTTATACTTTGAAATATTGATGTATAATAGGGCTTTGTAGACATTTATTCTTTGAAATATTTTACGTGTAATAGGGCTCTGTAGACTTTTTATACATTGAAATATTGTACGCATGACAGGCTTTTGCAGACCATTGGTGGTTTACAATCAAACAACGTAATACAACATTTTAAATGCCTTCTAATGAAAGTCAACATTTATTTCTATTCTAGAAAGTATAAAACTACACGTTATAATAATTTATTTGTACTGTAGCTAAGCATGTATACAAGTATACATTATACTAATTTATTACTACTGTAACAAGTATAGAAACACACAGTATACTAATGAATTTCAACTGGAGAAGGTGTAGAAACACACTTAGTGATATATTCATAGAAATACATGCAGTAGTGCTACTTGTCATAAACTGCAGTAGTAGAATAGTGAATATGATATAGCAGTAGGCTTTAAACACAACAATGAACATGATGTTGAAGGTTTTTACTATGCTTTAAAACATAAATAATCTAAACTTAAAATCAAATAACAGAAATTGCAATTTGTTCCATTCCAGCTGACATTCCTAATTGACTGGCAGAACGCTAGCCGGTACCCAGCCCTCATCTTGTTCTTTACTAACGTCTGCTTTTTCGTAAGCAGTGCCGGGTGGCTGGCCCAGTTCACCAGCTCAGCACGTCGAGACATCGTGTGTCGATCTGATGGAACAGCCAGAAGGGCCGAACCACAAGTCGGGTTTGTTGTTTTCAGTTTTTAATTACAATCTTTAACAATTCATTTGCTAGCAGCACATAATTATTAATACTTTTGCTAAAGATATGTAACTTCTACACATTTGCAAGAGTGTATGCAACTTTAATAATGTCAGCGATGTGTAACTAGTATAGTGATTTTTTTTTTATTTTTAAAAACGTAATATATATATTATGGAAATGGTATAGTTATGTTAGTACTAGTAGGATATTTATCCACAACTGAAGATTGTACATACATGTATTGCGATTGTTAAAGTCTTAGGGTTTCATATTTTATTTTAGTATATATGCCAAAGAAAAAAAATGTAATTGTCTGATTACAGCATGCAAATGTGATCTGATCTTATAACTACCCAAATCAAAATCTGTCTATTGATTAATAACACAAATATACAAATCCTGCTATTGCCGGAAGCTTTGATAGTGCTGTAATGTCATTGTATACGATTTATAAATATTAAGAAGATAATTAACATTGAAGTTTAATTCTGAGTAGGAACATTTATTGAAGTTTAATTCTGAGTAGGAACATTTATTGAAGTAGTTCTGGACGTATTTTTAATTGAGAAGACCCCTCTGTTGAAGTGTGTGTATGGTTTATAATGAAAATCACCATTACATTTACTATGAAATTCATTACTCAAAATTTAGCATCATTACTAAAAGTATGTAGAGATCAGATTCCAATATATTTGATAACGAAGTTTAAATTGTTAACAAGTACTTAACTGTATATAAAAGGTGACGTAATTTTTCACAAGGTTCAGCAAAATGAGTGACGATCACAAATATTAGTTAACTAACATACTTAAATAGTCAAATAAAACGAGTGACGGTCACAAATATTAGTTAACTAACTTACTTAAATAGTCAAATAAAACGAGTGACGGTCACAAATATTAGTTAACTAACTTACTTAAATAGTCAAATAAAACGAAGAGAGCGCCTTCGTCTCTGACAATATTAATAATCTCTAATTTTCTCATTTGATCGTCCTTGGAAAACGTACGTAATGACAAAGGTGGACACTGGAAGTTCACAATATTGCACTCAGGAACGCAATCTGTGCGATGACAACCACATGCTGTAAGTCATGACGTCATTAGAGTAACTTTTAAATGTCATCTGCTCAAAGCATCAAGTATGACAGTATGTGAATAGGGAGTAACCTCACTTCCGTGACCTGAAAGGTCGTACGCATCATAATTCTCATAAATGGTTCCTAGGAACACAATTCAATGTGAGGCTGTCACACCAAGCCCTTGCCTTGAAGTTATTTTCTTCTTGTTTTACAGGTCAGGCGAGACGGCAGCTTGCACTGTGGTGTTTGTGTTGATCTACTACTTCACCATGGCCGGCCTGTGCTGGTTTGTCATGCTATGCTTTGCGTGGCATGTGACGTTCCGTGCTCTGGGGACACCACGTGATGACCTGGCCTCCAAGACGGCCTATTTCCATTTAGTCAGCTGGTCACTTCCGCTCGTGCTGACCATTGTATGCTTGGCCATTTCGCAGGTATATTGTCAGCAGGCGCGAGTTTTTTTTCTCTGTCCGGTTTTATTTCTTCCGTGAATGTTAGAGTATTTCTTTGTCCGGCCTTACTTCCTTCCGTCATTGCTAGTGTATTTCTTTGTCCGGCTTTATTTCGTTCCGTCATTGTTAGAGTATTTATTTGTCCGGCTTTATTTCCTTCCGTCATTGCTAAAGTATTTCTTTGTCCGGCTTTATTTCCTCATATATGTTATTCATCTGAACTCTTGATGATTGACAATTTTGTCTCTTATCCTTCGACTTTTGATTACTTAAAACTAATTATTCTTCACCCACAACTAATTTCTTCTACCTTCTTTTGTCCTGTCTTCTGTCAAAATTACTTCGTAATTACGTCGATATCGTCTTCTTTCTCGCGCCCTGACAAGTCACTGGCTGTAGTTATCGTTCCTTTTTCTGTTGTTCATCTTGCCCTGGCAAGTCACTGGCTGTAGTTATCGTTCCTTTTTCTGTTGTTCATCTTGCCCTGACAAGTCACTGGCTGTAGTTATCGTTCCTTTTTCTGTTGTTCATCTTGCCCTGGCAAGTCACTGGCTGTAGTTATCGTTCCTTTTTCTGTTGTTCATCTTGCCCTGACAAGTCACTGGCTGTAGTTATCGTTCCTTTTTCTTTTGTTCATCCTGCCCTGACAAGTCACTGGCTGTAGTTATCGTTCCTTTTTCTGTTGTTCATCTTGCCCTGACAAGTCACTGGCTGTAGTTATCGTTCCTTTTTCTGTTGTTCATCTTGCCCTGACAAGTCAGTGGCTGTAGTTATCGTTCCTTTTTCTGTTGTTCATCTTGCCCTGACAAGTCACTGGCTGTAGTTATCGTTCCTTTTTCTGTTGTTCATCTTGCCCTGAAAAGAGTATAGGTACGGTGAGACTGACTGAACCACAAATTAATGCAATGTCGTTTCATTTCGCTCAGTGCAGATTAGCTCCCTTTGAGGACTGTGGCTGCTAATACAACCATACCATTATTGCTGAAATAAGACGGAACTATAAAAGACGAAAGAACATGTCGTTCAAGTAAATAAAACTGACAGATTTTGTTCTATCGACTTCTTTAATTATTCACGAAAGAACGCTGTTAAAGCACACACACACACACTCACACACACACACACACACACACACACACACTCACACGCACGCACGCACGCACGCACACGTGATATAAATATTATTGGAAGTATTTTTTTTTTCAGATTGACGGCGATTCGTTGAGTGGCGTTTGTTTTGTTGGCTATGAAAACAACACAGCTCGAGTCGGCTTTGTCCTCGTGCCAGTGGGAGGTGTTGTCATCTGTGCACTCTTCTTCCTTTTGAAAGGTCGATAGCACCTTTAAATATATAAATATTACGTATTGAGAGTAGCAGTAAAGTGGTTAAAGAGTAACCACACGTACTTTATTATAACATAAAGTATTTTATTAACATAGCTATTACTTACATAGTATGAATTTGAAATACTATTTTGATTTGACATAAATGATAAAAATCTTTCTGTAATTGCTGCTGTTCCATATCACTGCGCTTAGTGCACTCATTTGAACTGTTTTATGTAGCACAAGTTTACTTGCAAATAAAGTATGTTTTCCATTAATTAACCGAATCAAGAGTTTACTTGCAAATGAAGTATTTTTTCCATTAATTAACCGAATCAAGAGTTTACTTGCAAATGAAGTATGTTTTCCATTAATTAACAGAATCAAGAGTTTACTTGCAAATGAAGTATGTTTTCCATTAATTAAACGATCAAGAGTTTACTTGCAAATGAAGTATGTTTTCCATTAATTAAACGAATCAAGAGTTTTCCAGCTAACGTTTTAATGCAATTTATATGAAGCATTGCTAGTTTGAAATAAGTTTTAACTCTTATTCCAGGTGTATTACTAGTTTGAAATAAGTTTTACCTTTTTTCCAGGTGTATTGCTAGTTTGAAATAAGTTTTAACTCTTATTCCAGGTTTAGCTACTTTGAATAAAATTCGTCTGGACGTTCCATCATATGTCGGCGAAAGAGCCATTTCAAAGATTCGTGAGACAATCGTAAGACTTGGTGAGTTATGTCTTTATTTACAGTTATCTCCCTTATTTAGTACTCGTCCTATAAGATGCCATTTCTAAATCATGTACATTAGGTATTAATTCACCTGTTTATGTTAAAATTATTTCCCGACATTAGCTCTTACATTAAGTCAGTTAAGAACAATTTAAGATTCCATTTCCAAGTCATTTAGTGATTTACATAAGGTATTAAGTCATTTGTTTATGTTTGCCAGGAATTTTTTCCGTTCTGTCATTGGCGTTTGGCATCATCACTTTTTCCATTCATGTCTACATCTTTGCAAGCGAAGAAAAATGGAGAAAAAGCTTCAAAGAATATATGTAGTAAGTTTACTTAGTTGGTCATTATTATGCAGAATGCCATTCATGTTTATTTATTTGTGGTTTTTGCACATTCTTTTCTTTAGTATTTAGTTTTTCGTACATTCTTTTCTTTAGTATTTAGTTTCCTTTCCTTTCTTTTCTTCAGAATTTATTTATCTTTATATTCTTTTCTTGGTTTTTTCCTCATTATTTTTCGTTCTCTTCATTTCACTTCACTTCTCTCTCGTTATTTTTCATTCAGTTCATTCCTTCAGTATTTATTTTTTTCTTTGAAATTCCCTTTTACAGTTTTTATTTTTACTTGAAATTCTTTTCTTCAGTATCTTGTAGACATTGCTGACGTCACTGTATTCTGTTTCTGCTGTCTTGTAGACATTGTTGACGTCACTGTATTCTATTTCTGCTGTCTTGTAGACATTGTTGACATCACTGTATTCTGTTTCTGATGTCTTGTAGATATTGTTGATGTTACTGAACTTTGTTTCTTTCAGCTGTCTTGTAGATATTATAGACATCACTGTAGGCTGCTGTGGTTTTTTTTAAAAGTTGCCTTGCAAGCACTGCATACATAACTTTTATTGTATTTCTTTAGCTGTTTTGTGGCATTGTAGACGTCATTGTATTTTGTTTCTTTTGGCTGCCTTGAAAATGTCACAAGTTTCTTTTTCTCTAGCAGCTCTATAGACGTCACATTATACTTTTTCCTCTACCTGTTTTATAACTGTAGACGTCACAATATTCTCTCTCTTTAGATGTTTTGTAGAGGCATTAGTTTTCCGTAGTTTTAGTTAACTTGTAGACGTCACATTCTGTTTATATTTGCTGTGTCATAAACGTCTCGGTATTCTATTTTAATTATCTTTGAAACGATGAACGTCACAGATTCCATCTCGTTTAGTTTCTTGTAGACATTACAAAAGTGTGTTTCTTTATGCTGCCTCCTAAACGTCACAGTATTTTGATTTAATTGCCTTGTTTGGCAGAGTAAATTTGTGTATCCATTTTTATAAACCCAATTGTTATATAAATTATTAAATGTCAAAGTAACCCTACCCTGGGCACTGCTTATGCTGATATTTTTAAGTGTCAAAGTTGGAAGTAAACAATTCAAGTAGAGAATATACTAGAAAATTGCTGACACAATCCAAACCAGTTCCATCTAGATGTGTAGTTTTTCTGACTAATAATCTCACACTTGATCATAACGAAATCATCCAATGGGGATGGGCCGGAATTTTCTCTGTTGAATTAGTACCCTACCTATTCTAATCACTTTGAATTTGAACAAAACTCGAGTCTGGTCATAAAGGCGATCGTTGGCTTATGGTAAGTTAATTGACTGATAAAGAAAGAATGGACTTAAAAACATTTTGTACATGTTTGCTATTGATCTGTGATTTGAATTGGAGAATGCTTTATGCAATTGAACCATTATTTCTATGTTTATTAATTTGACTAGGTTGCACATTATACTTGTGAGTTTTGATCGATGCTATATTTCTTATGCTGTGTGTATAAGGCTAACGAAATTGTTGCAGCATTTGTAAGTTGAGAATGTGTGTAAGAGAGAAAGGAGTTTAGATATGAAATATGCCTGAAATTTAGTGCTGCCTTAATTTGACTTTTGCAGAGGAACAGGGCTGTTTGTTTCTTTGTCACGTCATGCTACAGTGACTACTGTACTCGACTAGATGACGTAGGTGTGTGCATCCATCATTGTCGTCAATTTATCAGTAAAACGTGTTGCTGTAATTTGATTCCTGTGAATTCTGTCTGAGTGTCAATATGGCGGAAATTGTGGTTTGAGTTGGGTCTCGAGAATTCACCAAAGAACATTTTAAATGTTCCTCGTGATGTGTTGAGTAAACGCACACGGAAATTCGAGAACGTTCCTCTTGATGTGCTTGATAGCGCGTGTGAAATTCAGGAGGATTCTCTTCCGTGTGCTTGGAGAGTATGTCGAAGATTGTGGAACAGTTGTGTGACGTGCCTCTTGAAAGGACAAGTGGGGCCACCTCCTAAATAAGAAAGACTTGTTGCAACCGTGTGATTGTGAAACACGTGCCGGCGACAGCCGCCATCATTGAATAGGTTATGTAAATTGACTTTATTTATTTCTCTGAAACTATACTCTCATTTCCGTAATGAGATCCCTGAACTTTATTACATATTCATGTTAAATGACTGCTTATATCTGTGCTAGGATAAACTGAACGATTGTCTAGGGTTAATTAAATATTGTTGTGAAGTGATGGAAATCTAAACGTTTTTTTGATTTTACTCATTTGTATATTTGATTGTTGATAAAATAAATGTATTGTTAAATTTATTGACCTTCTTACACATATTGATAACCTTATTTTGGAGAAGAAAGTGGGTGGATCGGTTCTCTAAATATAGATTAAAAGACGGATTTATATTCTCTTTTAGTAATACGTTTTCCACCTATTGTGTGGAATATTGTGACAGTAAATGTTTGTCTTTAATGTTGTGTGACAGTAAATGTTTGTCTTTAATGTTGTGGAAGAGAGTAAACGTTTACAGCTCCTGCAAATTCGCCAAGTGAGAAAATCGAGTGTTGTCTGCTGGAGAATTATTAATAACATAAATTAAGATTGTAATCACTTGTAATTAGTTATGGGTAATTAATTAACAATACTATTGTGGCACAGGCGTCACACCTAGTAAATAGCGCCGTGTTAATTTTGTATCTGCGTTGTAAACAGCACAGTAATGTTTATTTTTATCTGCCTGGTAAATTCTAGTGTTGTGTTTCTTTTAGTTTTCTTCTTAAAGTCTCCACTTTCTGTCTTTAGCTGCCTTTTAAACATTGACTATCCCAACCGAAATGAGCTTAAAACGTGTACGATGCAAAACAGGCCTAGTGTGGTTGCTATGGAGATTCATATATTTGCGTTCTTTGGCGCGGGAATAATAATGAGCTCTTGGACCTGGACCAAAGCCACTTTATCTGCCTGGGAGCGATTTCTACGAAGGTAAGGGTTGTGTTTTGTCCGAAAATTGTTTTCTTGTTTGTTTTTGTCATTACAGTTAAGTCGGAGGGATCAGCGTAAACAACCCCTCTGACATCTTTACAAGTTATAACAGACTACAACGTCTAATTGACAGAAAAGACAACATTTCACTGGTAATTGACAGTCACGACAACACGTAACAGCTAACTGACAGTCACGACAACACGTAACAGATAACTGACAACAACATTCACAGCTAACAGACATTAGTTCCAGTTAACTGACAGACAAGACAACAGTTCAGAGCTAACAGACATGACAACAGATCGCAGCTAACTGACAGACAAGACAACAGTTCGTAGGTAACTGACAGACAAGACAACAGTTCACAGCTGACTGACAGACAAGACAACAGTTCATAGGTAACTGACAGACAAGACAACAGTTCATAGGTAACTGACAGACAACAGTTCACAGCTAACTGACAGAGAAGACAACAGTTCATAGGTAACTGACAGACAAGACAACAGTTTATAGGTAACTGAAAGACAAGACAACAGTTCATAGATAACTGACAGACAAGACAACAGTTCACAGCTAACTGACAGACAAGACAACAGTTCACAGGTAACTGACAGACAAGAGAACAGTTCTCAGCTGACAGACAACAATTCACATCCGACAGACAAGACAACAGTTCACAGCTGACAGACAGACAAGACAACAGTTCAGAGGTAACGGACAGAAACAGAAATTAATTAATTGTTTTGTTTTTATTTTATTGTCAGAGTGTTTCACAAGCCGTCCAACAAACCCGTACAACTGCGGCGCCATAAGTTGATTGCACAGGCATTTGAACATCGTCGGGACCTTACCAACGGGCCTGTTTCCATTAGTTACCACAGCACCCACGACGACCCACTGGGTAGCTCACCTATCTGTCTACCTTCGTAAATGCTTATCTACCTGTATTTCGTAGCCTTCGCCCGTAACTACACCTTTTATCTAATTAACTATAACCAACAAAGCTTGTTCTTTCGCTACCGTCAGATATCACTTCAATGCCTTGATAACTTAGATCTTTTTTGTTGTCTCTCTGAACGAATAATTATTTTAGCCCTTCAGATTTATCAACTGTGTGTTTGAGGACTGTGTACAAGATCAGTTAGATACAACATTAAACTTTGAATTGATATTCTAATAAGTATAGTAGGCTGAGATCAAAAGATTGAAAGTAGTTTATCTAAAATGAAACGAAGCAAAATTTTACAAAAATAGCATTCTGTTGTCATTGATTATCAAAATTGTATTAAAAAAAATAGAAACAAAATTAACATCTCTCCAGCAAATGGAGAAGCATTTTTAATCGTATAAATGCGAAAGGGTTAAAATACTTACCTAATAATATTTATAATTGTGCAGCTCGATAAGGAATATGAACGTCGTTCGAGCCAGTGTCAGTTTGAGTGTGCACTTGTTATGTGTTCTGAATTTGGTTTCCACAGTGGACTTTTGTTTTTTAAAGAAAGAAACGCTTTTTATTTATGTTTAATACCACAAAACTCTTATTTCCTTCAGGAATGAAAATGGACCTACACAGTGTCAGCTCTAACGTATCAAACATGTCTAACTTTGCCAACAATTTGCCTCGACTTGTACGCAGGCGTGGCGGCCTTGTGTACCCGATTGCGGGCACCTTGCGAAGATATTCTGATTCAGGTGAGGTTGATACTTGAACTTATCAAGACTTCTAATGCACTAAATCGATCTTACCTTTCAATACCATCTCTTGATAAATCTTTCACATTTGGTTGTATATTAAGCCTGTCTTGAAATCATATGCTTTCCAGCTCACCATTTCATTGAGAAGTTGTATTAGAAATAAACATTTACTGAACACGTGATGGTATTATTGGTATACGTTTGTTTTGTTTGTACGTACAGACATCGCATCAGTAGTATCTCGCCGCTTGTCCCAGAATTCCCAGCAGCTGGACATGAGTGACGCACAATACGCCTTTGTGGACCGAGAGAATTCCTCTAACAATGGGGGGTCCACGGTAGGGTGGCACAAACGCAGGAGGCGTCGACGAAAGCGACGGAAGAAGCGCAATGCCGTACAACCTATACTGGGCCCCGTCCTGTCCGGCATTGGCCTGGGGCTCGGCAAAGGTGGGATGAGAGGATTCAGGCGTGGATCGGACACTTCCGTCATGAGCAAAGCCTCGGCCCAGGCCATTCAAATGCATCTAGACCAGCAGGGCATGGGGCTGGGTGTGGACGGATCCTTGTCATCTTTGCCCGGCAACGAACATGCGCCGGGAGCGGCGCTGCGCGCTCGTGCCAGAAGTCGGCGCAAGCTCTCTCGCCTGGAGCCCCTAAAGCGCAGCGTCAGCAGTCGATCTTTGCAGTCTCTCCAATCCGCGAGACTGGCGCAGTTTTACCACCCGCCTTTGCCCAACATGTACCCGGGGTATGATTACGACTATTCACACTTGCAGCATTATCCTTACGCTTACCCGGCCCATCAGCAGCTAGCCTACCCGTACTGGCAGCACCAAGTATACCCTTACCTGCAAGCACAGTTTGCCCACCCACCACCGACTACGGACTTTTCCATGTTTGCTGCAAGCAATGCGGTCCCTGGGGCGACCAGCTCCCCTGAGGTGGACAGACGGCGGATTCTGACAGCGTCCACAAGTCGAAGGTCGGAGGTCACTGTTGAAACCCAGCAAACAGAAATAATACCTATGCAGAAACTGAAGTCTGGGGAAAAGTTTAAAAAGCCTGCTCCCTTGGATGACGAGTCTGTTGAGGATTTAAACTCATCTGAACTGGAAGATTCGAGTGCTGAGACAGAAAAAGTGTGAGGGTACTGAGACTTGGAAAATGTGAGGACGAGCAACAAACTGGGTCATTATCGAATGCTGAGAGAGGAAGTGTGAAGCCAATGAGACTCAGAAATTGTGAGGGTACTGAGACCAAGAAATTGTGAGGGTACAGAGACCAAGAAATTGTGAGGGTACTGAGACATGAAAAAATATGAGGTATAGCAACACTTTGAATCACAATCGAGTACTGAGACGGAAAGTGAGAAGAAAAGAACAAAGAAAGTGTGAGGGTTCAACAATTCAATACATTGGACCGAGCCACTGGAATTCAACAATTCAATACATTGGACCGAGCCATTGTAAAGTGCGAGGGTTCAACAATTCAGTACGTTGGACCAAACCACTAGAAAATGTGAGGGTTCAACAATTCAATACATTGAACCGAGCCACTGGAAAAGACTTTGAAGAATTGAATGGCGAGTTTAGCCAGTGAATTCAGGCCAGTAGAACAATCCAGAATGATTTCTGAGTAATTTAAACTCAGGAGTAAAATGTACATTCAATAGCTTACGAAGGCTGGAAAACTAATATATGATGTTATATTGTAGAGTGAGATTTTAACTGACAATATATTGATAAAATACGAAGTGAGATTTTAACAGACAGAAACAGCGTGAAATAAGATCTAAAGAAAAGAAAAACATTTGAAGCGAAATAAAGACAATGTGAAACAAAATTTAAGCTGAAAATAACAGTGAAAAGTGATGTGAAATAGGATTTATAGTGCGAAATCAGTGTGAAGTGAGACACATTTTGTCAAACCGTGCTTGGAAATAAAACAGTCTCTCTTTTCATGCAACAATCGTGACTGAAAAACAAATTAAGTACAACACACACTAAATTTGCATTAGCTGGAGCATTATGGAAATTGCATTTATGGATTATATGCATTTTTATGAATGTGAGTATTTATGGATTGTCATTAAAAATATCATTTGGATGAGTCAGTGTAAGTAAAGGTATGTATTTGTCATAACTAAAATCACTTTGACGAATCAAGTGTGAGCAGGCCAGGTGTATGTTTGAGTAATATAAATCTAATTATCTGTTTTGAGTAATATAAATCAAGAGATAAATGAAATCAGTCAGACTATTGTAAATTTATAGCTATATAAAATCTGTCTTTGGAGTAATATAAATCAAGAGATAAATGAAATCAGTCAGACTATTGTAAATTTATAGCTATATAAAATCTGTCTTTGGAGTAATATAAAACAACGGATAAATAATATTGGATGAATGCACAACTGACTAAATAAGATTTTTTCTTGTGAGTGTAAACCTATGGTTACATTAAACCAATCAAATGAAAATGCAAAACTCTGTATGTGAAAACAGTTAAAAGAGTCGCCATTTCAGCCATATAGCCAACAGGGCTAGCGACATACTACAAGCATGACGCATGTATAATGAAATGTGTAATCCCGTACGAAAAAATATTTGTGAAAATCTATTTGAATTGCTGGAGATTAGACACAGCCTATACAAAAGCGTTTTCCATACATTAGTACTTTTCATATTTCACTGCTTAGCTGACATTGTTATTTAACAACTGTTGTGTCCTGATGACGGTTGTTTTGCTGACATTGTTATTTAACAACTGTTGTGTTCTCATGACGGTTGTTTTGCTGACATTGTTATTTAACAACTGTTGTGTCCTGATGACGGTTGTTTTGCTGACATTGTTATTTAACAACTGTTGTGTCCTGATGACGGTTGTTTTGCTGACATTGTTATTTAACAACTGTTGTGTTCTCATGACGGTTGTTGTGTTGAAACTTGGACAATTTTACATTTTAAAATTTTTTTACAGTGCACCTATAAAGCATTTTCAATTTTGATATTTATTAGGTTTTTACTTTGTATTATCCAGTATGGGGGTGTTTGGGTCAGCACAAAATTATGTCAATAATGATAAGTGTTTGAAAGAATGTGCACTGTGGCAGAGTAAGACATGTTTTAGAGAAAATGTAATTATAGCTCATTAAGTGTATTAGGTCGAAAGCTCAGTTTCCTAAATGAAGGAAATATAAGATTCATGCTGAATGCAATGTGTTTATTATTTTAATGGACGTGCTTCATTGAATTACTTTTGCATTTTGCCCTTTTGTTACCTGCAGCCAGTATAATTAATTGATGTATAAAAGACCTCTGCAAGTGTGGCCTTGGAAGATACGTAGACACATTTTATAACATGGTCTCTGCCTTTAAGTGTATTGATGAAGGAAACGTACAAATATATAACACTAAATAATTATCTCCGTCTTAAAGTGGTCTTAAAGACACACAGTAATATATAACACTGAATAATTATCTCCGTCTTAAAGTGTTCTTAAAGACACACAGTACTATATAACACTGAATAATTATCTCCGTCTTAAAGTGGTCTTAAAGACACACAGTAATATTTAACACTAAATAATTATTTCCGTCTTAAAGTGTTCTTAAAGACACACAAATATATAACACTGAATAATTATCTCCGTCTTAAAGTGGTCTTAAAGACACACAAATATGTATAACAATAAATAATTATTTCCGTCTTAAAGTGGTCTTAAAGACACACAAATATGTATAACAATAAATAATTATTTCCGTCTTAAAGTGTTCTTAATGACACACACAAACACACATTTTATAAAAGCAGATAATTATCTCCATCTTAAAGCGTGCTTCTTAAATACACACACACATTTTACAATTTAAGCAGATAATTATAATTATCTCTGTCTTACAGTTTTTTTTTAAACACTCACATTTTATAACACTAAATAATTATCTCCGACTTTATAATGGTCTGAAAGGCATCTATTAATTATAAATGCAAATAATTATATTTGTCTAATATATGCAAGCTAGCGCTTTGTTTTTAAAAAAAATACCATTAATAATGGAATACTATTGCGAATAATACAGCATTTTTGACCATTAGCATAATATAATTATTTGAAAATGAATTTGTATTTTAAAATTATTTAAAAGTCTTTGTCTTCCATTCAAATTGTCATTGTCTCTTCTGGTGGTAACAGTTGTCTACCCTTTAATAATTATTGCCTTCCTTTGAAATAATTATCAGCTATTGTGTTCATAATTAAAGTGGTTATATTTTCTCCTTTGACAATAATTGTCTTTCATGATAAATACTTGTGGTTATCTTTCCTGAATGAATTGTCTCCCTCAAAAAAAAAAAAAAGAAGACTTTTCTATGAAAGTGTTGTCATTGTTTGACAATTATTTGATAGCAATTCTTTGCCAGAATCTGACGCATTTTTGTTAGCAATGATTTAATAATGTTCCATTTAAAAATTGTCATTAACGGCTTAAGTTGAATTGAGAATAAAATTAATAAATGAACGTGATACTTTAACTTAATTAATCAGTTTCTGACGTGTTGGGTTAATTTATGAAAACAATCTTAACATATATTCACGTTAAACTGGCATTTGTGTCATTGGATTTAAATTATTTTCTAGTAGCTGTCGTGTAAGAAATGTTATAATGTAGATGTGAGAGAGTATAACAGAAACAGTTCACATGTGATCAGCGCATTGACTTTTAATGAATTTATTTCTGTTTTGAGAGGAATTAAAGACTGGAACATATTTGTTGAGAAGTGGCTGTGGGACCAGAATGAATGGTTGTATTCAGTTTATTCAAAGTTAAATGATCATATCACATATCAGATACAATTGTTTTCAGATTGCACGTATTTCAGTGTCCATTGTAAATACAGATTTTGTCCTCTACGAACAATTGACTAAGAGGTAACCACGAATTGCGTACATTACATATTTTATTTTTAATGACTTTAAATCCAAAAGTTTCTCAGAAATCCAAACTAAAGTTTTTAGTCGAACAGTATGTAAATATAATGATACCTGAAGTTCATGATGCTTTGTATTATCTATGTTTCATTCATTAAGGTTCTTAATAAATTATGTTTTTAAGATTTGAAACAAAATTTCTTATGCATTTGTGAGTTTGTTTATTGAAATACAGATGCTGAATGTTTATATTTATAAAGTTTCACACCTTGTGACAAACACAAAGGTCTCGCGCTTCAGCTGTCATGCCATCGCAGATATATACCTACCTGAGTTGACTACAGGTTCGCATACGTCATGAGCAGAACTCATATATATATATATATATATATATATATATATATATATATATATATATATATATATATATATATAGGCATGGGCTAACTGTTCACTACTTAACCTAAATTCCTCTGGTCAAGCTCGAGGCAGGGGCGGTCACAGTTGACTACACAATATGAAAATCATCGACAAAACATATGCTACACAATATTAATTATCGATTATTGAAAAAAAATAGAAACACAGAAGATAAAATTAAAAAGTTTAAGGCATGTAATTTGCCCTAAAGATAGCAGCCCATCACAATCAGGACGAGGACATATGGCAGTCTGTTGTTTGAAAGTTTATTTCCGACAGTTTTCAACATAAACAACTTAATCTGGATACTTTAAGTGACGATGTTTTTGTAAAGAATTTTATCCAACAATTTTACACTGATGTTAGACAAGTGGTGGACCTAGACGACATATCAAATATGCACAGAGCATTGTCATTTTCTTAGAAGTTTCAAATACAAAAATGTTCTATTTTAAGAGTTTGAAATTTAGAATCTTTGCAGGTCTTCTCAAACAGAAACATGATAGACCAATATTTATATTCTCACTTCCATATCAGCATCAAATCTGATTAGTAGAGAAGTCACTTTTAAATGTAATAAGATTGAATCACTTAGTTTTCCCATTACTGATAGCTTAGTATTTTACAACAAAATAATAAATCTAAAAGTAAGAAAAACACACAACATAAAACACATAATACATTATATATATATATATATATATGATATATAATCTATCAATAAAATGTATATATAAAAATATATATAAATATATATATATAAAATATCTCTACTTAAAGCTACTATAGACATACATTACATATACCCACACAATATCTCTACTTTAAAATATGTACTACTGTCATGTGCTTATTGCTACTATCATACATTTTATTAGATGTTTTCCCACAGAACCAGATTTTAATGTGAGGATGACAAAAATATTTTGAACTTAGGGTTTCGCTTAAGTTTGTTCAGAAGACGCATGAGCTATTTTGATACTGAGGCAGATAAATTTACCTATCCCTATTTTTAAACTTAATTTTTATATAAATTTTTAAATTGTCGAAGTGACCCGACCCTGGGCACTCCTTATGAAGGTATGTATGTTGGTTGGAGTTGAGAATATGCTAGAGATGGCTGATATAATGTAAGCCAGTTCCAAATGGGTGAGTAGTTTTTATTATCCAATGATTATGATTTATGAGAACGAGACCAGCCATTAGGCTGAGACAAAAAAGTTTACTGACTGTAGAAAATTCTATCGTTTAAACACTTGAATTTGGTTTGGCGAGAAGTCTGGTCATGAAAGGTGGCCATTAGCTTCATGGTGAGTTCAACTGACAGGTTGAGAGAGAATGGACTTAGAAATATTTCATGCATTTTTGCTATTGATGCGTTATACTTGCATTTTAGAGATGTATTATGTGAGTAGACTATTATTTCTACAAATGTTTGAACTAAGATGCTCGAATATAGTATGTTTAACACTTGACATTGTTCCTAGTGCCTATTCAAATTGATGTGCTGTATTTATTATGCTGTACGTTTGTATCAGGCTAATAAATAATGTTCCAGGGAACTGTAAGCTGAGACTTGAATGTAAGAAAGAATGGAGTTAAAGATTTATAAACTGGAAGCTTAGTGTTGTTCCCTGATTATATTTTACAGGGAGTAAGCAGCCGTTCTTTCTTACCTTATATGATTTGAATCTCTGGGTTTTTAAACCACTTCTACCAACTATGGTAGAAGTGATGTATGGTGAGAAAGTATGCTGGTTACATGAAGACATTTCTGGTATAAGGAAGATTCTAGAAATTGCTACAGTTTTGCTTGAGGGAGTTAAATATGCCAAAGGCACCCAAGTTAACCTCGAGAGAATAGCAGTGAATCAGTGTCCTACTAACATCCCAGTGAAATAGGTGGACTGAAGTAATAAAAGCAGACAATAAACTTGTGTCTTTGTTACAAAATCACTGGAAAGACTATTGAGACAGCACCTAAATCACATTATGTAAAACTATTACCACTGATCTCTAATAACTCCATTGTGTTCTCTGATAAGAAACATCCCGTGATTTGTATTAAATTGTTGAATTGTATTTTTTGGATATAAGATTGTGTGGTAAAGGAATTATTCAAATGTAGTTTTGTGGAAGTATAGATGTCATATAGTCTTTTTCAGTGTATTTGTCATATGTATTTGATTGCTGATTTAATAAATTTATCGACCTTTTTACACATATTGATAACCTTATGTTGGAAAATAAAGTGGGTGAATGGGGGCTCTCTAAATATAGATTAAAGACGGGTTTGTCTTCTCCATTATTAAGAAGTTTTCCACTTACGGAAAGCTTACGTAAATGTTTTTTTAATGTGGTGGAAGAGAAAAAAAACTTTTATAGCGCCTACATATAAGCCAAGTGAGAGAGACGAGTGGTGTCTGCTGGAGAACCGTAATAAAGTAAATTAAGATTCTCATTTCCTGTAATTAGTTATGAAAGATTAATTAATAATAATCATAAACTTTAACTAAGTGGCGTTTGTGTCACAGATACCCCACCCAGGAACTTGGGCAAGATAAAGCAAGCCCCCGACGTCAGACAGAGTATAAAGGCTATAATTGTCAGAGCGAAGCTGTATCCATAGTGTGCTGAACTGCTTCCAAGTTCTCCCGCAAATACCGCAAATTCAATCAGAAGGCAGATTGCTGAAACAAATTGATAATAAAATTACATTTCTTTCTTTCTTTCTTTCTTTCTTTCTTTCTTTCTTTCTTTCTTTCTTTCTTTCTTTCTTTCTTTCTTTCTTTCTTTCTTTCTTTCTTTCTTTCTTTCTTTTGCACTTTGTTTGTTTGTTTGTTTGTTTGTTTGTTTCTTTCTTTCTTTCTTTTGCACTTTGTTTGTTTGTTTGTTTGTTTGTTTCTTTCTTTCTTTCTTTCTTTTGCACTTTGTTTGTTTGTTTGTTTGTTTGTTTCTTTCTTTCTTTCTTTTGCACTTTTGCACTTTCTTTCTTTTGCACTTTCTCTCTCTCTTCTTTTTGCACTTTCTTTCTTTCGTTGACATGCAATGCAAAACCGACACGTCTTCTGAACTATGTAGTAATTACAAAAGCAAACAGCACTGACCAGCCACGAAGGCCAACGCCGTGGCAATCATTGGCAACATTTTGTTGTCCATGAAGAAAATCAGTCCTCCGACCACCAAACAACCGACGATGACAAACAGACCAATGAGAGAGAAAGCACGAACAGCTCGCAGTGCGTCTAAAAGTCAAGAGAGTGCAATAACAAACATGGCGTGCCATAAAAACAGGGTAGATAATGTGATAAATATGGGGAAAATGTTTAATACACTTCTCTATCCATTTTTCTTTCCATCACACATACACAGTTTACTTCTACTTTCTATACATTTGTCTGTTAACACATAAATTTGTACACTTTCTATTGTTTGTATTCAACGCTTAAAATTTAGTGTTTATTTTTTTTTTAACAAAGCAAATGTACTGAGCCTAATAAGGATAACATATATTTTATGAAAACATCTCTATGAGGCTGATAAAGCTTACCACCGTGAATATAGTACTTATTGCAGTCAGGATTTAGCAGCGGTGTTGGGAAGAAAACAAACTAAATATATAAATTATTTTTTTTTTATCTATCATCAAACATATATTAATTTTTAAAATATTTTTTTCCAGTGGCTACGGTTAGCCCTGTTTCTGCTTTAGTTAGACTGATATTCTGATTGGATGTAAAAACCAGATTGCTTTTGTGGGTTCACAGACACAAACATTTAATCTAGACAATCGAAGGCGGGACAGTATAGAATATAGATGAACTCAATTGAATTGTATTCGAGATTCGAATTTGATGTTACTTCTTTTTATTATTGTTGTTAATATTAAATTTTGTTGTTGTTATCTTAACCACATCTTGAATGATTTGTTAGAGTGACCGGAAGGAGTTGGTTGGGGGGCGGAGCCGGATATATTAATATTATAAAGATAACAAGGGGAAGGATAACATTTATCGACTCAGGCACGTCAGCTGATTTGTCTGTTACTATGTCTTATAAATAACAGTCCCGAATATTTTGCATAGGAACTGAAGGGCAGGTCAGGCCGTCCGGCTGCCATTAGTTGATATGATAACTTGATATTGATAATTTGAAAACTGATACAGCAGCATGGTTGATAAATATAACTGGATATGTGACAATCCATCCAACCATCAGATATCTATCTATCTATCTATCTATCTATCTATCTATCTATCTATCTATCTATCTATCTATCTATCTATCTATCTATCTATCTATCTATCTATCTATCTATCTGTCTGTCTGTCTGTCTGTCTGTTTATCTATCTATCTATCTATCTATCTATCTATCTATCTATCTATCTATCTATCTATCTATCTATCTATCTATCTATCTATCTGTCTGTCTGTCTGTCTGTCTGTCTGTCTGTCTATCTACCTATCTATCTATCTGTCTGTCTATCTATCTATCTATCTATCTGTCTGTCTGTCTGTTTATCTATCTATCTATCAATCTATCTATCTATCTATCTATCTATCTATCTATCTATCTATCTATCTATCTATCTATCTATCTGTCTGTCTGTCTGTCTGTTTATCTATCTATCTATCTATCTATCTATCTGTTTGTCTGTCTATCTAACTATCTATCTGTCTCTCTGTCTGTTTATCTATCTATCTATCTATCTGTGAGAAACGCCTCAATGTCTAATACCGATAAGTCATTTTTTTATTTGCTAAAGCTATTGCATGGGTGTGTGAAGTATTATTTATAATGATTTGTGTGAAAGTAAATGTTGAAGTAACAAATAAAAGGATTTAGACATGATAGTGAGCTTGAAGCCTGAAGAAAGTCTAAAAGATTACTTATATTTTATGTGTGAAAGTGAGCCCTGAAGCAATATGTAGAAGTATCTACTAATAAAAGAGAGTACTAAAAATAAGGTGCGTGTTGGCATTAACCTTCACGCTGCCTCGTCTGAAAGTATGAATACTACTTGTTTTAGTGTGTAGCTAGAGAGAAGACAAGGTGAATACAAAATAATCACGACTGAAAGTATCAACACTACCTGTTAGCCAATGAGAAGACAAGGCAAATACAAGATAATCACGTCTGAAAGTATGAACACTACTTGTTTTAGTGTTTAGCTAAAGAGAAGACGAGGCAAATACAAAATAATCACGTCTGAAAGTATGAACACTACTTGTTTTAGTGTTTAGCTAAAGAGAAGACAAGGTGAATACAAAATAATCACGACTGACAAACACTCACCAGTCACAGAAGCTTCTTTGTAATCTGAACAGACGCCGGAGACACACATCTTCCACAGCCCAAGCCCAGAAGCATTAAATGTAAGGCGAATACCAAACACAACTTGTTTTAGCGTGGTACAGATAAAGACATTAAATGTAAGGCGAATAGAAAATAATAATGACAGACTAACACGTCGCTCACCAGTCACGGAGACGTCGGGCATATCGTAACAGGTATCGGCAGCACAAGTCTTCCACAACCCATTTGAGGATGTACCGTAAACCGTCCATCCTGCACCTCCCAGCCCGATGAGATGAAATAGCAGAGCTACTGCCATGCAGATGACGCCGACGACGATGGCAATGTGTGGGACTTGGAATTTCATCTTGTGTTGTGGACAAGTAACTAAAAACTTTAATTTTAAATTTATTTTTTGTGTATTTTCTTTTATGGCTAGATCGTGTCTAAAGCTGACTTCTGTCACAGAAAATAAACGAACGGTGTGTTTTTCTGAGACAAACAGATTTTCTGAAATAATCAAGTATGATAAATATTAATTACCATTCCAGTATTGGTCAGTGCAGTGTTATGTGTTAGAGACACGTTTCTATTTGAAGTTCTGCAGGATGCGTGCACATAGAGTATTATAGTCCGAAGTGTTTCTTGAAGTCAACTGCTAGTTGTGAGATCGATATGAACACTCACGTTGGAGCTGTTCCTGTTCATTGCAAAACACACCGAAAAAAAACCCTTGAACGCTTAATGTCAAACTCTTACTGTTCTAAAGTGCTCAATAATTAGCAATTCTTTTGTTGTTGTAATTTTAATTGTATATCCGATTACTCCAAGTATTAGTTAAACATTTTTCTAATAAAGTTTGCCAATATGAATCATTCTAAATTATCTCTGTCATGGTTCTACTGAAGTAAAATAAGCTTTCCTTATATATACACCATTTAATCTTGTTTAGTCGTTGTCAACAGCAACATGTTTTTTATTTCCTTCTAGTTGTAGTACCTGCAGTCATGTGATCTGGACAACACTTGAAACGAAAATAAAATCAATCGGGTAGCTGGGCGCTTCGTGTTGCAGCATGTAAGCATTTATTTTCGCATAAACACACTCGCTGTTTGAATCAGAAACTGGATAAAAGGCAACAAAAGCCAAACTGTCGTTTATAGCACGCATTGCAACATCACGGTACTAACTGGGAACTTTCTGGTTCCTGAAGCCTTCTGAAAACTAGCATGCCTGAAATTATTTCTTCGAACTTTAGCTGAGCGGAACCCCAAGCTTTTGATTCCATATATCTATAAGATCTCAGTAAAGTGTATTTTATTTAAAATATATATCTTTTCTTTATTTATTCTCAAGGTCCCTGATGAACTGTATCACGAACATTGCACATCGAGAAAGTGTTAGCCTTGCCAATATCAGATAAAATCATTAATGTTTCTTGCCGCATTTTAACGTGGAGAATTAATTTTGCGTAAATTTCATTCACGTCCAACTACACCTCTGACTTAAGCTCCTTGCATATATTTTCTTTATTGATTGATTAAGTATTAAGATAGAAGTATTTCCTAAGGTGGAAACTTTTACGTAAGGAATAATAAAAATCCAACCTTTATTTATATTTAATGAGACCCAATCGATCTACTATTACTCCAACACAATGTTTTAATATATGTGCAAGACGATTAATAAATTTAACAATACATTTATTAAATCAACAATCAAATATACAACGTATTAATATAATCTCATTGGTCCAATACATACACAGCATAAAAAACATAGTATCAATCAAAATGCACAATATATAATGTACTTGCAATCAAATTAGTGAGCATAGAAATAATAGTTTAGTTACATAAAGCATTCTCCAATTCAAATCATAGATCAATAGCAAACCTGTACAAAATATTTCTAAATCCATTCTTTCTTTATCAGTCAGTTAACTTACCCTGAGCTAACGATTGCCTTTATGACTGGACTCGAGTTAAATTCACAGTGATTAGAATAGAGTACTTCTTCAACAAAGAAACTTTCAGTCCATCCTCATTGGACGAACTTGTTATGAACAAGTGTGAGATTTATTAGTCAGAAAAACTACTCATCTAGTTGGAACTGGTTTAGATTGCATCAGCAATTTCTAGCCTATTCTCCATCTGAGTTGTTTACTTCCATGTATGACACTTACAAAAAAAATCCATCATAAGGAGTGCCCAGGGTCTGGTCACTTTGACAAATTAACAATTTATATAACAATTAAATTTAGAAATAGGGATAGGCAAATTTACTCCGCCACAGAGCCCAAATATGGATTTGATACAGTCCAACTATGTACTTGATACAGCCCAAATTTGGAACTGATACAGCCCAACATTTGACCTGTTACAGCCCAACTAGAGACTTGATTCAGCCCAAATATGGACTTGATACTGCCCAAAAAGAGACTACTTGCGCACAATTACTTTCCAAGTGCAAGAAAGATTAATTGGAAAATATTCTGAGAGGTATCCATTCAAGTTTTGCCACTGTTTATAAAATAATGGAGTGAAAATGAGGCTACCAATGTAAACAATTCTTGTGCATTCAAACAATCCAGCTGTGAGAAACAGCAATCTAAGCACTTAAATCTATCACTCCTCAATGCGTTGTGAATTCAGTTAATTAAATACACCACTCCGTAAAGTTGTACATTCAATGAATTAAATACACCACTCCGTAAAGTTGTTGTACATTCAATGAATTAAATACAGCACTCCGTAAAGTTGTTGTACATTCAATGAATTAAATGCACCACTCCATAAAGTTATTGTACATTCAATGAATTAAATACACCACTCCATAGTGTTGTTGTACATTCAAAGAATTAAAAATAATGGAGAGAGACCAATTACACAATTTGTGGTACTCGCACAAATATGAACCAACAACCATATCTATATATGTGTGAATAGCATTATACTTTACCAACACACTGTTGTGAGCAAACTATTATGTATTGGTTTACACTTCAAACGAAGAACTTTGAAACATGTTTTATAAAGTCATTCAGGTGTATCATTGTGATGTAAAATTACTGTTGTATATTTACAATTATGTATTAATTACTGTCTATCACAATGCAACACGGTTAATGCAGTTTTATGCCTACACAATGTGCTGCTTGTAATATTTAACATGAACACTCAATTCTATTAATTAATTTATTTTTGTGTAACAAAAAATATTCTTTTATGCGATATATAAGCAAACATTTCGTTCTGCTGTGCGTGCTTAATTGGAGAGGTAAACGCTAGTTTTCCTTCACGTCCTACAACTGGAAAGTGTATTTACTCCTTGTAGGCTTGAGTTTTCTATAGAATAAATTACACAACAATGTGTATTATCTCATACACTACTTTTCTTGTTTAATATATATCAAATACTTTCCTAAATTAGGTACGTTGGCATATTGTTATATATTATTTGTTTAAATTTCTGAAAGGATTAATGTTAAAGAGCTATTTCTCTCTCTCTCTCTCTCTCTCTCTCTCTCTCTCTCTCTCTCACACACACACACACACACATACAAACAAACACACAAATAAACATAAAAGCATGCGCACTACGATACTTCCATAACAAAGGCTATTTTAAAATATTAAAAGGAAACAAAAGTGCAAATGAAATGTACTTGAAGGTTGATAGAATTCACATTCAGTTTGTTCAAAGGAGGATGTGAATGTGAGTGAGATGTGTATGTGTGTGTGTGTGTGTGTGTGTGTGTTTGTGTGTGTGTGTGTGTGTGTGTGTGTGTGTGTGTGTGTGTGTGTGTGTGTGTGTGTAGTTGTGTTTGGAGTGATTGTTTGCAAGTGCATACAAAAGATGCAGGAAGATGTATTTGACATTAAGGGCAGGGACAGGCGTTATTCAGACTAAACCAGTTTTTCACTTTACTAAGGAACAGATCTCAGAAGAACTCAGAATATAAACATACAGTGAGGTCAATCCCGACAGAGAACTTAAATACATCGACAATAGGCCTAACTATGTTTTTAGCGTAGCCATGACGACCAGAACCAAGCGTGTAACGACTTCTGAAGAACGATCTTAAAGTTGACGCCCACCATTGCGATGAAATAGTCATTAGCATAATAGGAACCAAGGCCGAGCCTTCGTACCCAAACCACTCTTTCTCACATATACCCCTATCTTTCATAACCCTTTCACTGCTGGAGAGATTTACACACTTCACCTTGATCTGTAAAAATGTCCAATATAATAATAGGCGAGAAAAATGGCGCTTGGAAACCCATGTGTTTGCCTTAGAAATGCAGGTTCAATATAGTCATTGTAAAGAAGAAATAAATACCAGCCGTTAAAATTTACACGTTCTTTTGGGGTGGGTGAAGGGTGGAGTAAAAGCAATATCGATCTTTTTCTACGAGCTTCGATGCTTTTGTCTCATAAATATTTGAAAGAGAAATTTAGAGTAATTAAATCTAAAGGAAGACACAAACAGGGTCATCCACCTTAGTTCCGGGTTACAAATTAGTATAAAAATAAAGATTGATAAAAGAAACAGTAGAAAAGTCAAAATTTTACTCAACCTTGAAAAGTCACAATTTAACTCAAACAACACTAGAAATGTCAAGATTTAACTCAAACAAAGCTAGAAGTGTCAAGATTTAACTCAAACAACCCTAGAAATAACAAAATTTAATTCTGTCCTTTCCTTTCTGCTCTTACAATAAAGTTCAGATCTAGTTTTACTTTCTCCTGATTTCAGAAGTAATTCTTATTTTGATAACTGTCTTTCATTCCAGTATGAATTCTAATGCTAATCTCAATACTATCTTTAATTCTTACTTGAGTTAAATTTTTATTTTTCTATGTTATTTGTGTTAAATGTTGGCATATTTGGTGTTGTGTTAAATGCTTACTTTTCTAGTGTAATTTTAGAAAAATCTTGACTTTTCTAGTGTTACTTGAATTATGTGTTGATTTTCTTGTGTTACTTGAATTACGTGTTGATTTTCTAGCGTTACTTGAATTATGTGTTGATTTTCTTGTGTTACTTGAATTATGTGTTAATTTTCAAGCGTTACTTGAATTATGTGTTGATTTTCTAGCGTTACTTGAAAGTTACGGCTTTTGCAATAACTAACAAAGACTAGCATGTCTAGAATTAAATCCGTTTTTATCTTTTGCTTTTAAAATTAAAGTTTATACTAAAATCTGATAATAGGAGCTAAAAGTATTGAAGTTGAGGACAACGGCCATAACTTTATTTATATAATATGTCTTTATCTTACCTTCTTAAATAAGTAGAGCGATCCGACTTCTAAAACTAGAATAGTGGTCAATGAGGCCATAAACACTCGCGGACTGATTTAATCTTTTTCATGTTAAGCCAACCCTTTATACTAATTTGATTTAGTATTCGATCGGCCAATCACGCCCCCCCCCCCCCCCCATACAGCACGCACGCACTCACGCACTCGAATATTTGATCTAGTCCAGATCGGTCAGCTATGTATACAGCACACGCATATTTGATTTAGTTCCCCTATCGGTCAGCTATGTATACTGTACACTCATATTTGATTTAGTTCCCTGATCAGTCAGCTATGTATACTGTACACGCATATTTGATCTAGTTCCCTGATCGGTCAGCTATGTATACTGCAGTCGCATCTGGTGTTTGATTGTTCAGTAGTACGCTTTCTTTTAAATTTTAAATTTAGTCCGAGTTGGTTATCGTTGACCAAACACAGGAAAGAATTTAACTTATTGCTTCTGTCATTTAACCCACTGTTTAAACAAATTATCAAACAAAATCATGAAAATTTAAAAAAAAAAAAAAAGGCATGTGCTTAAGTATTTATTGTGTTGTTTGTTATCATTTCCTTTCAAATTCAAAAGTGAGGCAAAACATTTGCTTCTAAATTTTAATTTATATTTTTTGTTATGTTCCATCAGAAATTCGCTACAACTATACACTGAATAGTTCCGATTATCATAAATCCCGACTTTACTTGAGATAATTATGTGTCAAGGTCAGTGACGTTTGTAAATCAAGACCCGGATCTGTGAATTTGTTACTTACAAAGTATATTCGCTTTCAACCATTCGTTAAAAGTTAGTCATTTTTCAGACTCTCATACTATGAAATTAAGTTTGGATAATCTAAAATACAGGTTAAGGAGACGATCAGACAGGTTAAAGTTGTCGCATTGACTTTCTTTTTCCAAATTTGACTGGTTAGCCATGCTTATGTATCTGCTCGCCAACACTCCTCGTATTAACTCCCTTTCTTTTATAGCCAGGATATAACTCTGGTATAGGGTTAACTTCTCGCCAACACTCCTCGTATTAACTCCCTTTCTTTTATAGCCAGGATATAACTCTGGTATAGGGTTGACAAAAGAACGATTTTTGTCAGCACACATAAACACATTGTAGAGAATTTTCAAGCTGGAAAACAAGCAACCACTGGTCTTTTGATGTTGACTGAGACAGCACTCGATAAAAAGAGAAGGGTGCACTTATTTTCAGACACAACATATTTATTGAAAATGTTCAAAATATAATTAATTTAATGCCGCTGTTAATTTTCTCCATTCAATGCTCTGCACAGTGCGTTCCAGTACTACCATTTAGGGTCTATCGCTTAAGAAAACAATAATAAATGCCAATGATTCGTCATAGGATTATAGCGTGAGCAATGTAAGCCGGAAGTTGATCACAAAAGTATATTTATATAACAGTTATAGAAACTGGCCTGTTATTTGACTAGTATATTCAAGAAAGTCGTGGATATATATCCAGTCAGAAATCGTCTACAACTATGCACAGAACAGTTCCGGTTTCAGAAAGCTGGTAAGATATCAGCAGTTGCTTTGTAGTAAGAACAGATAACTGGATGCGTAAAGGTTACTCGCATTGTTTCATCTCTCTCTCTCTCTCTCTCTCTATTTATCCATCCATCCATTCATCCATCCATCCATCCATCTATCTAGATATCGATCTAGATATCTATATATCTATCTATCTATTTTGGCGGATATGAGGCGCTGTAAATGTTTTCTCTCTTCTACAACATTAAAGACAAACATTTACCGTCTCACAATATGTGTGTAGGTGGAAAATTTCTTACCGAAGAAGAACACAAATCCAACTTTTAATCTATATTTAGCGACCCCCTTCCACCCAATGTCTCTCTAACATATGCTTATCAATGTGTGTAGGAAGGTCAATAAATCTAAAATTAAATGTATTTAATCAACAATTAAATATATACAACATATGAATATTATCAAAGAACATTGACATTTACATCACTTCACAACAATGTTCCTTTAATACTGGACAATCATTCTGTTTATCCTATCATAGACATTAGCAGTCAGTTAACATAAATCATGTTCATGGATATCATCAAAGAAATGAGAGAAGAGTTTCAGAGAAATAATGAAAGTCAATGCACATAACCTTTTCAAAGATGGCAGCTGTTCACAATCTCGCGGTTTGTCACTGTCTTTCTTATTTAGACGATGCCACCCGGCAACCCCCGTGACCTTTCTAGGCACGTTACACAACTGTTTAAGAATCTATGATGCACTCTCCAAGCACACCATAGAGAATAGTCTAGAAATTTGTATGCATTATCAAACATCAGGAGGAATGTTTCTTTTGCAGTACTTAAATACCATGAGGAACATTCAAAATAATCTTCTTGAATTCTCGAGACCAAGCTCAAGCCACAATTTCCACTGTATTTCTCGAATGGAATTCACAGAAATCAACTTACAGCAATGCGTTTTACTGATACGTTGACGACAACAATGGATTCAAACACCAACGTGACCAAGCAGAGTACAGTAGTCACTGTAGGATGACGTGACCAAGCAGAGTACAGTAGTCAGTATAGGATGACGTGACCAAGCAGAGTACAGTAGTCAGTGTAGGATGACGTGACCAAGCAGAGTGCAGTAGTCAGTGTAGGATGACGTGACCAAGCAGAGTACAGTAGTCAGTGTAGGATGACGTGACCAAGCAGAGTACAGTAGTCAGTGTAGGATGACGTGACCAAGCAGAGTACAGTAGTCAGTGTAGGATGACGTGACCAAGCAGAGTACAGTAGTCAGTGTAGGATGAAGCAACAAAAGATAAATGTGTGCTTCCTGTGCAAAAGTCAAATTAAGGCAGCACTAAGTTTCAGACACATTTCATCTTCAAACTTCTCTCTCTCTCTCTCTCTCTCTCTCTCTTACAAACATTCTCAACTTACAAATCCACAATTTCGTTAGCCCGATACAAACACAGTGTAAGAAATATAGCATCGAACAAAATTCACAAGTATAATGTGAAACATATTCAATTAGTGAACATAGAAATAATGGTTCAGTTACCTAAGCATTCTCTAATTCAAATCATAGATCAAATAGCAAACATGTGCAAAATATCATAATTCCATTCTTTCCTTATTTGTCAGTTAACTTATTATACAGGGTGACCCAAAAGTAGGTTTACAGTTATCATGTAGACTATTTATTTGAAAATTAGTGAATGCGAGATGAATGTAATCTTTTAAATCATTTATTGTTTTGGGTTTCTTCTCATAAACCTTGTTCTTAACAACACCCCCAAAAAAGAAATCCATAGGTGTCAGGTCAGGTGAACGTGGTGGCCATTCGATGCTGCCCCTTCTTCCGAACCGTAAACCTACTTTTGGGCCACCCTGAATGCTAACGATATTCTTTATGACCAGACTCGAGTTATGTTCAAATTCAAAGTGATTAAAATAAAGTACTTCTTCAGAAAGAAACTTTTGGTCCATCCCCATTGGTTGAGGTTTTTATGAACAGTGTGAGACTATTAGTCAGAAAAACTGTTCATCCAGTTGGAACTGGTTTGGATTGCATCAGCAATTTCTAGCGGCTAGCCTCTCCTCAAATTATCAGCATAAGCAATGCCCAGGATCGGGTCAGTTTGACAATTTAACAATTTATATAACAATTAAATTTAAAAATAGTGATAGACACATTTACTCTGCCACACATTCTTAACAAATTCAATGGTCAATAGGAAGTGTATTTTCCAGTTTGTGATAGTCGTTTTCAGGTTTTTTGAGAAATACTAATATTTTCAATTCAAATAAAAATTCATTTGCTCCCGACAATGTGTAGGAGTGAAACTTTGCATTTCATAATACATAGACTAAACTTTTTAAGGTACAGTTTTAAACTGATAAATTTAGCAGTTATCTTACTTGTAATTGCTGTGCATACTGGTGTGCTGACGTGCGCGAGAGAACCCGTGAACCGTGTAAAATTGTGAGAGCGAAGCAAAGAATGGCCTTCGTTTCTACATTGCACATAATCCTATTTCAAACGCATAAGTACATTTCTTTTTCTTCCTAATCCAAAGCAACTGGGAAAGGAAATACACTCTCTGGTTCGGGTCTCAGTTTTCAACGTAGCTGTAGTGAGAGAAACCCGAACATGTTCATAGATATTTATAATACATGCGCGAGTGTGCCGTGTGCATATCGATTTTGTGTATGCTTTATTTCCCTATCCTCTGAAATGCAACTCTAGGTGGCATGAATGATCGCACCTGTGTCATATGCACATCTTTGTTCTGTTCTGGTTCAAATGAAACGACTTAGTGACTGTTTCGAGTGAGACTAGTTCTTTACGTTTAACTCTAAGTAACAATAAATTAATCATTAAAGAAATAATTAACATTAACAATAATTAATAATAAACATTAACAGGTTCACTAACTACTTTCATGATTAACTGAGATTGAAACGTTTATTGCAGTTCACATTATTTTAATGAATTAGTTATGAAATCTTGCGTGTTGCTGTGTTGACAAAAAAGTCGCATTGTTAAATAACAAACTATACATCAAGACGTTACTTTCACTGGATTCAGTGTTGAAGAAGTTACAAGCAACAGAATATTAATACAAGAACGATATACGACTCAACGGGTTCGTTCTTTGAAGCAAAATTTAGTGGGTAATTTTTTTCTAGATTACTTCGTACGACCAACAGTTATTTAACATCACAACAGTGTGAATCGCCTTCAATCAAGACCGAAACAAGGGCCAGTTGGTGGGAGGGGCTGGAAGGGTGCGGCTTGCAGTGTCAGAATCCTCTCTTCACCGAGTCTGAGCATGCGCAGGCGCACATGTTTGTCGCCGTCATGGGGGCTTTGTATCAGGCATCAACTCTGTTTACTGTGGTGATTTTACCTCTTTTTCATTAACACAGATGTACATCCGCAGACATTGTTTTTTTTTTTTAATACTGGTATGATGTACATTAATACACGTTGTTTCTATTGCAGGAATGATGTACATTAACACTTTGTTTTCAATTACAGCTATGATCTATATTAACAGACGTTTTCTATTGTTAACTATTACAAGAGTGAATACATTCAAAAACATGTCATTTTAATTAAATAATCAGTGAAACCGCCCTCATAAAATATAAATGAGCACGTGTGGTAAAACGAGGTGTAACAACCACTACCTGGAAAGTATAGTGTGTCTCTGAAATGACATGATGGCTTAATCACTTGATAGCTTGTGTCTACATCAGGGGTGCACAAACCGCGGCCCGAGACACGGCTCATTGCGGTCCCCGGAGGACTTTTGGATGTTTGGATGTTAATTGTTACCATTATTACGAATGTAAAGCACATTATTTCATTATTACTTATTCATTATTCATTATTTCTGAGCTATCCATGTGGTGGCCTTCCATGCACTATCAATTGGAAATGTGGCCCTCTGGCCTAAAAAGTTTGTGCACCCCTGGTCTACATGAACCAACGTTTTTCTCTACGGCTATCTTAGCCCTGCCATGTATGGTGTCTATCATAAATAAAGACAATGTAACAACAACCATGTGTGTTGTCATCTCTGTTACCGTGACTGCCGTCCATCATCATCGTTCCTCACCATTGCCCTCATGTTTATGACGCAGGTACTACCACTCCAGGTCCCCATCTCTTCACTAATTTATTTCTAACTCTAGCAAGTATAGAAGTGCACATTGTGCCCCATATTTAATCTTTTCTTGTACATGAAATTTTATATGCATAAATATGTACTATATTTTATCTTGCTACGACAAGCTTATAATTTACTACGCTTAAGTAGGGGTCGTGTTCTGCACTTTAAGAGCAACACTAATAGAAACCAATATAAGTTGTTTACTCCAAAATCACACTGAAAGGTTTTACCCTAATACCAGTTAGGTGTGAATCACCGGTTCTTTCAACTCATGCTGTTTGCCCCATTTTCTAGGGATTAGGTAGGCTAACACAGTGACAGTTAGTGACTATTATTAGATGACAGGTAGAAACTCTACTGAAGAATAAGTCATAACAGACCAATGTCAGAATACCGACCAACTGGAACTAATGAATAAAAAATGCTAAATTATAGAATGAAGTCAAGCCCTCAGAAAAATTCATTTATCAGAATCACTCTATGATTTTCCATCATCATGAACAGATGCTTGAGTCCCCATTTGAAAGTGCATGGGTAGCCATCTTAGTATTTGTGATTAAATTTAAAGTTATAACTTTTGGACTTGTACATTTTATAATTCCTTTTCAGCCAATAGTTAGTATAGTTCATTGGGCCAGAGATGCAAGTTTAACACTTTACCCCCCCCCCCCCAGGCCACCTACAGCAAACCAACCATCCGTGTCATCTTAAGACAGATTTAATGCAACCCTCAGAATTCTCCACACAAATGGGTAAACTATTGATTGAAATGTAGATCTATCATTTTGTATCGTATACCACCAATTTTGCCCTTTCATTTGTCCAAACAATTTCTGAATTCGATTAATTATTCCACAAATACTCAAAGTTATAAATGTCTCGTGCAAAGACCTCCGTTTATTTGATTATCTACACGTGTCGGTACACGAAACGGTATAAGTCTCATTGTCATAGCCTATGCTTCTTCAAACAATGCCTATGCCATGTCAAGTGTCTTTTGAAAACGTGTCTGTGTTCAATCCAGACTCAGAGTGTCTCTGATCTGCTCTGCTGCAAAATCTGGGCCTGGAAATAGTTAATATATTGTATCTTAAAAAGTAAACCCAAAGCATATGCCTGTAATTTGTGCCGTTTCAAATCAGGTGCTTGTCATTTACACTGTGTCATAAATGTTTGCCTGTCATCTATAATGCGTCATAAATGTTTGCCTGTCATCTATACTGCGTCATAAATGTTTGCCTCTCATCTATACTGCGTCATAAAGGTGTGCTTGTCATCTACATTCCTAAATAAATCGTATATGAACCACTCATACCTGCAAATGTTTATGCAATTTATTAAATGAATTGTTTGATTGAAATGTTTTATTTCTTATTTCAGGTTTACCTACTTTGAATAAAATCTATTTGAACGTCCCATCGTAGATCCGCGCCTAAAGACCTCAAAGATTGTGGGACGACTATAAAACTGGCAGAGTTATCTCATTATTTATAGTTACCTCCCTTCCTTCATGTAGGCATACTCGTTGTGCCGGGTGCAGCACATCTTTAATTAATTCCCATGTGATACAAGATTTAATTAAAAACAAAAACGTGACATAGTATTGAAAAACCTTCAAACAAATAATGGAGAGAGGATAAATCAAAGTGAAAAGTGTACATATTGCAATGATTTAAAAGAAAACAAATTTTGTTTATATTACGTCAACATGAGCTATAACACATAAATTAGCTCTGTGACGTACATTGTAGAAATATTTTACGTTTAATATTTGCGGAGGTCAAAACTGTGCACAGGTTCTTGTATAAATATTTACACACTATTGTACTGCAGTATCTCAGAGTATTGCAAATTTCACTACGTTGTGCAGATTTAGTATACTGTTTAGGTCAATGTGCTACATTAATTCAGTACGTTGCAAGAATTCTGAATAAAATCCAAAAGTTAAGTGAATATTCCGTGTATGGAACTAATTCACTATGTTGCAAAAGTGCTATTTAGTATATTTTGAATTTCACTATTGAACGATATAAAGGTGTAATTAGATTGTAAATGTCCAGTGTACTGCACGAGATGTCAAGTGTAAGAGTTCATTAGTATTTTAGTTTCATTTGTATATCTTTCTAATGTACGAGTTTGGCGTATTGTATATCTTTCTAATGTACGAGTTTGGTGTATTATAGATCTTTCTTATGTACGAGTTTGGTGTATTGTGTAATTTGTATATCTTTCTTAAGAAGAGTTTGTGTGTTGTGTAATTTGTATATCTTTCTTATGCACATGCTTGGTGTATTGTGCAATTTGTATATATTTCTTATGCACGAGTTTGGTGCATTGTATAAGCAGTTCATGATCTTACGAGAATTCAGTGTAATGTGTGATTTCAGTACATTGTATTGGTTGAATTGAACATTTCGGCAAACGAACATTCTAATCTACTGTGTTTAAAATAGTTTTACTTAACATACGAATATCTGTGCATAACAATAGTTTTGCATGTCAATCCATAAGCAGCTTATCTGAGAGAAAGCCAGACAAATTCATTTCATTCTAGAATCTTTTAAAATTATCTTAGAGAAGGCTACATATTAGCGATTTAAAGATTAGTTTTCTGTATTATCTCTTAGACTGTCAGATATAAACATATTTAAGATATTTCCACGTCCTGCACTCAGATAGTAACTCACTAGTTATATTTGCCAGGAACTTTCTGTCATTTTCAGGTCCTTTACTTAGATATTAACTCACTAGTTATATTTGCCAGGAACTATTTCTGTCATTTTCAAGTCCTTTACTTAGATATTAACTCACTAGTTATATTTGCCAGGAACTCCTTCTGTTGCCACTGGCTTTCAGTATCATCTCTTTTTCACGTCTATAGTTTTGCAAGCAAAGAAAAATGGAGATAAAGCTTTCAGGAATAATTATATGTAGTAAGTTTACCTAGTTGGTCATTTCTAGGCAGAATGTCATTCATTTTCGTTTATTTGTGTCTTTAGCACATCTTTTCTTTAGTATTTAATTTTCTTTCAATTCTTTTCTTCAGAATTCATTTTTCTATAAACTGTTTACTTCAGCATTTATTTTTGTTAAATTGTTTTCTTCAGTATTTACATTTCTTGGAATTCCTTTATTCGGTGTAGTAATAAATAAATAAATATAAATATAATTTAAAAATTCTTATATTCAGTATGTATTCCAGCATGTCGTTACCAATCGTACATGTGCAAGTATATGTGTTACTGAACAGTTAACTACAATTTTCATTAAGTGCTTGCATTTCGTTGCTGAACAGTTAACTACAATTTTCATTAAGTGCTTGTATTTCGTTACTGAACAGTTACCTACAATTTTCATTAAGTACTTGTATTTCGTTGCTGAACAGTTACCTACAATTTTCATTATTTCTTTTTTTTCCCTTTTATTAACTACCGTGTACACCTCACACGTTTCTTTTAGCTTCCTTGTACAAAGGTAAGCATTGAAAACGTCACTTTGCTGTGCTTCTTTTAGTTACTTGTTAACGTCACAGTACTGCATTTTTTATTATAGACATCACACTAAACTCTTTCCTCTAGTCGCTTTGTCATAACATGCTGCTTCTTCCAGATGTTTTGTTGACGTCACAGCATTCTATTTATCGTGTTGCGTCGTAACCATCGCTGTATTCCATTTTGTATTTCCCTTCTAAACTCCACAGTATTGTGTTTCTTTAGGTTGCCTTGTAAAAATACCAATTTTCTGTTTTGGGGCACCTTTTAAACATTGACTATCCGAGCTTTCTACCCTTAGCTGCCATTTAAACATTGACTATCCCAACTTTCTGTCTTTAGCTGCCTTTTAAACATTGACTATTCCAAAATTCTGTCTTTAGCTGCCTTTTAAACATTGACTATCCAAACTTTCTGCTTTAGCTGCTCTTTAAACATTGACTATCCCAACTTTCTGTCTTTAGATGCCTTTTAAACACTAACTATTACAACAAGAATGAACCTAAAGCATGTGCGATGCACAACAGGCCTGGTGTGGTTGCTATGTCGTATTTCTTTGTCGGGGAATAATAACGAGCTCTTGGACCAGACCACCCTATCTCCTGGGAGCGATTTCTGCGAAGGCAAAGGTTGTTTTGTTTGTTTCCATCATTACACTTAACACAGAAAGACAAATCAGCCTAAACAATACCTAGTTATCCTCAGAAGTACATCCAGCTATTGTTTAAAATACCTCTGGAAGTGTGTTATTAAGAGACTTGCACACATTTTCTAACAGCAGACAGTATGTTGATGCAAGTTAACACTATGCAATAAAAATAAACAGCTAAATATATTGATAATAATAAATGAAGACAATTCTGTATTTTTAATCATAAGCATAATATAATTATGCAACAGCAAATCCATTAAAAAATATTTAAACAGATTTTGTTTTCCATTCAAATAGCCATCGTCTCTTTTGGGGGTAAGAGTTCACCACCCCTTAATTAATGGTTATTGCCTTTCTTTCAAATAAATATCGCCTCCCAAACACGCCATTTCTACTTAATGGACGTGGTTATATTTTCTCCATAGACAATGGTTTTCATTCCAAGACATAATGCTTGTAAAGGTCCTTTCTTAAAGTAATTGTGCTATATTTTCTCCATAGACGATAGTTTTCATTCCAAGACATAATGCTTGTAAATATCCTTTCTTGAAGTAATTGTGCTATATTTTCTCCATAGACGATAGTTTTCATTCCAAGACATAATGCTTGTAAATATCCTTTCTTGAAGTAATTGTGCTATATTTTCTCCATAGACGATAGTTTTCATTCCAAGACATAATGCTTGTAAATATCCTTTCTTGAAGTAATTGTGCTACGAAAATGTTGCCATTGTTTGACATTTATATGAAATCTGTTCATTGCCAATTTATTGCACTATTTTTACAGTTTAAGGATGTCATTAGCAGCTAAACTGAAAATAAGGAAATAATCATTCAGTTAATATTATGCTTGAATTCGTTAAAGTCATTTTCAGAGCTGTTGGGTTAATTTGTGAAAACATTTTTGTATAACACTATAAATTTGTTTGCTCTTCACAAATATTCTAATTAAATTATTGCATTTATATAATTATTTAGTATTGTCGTGTAGCTATATATTGCCACATTAACCTTTGATGAATTTCGTTTTCTGTTCTAGAGATTAATTAAAGACTGGAATATAGTTTTCTTTTCTAGAGAGTAATTAAAGACTGGAATATAGTTTTCTTTTCTAGAGAGTAATTAAAGACTGGAATATAGTTTTCTTTTCTAGAGAGTAATTAAAGACTGGAATATAGTTTTCTTTTCTAGAGAGTAATTAAAGACTGGAATATAGTTTTCTTTTCTAGAGAGTAATTAAAGACTGGAATATAGTTTTCTTTTCTAGAGAGTAATTAAAGACTGGAATATAGCTGTTGACAAGTGGCTGTGGGATCAGAATAAACGATTGCTTTCACAAGTAATGATCGTATTACTGCTCCAAGGTCAATTGTGTTGAAATCACGTTTTTCAGTTTCCGCTGTAAATAAAGATTTTGTCTCGTGCGAACAATTGATTAAGAGGTGAAATCCATTCAGAAACCGAGAATTGTATTTAATTCAATATTCATTTTAAATAATTTTAAATCGAAACACTTGCCAGAAATCCAAACCAAGGGTTTTAATCTAAATATGTAAATATAATTATACATAGCTTTCATGATGCTTTGTATTGTCTATGCCTGTCATTAACATGCTCTGTACAATAAACTTTTAAAGCTTTGAAACTAAATTTCCTAAGTATTTGTGAGTTTGTTTTAAGTAGTTTCACTGCAGTGCAGACACTGACTGCTTCTATTTTGTACAGCTTAACACCTTGGGGCAAGAAGAAAGGTGCCGCGTTCCAACTGTCAAATCATCGCTTCTTGACAAGTCAGGACTGCTCTTTACCTATATATAATGTGATGGCTTGGCATGTCAGGACTGCTATTTCTGTATATAATGTCATCGCTCGGCATGTCAGGAATGTTATTTCTGTGTATAATGTCATTGCTTGGCATATCAGGAATGCTATTTCTGTATATAATGTCATCGCTTTAGGTAAACTCATCACTTTGTATAACAGTAATATTCTTACGTATGTAAGGTTATCGTTTGGTAAATGACAGTAAAATTCTTACTGTATATAGTAATCGCTTTGTATGACACAATAACATTCTTACAGTCTGTAAAATCAATTACTCAGCATGTATGTGGGTATCTGGTTAGAAAGAAAGTTTTCCCAGAAACTACCTTTTGTAAAGAATTTTATCCAACAATTTCACACTAACACTAGACAATTGATGGACCTTTACGACATATCGGATATGTTCACATAGTTTTTAATATCGTTAGAAGTTTCAAGTGTAAAAGTGTTGTATTGTAAGAGTTTGAAGTTGAATGAGTTTGAAATAGCAAAATTCTGCAGATTTTCACACAGAAATATGACACAGCTATACTCAGTACATATCTTGTCAAATCTAATTTGTAGAGAAATTATAAATGTAATAATATGCAATCGATTAGTTATCACATCATTTACAGTTCAAATTGTTTACACTAACATAGATAATCCAATAGTAAAAAGGCAAACTATACACACACAATACTGTCTCTTCTTAAAAAGTTACATACAGCTATCATGTTTTTATCACAAATAGCAAAATTTTACTCCAATACAACCAGGTTTTAATGTTGAGATAAGGAAAATATTTGGATCTAAGGGTTTGGCTTAGTTTGTTCAGAAGGCGCACCACCTATTTTGAAACCCCCAACCAGGTACTTGGGTAAGTAAAAGCAAATTCCAGCAGCCAGACATAGCAGAAAGGCTACAATCGTCAGCGCGAAGCTGTAGCCGTAGGTAGTGGTGTACAGGTATGTTGACAAGAACATGCCTCCAGATTGTCCGGCGTATACCGCGAATTCAATCATAAGACATAATGCTGAAACAAATTGATAATAAATTTACTTCTAGAGAGTTTGCCACATTCTTTCTTTCTTTCTTTCTTTCTTTCTTTCTTTCTTTCTTTCTTTCTTTCTTTCTTTCTTTCTTTCTTTCTTTCTTTCTTTCTTTCTTTCTTTCTTTCTTTCTTTCTTTCTTTCTTTCAACCTTTCTTTCTTTCAAAAACCGACACATTAAAGAAAAACAAAGATCACTGACCAGCCCCGGAGGCCAACTCCATGGCAATCATTGGCAACATTTTCTTGTCCATGAAGAAAATGAGACCGCTAACGACCAAACAGCCGATGATGATAAATAGACCAATGAGAGCGAAAGCGCGAACCGCTCGCAGTGCGTCTAAAAGTCAAGAAAATGCAATTAGAAACATGTCAGAAAGTTATACTAAACATTTTACCCATATTTTTCGCATATTGTTGCTGTTTTAAATATTTTATTATAAATTAAAATAAAGTATACGTGTAAGTGGAGTTCATAATATAAATTTTAAATATGCCTTAGAAACAAAATTTAAAAACTTAATTATTTCTTTTGAAGTATTCAAAAGGATGATTGTTCTTTTGAAACATCGCGTTCGTTGGTAAAATATATTAATTTGAACGCCATTGTGAAACAAATGTTGGTTATACTTGCATTTAAATAGAGATGTATTATGTGAGTAGACTATTATTTCTACAAATTGTGAACTATGTGCTTGCATGTAGTATGCTAAACACTTGACATTATTTCTAATGAACCCATTCATAAAATTGTTATGTTGTATTTATTATGCTGTATGCATGTATTGGGCTAATAAATATTGTTGCAGAAAACTGTAAGTTGAGACTTAAATGTAAGAAAAATGGAGTTAGATATGAATAAACGGGAAACTTAGTGTTTGTTCCCTGATTATATTTTTACAGGGAAAAAGCAGCCTTTTGTTTTTACCAGAATCTCCCAGTTTACTGATTTATAAACTGCTACAACCATGGTAGATTTGAGAAGTCTCTACCCACAGTGTATAAGTGTAAGTATACACTGCCCTCTGTTGATGTATGGTGGCAAAGTATGCTCGACCACATCATGGAATTTCTGGTACAAGTAAGTTACTGGAAATTGCAACATTGTTGTTCTGCTTGAGGGAGCTAATACAGGGAAGAAGCGTCCAGATTAGTCTTGGGAGAATAGCAGCTCATCAGTGTTCTACAGCGTGCAAGAGAAACACATGAAGAACTGACAATTCTATTGTGAACAATAAAATTGAGACTTTGTTACTAAGTGCATGAAGACTACTGCTGCATTGTCTTGTCAAGGTTATGTACAAACAATTAATGCTATAATCTCTATAACTCCATTTCTGTTTTCTGAAAGAAATTACCCTGTGATTTATATTGACAGTTATCTGTTGAATTTTGTGTTAGGATATAAGACTGCATAACATTGAAACTATTTGAACATGGTTCACAGAAATATTGATGTCAAATAATATTTTCATTGTATTTGATTGCTGATTTAATAAATTTATTGACCTTCTTTCACATATTGATAACCCAATGCTGGAGAGATAGTGGGTGGATAGGGGATCGCTAAAATTAGATTAAAGACGGATTTATCTTCTCCTTTGGTAAGACTTTTTCCACGTACGGAAATATTGTGTGACAATAAATGTTTTTCTTTAATGTTGTGGAAGAGAGAAAACGTTTACAGCGCCTGCATATCCGCCAAGTGAGAGAGATGTCTTCTGGAGAATTATTAAAAAACCTAACTTAACGTTCTCATCACTTGTAATTAGTTATGGATGATTAATTTATAATCATAACCATAATAATAATCATAACCATTAACTAGGTGGCATTTGTGTCCATTTTCCATAACCCTAGTTTCAAATGTGGTGTTTTTCCTCTCCCTCTTCTTTAAATAAAAAGAGTTTAGGCAACATTTATTTTTAAAAATTCTGACTAGGTACATATCAGTTTTTCTGACTGATGAAATGTATATCCGTAATACGAGTTCTGTATTCTCTAGATGTTATACAATTTTTGCTCAGGTTCGTAATATCATTATTTCTTAACTGAATTCACAGGTCTTTCGGCCATCATCTTGACATTTCATAAAATACAACACTTTTCCCAACTTTTTGTACATACCCCCCCCCCATTCCAGTCCCAGGAACTGAGCTATTTACTCTTCTTTGGTCCCTTTGAAAATAATTTTAAAATACTTTTAAAAAAAACTTAATCTGTAACATATCATTCTGGCTTTATGACTGTTGACAGGACGTCAAAATTAATAGGCGCTCTAATTTGTTTTCAGATGTGTAAATGTCTCTCTCTCTCTCTCTCTCTCTCTCTCTCTCTCTCTCTCTCTCTCTCTACGTACCTGTCCATCCATCCCTCTATCCCTCTGAAAGACGCCTCAGTGTGTAGTGCCAGTTAGTCACTGAGTGCCTGAAGTATTATTTATCTAATGATTTATAAATTAAAATGAATATCAAATAAAAAGTGCGTGTTGGCATTAGTATTTATACACAGCCTCGTCTGTGAGATTCAACACTACTTGTTTTAGCGTTCTACAGCTAAAGACTGTCACCACCATCCTAGAAGGGGCGGGGTTTTGAACAAAGACAGTGAACAGTGGTGAAACATAATTGTAGCATACCACTATAGTCTACGTCACATCTCTGCTGTCACAACTTTATTTAGCCTTAGTGGCTAGTCAGCACTACATAGGACCTTTTTGTTGTTCATCACAATGTCCGACACGCATTTACCATGGATGTTTGTCTGGCTCTTTTGTTATGCGTGCAAGGGTTACGATTATTGACGGGGTTGTAAGCGAGATTGTTTGTGGAGTGGAGAATGTCAATTTTACAGGACAGTATAATGCAGACACCGCAATCACCCTTTCTAAAACAATAGTAGACAAGTTACTATCTTTTGATGAATATGATTACTTTTATTACTTTCATGGGTTCTCTTTCATGCGGTGACTGTAATCAATCATTCCACAAACCATTCGGTCATAGAACATGCTGTCTGGGGATGGAGTAAGTTTTTCTAATTGATGAATGATGAAAATAATAAAAAGAAGGTAGAGGAAAGGATTAAGTAAAAAGCAACAAATTAAATTTTATGCAGAAGTGCAGCAATTTCCACTTTAAAACAACTACAGCCTAAACCCAAAATTATTTCTAAAAATGTCAAACAAACTAGAGTCCTGGAGTAATTTACCTCCTCCACAACTGAATAAAAAAGGATAATAGCTCAAATCCTAAATTCCTTACCTAGCCCTTCTTACTCATAGTTAAATTTATGTACTCTGAGGTTACTAATGATAGATTAGATCTTTGATTACTCACTGTTTTATTTTTCTACCCTCAAAAATCAAGTTGGGTGTGTCCAGTGAAATGATGATACAATTGGTCGTGCAGGAAAAATGGAAAAAAACCCAACTGAAGTAGGGTCGCAGTTCAAAAGTAGTCATTGTCGTTTCTGTTTCTCATGGGATTTGCTCATGCTTGGACTTTCCCTTCCTGACACACTTCTGGTGTTGAAAGATCAACTCTCTTATTGATCCACAAAAAGATTGACCACCTAACCAGCCTATCCATAGGTTAGGTCGAGTGGGTTCTCAGACTACCACTAAATCGGTAACAAGTTCATGTCGCACTACGCTGTCAGTGGAGTGTTATCATGGTGTGGTATTACCCTCCATCACTGATCTGCCCAAATGCAATCAGTCCACCCATAGAATAGGTCTGGTTTAAGGCCTTTGGCTATCCACAAGCAAAACAGAACAAGCAAAATATCCTGTCTCTTTTGCTGATGCCAGTGACATAAACAAAGAAATGATGCTACTCACGTAACACCATAAAAATAATATTTATGATCTCCTCTCTCTGAATTGAAAAACAGAGGTTTTATAGTCACTAATGTAAACTGGCATCTCTCTCTCAGAGTCTTATCATTCACACAATCAAATTATCCAGCCCTGTCTTGTTGACCCTAGGATACGACCTCTCCCCATTGTAGGTTGCCACTTAATAGGTTCGTGAGATTTTCATGTCTTACCTATCACCTCAGGCACGTAAACAAAAAACTAATCACCTCCAGTACACTTTAAGTTCAAACTAATGCTATTGTTCTAACATGCTAAATTCTTAAACAGTAGATGTAATTACAAATAAAGCATTAATGAAAGTATTTTATGCTGAATTGCTGAACTTCACAAAATCAAAGAATTCTTAAACAATAGTTTCAAAATGATATAATTCTTTTTATCAACAACTTTCATTCAAAAGCGTACAGCAGTAAAACGAGTGAGGAGGGGATGAAAACTGTACACACACCACCTGTAGAAACTAATAATATGCATCATATGCAAAACATTGCTTTTAATAAACAGTCTTATTAATAACAATTACAACATAGCTTTCAAATTACAAGCGACTATGAAGAAATGTATCTTAAGCTTGTTAGTTATAAAACTAGTGAAACTATCAAAGTAGGCGTTTAGAAAGCATTCAGGAATACTGTCTGGCGTGACACTAATTATAATTATATGGTCACTTTCTTTGGCCGGACTATCCAAGAAAAAACATGAAAAATCACGCACGACAAAAGCCAATAAAAAAACCTCTGGTGAGTCCACAGCTAGATTTTTGTGACAAAGACATTAAAATGTAAAGCGAATACCAAACACAAATTGTTTTAGAGTGGTACAGATAAGGACATTAAATGTAAGGCGAATACCAAACACAACTTGTTTTAGCGTGGTACAGATAAAGACATTAAATGTAAGGCGAATAGAAAATAATCATGACAGCTAACACATCACTCACCAGTCACGTAGGCGTCGGGGAGATCTATACAGGTACTAGAAACACAATACTTCCACAACCCATATGAGGAACTATCGTAAACCATCCATCCTGCACCTCCCAGCCCAATGAGATGAAACAGCAGAGCTACTGCCATGCAGATGGTGCCGGCGACGATGGCAATGTGTGGGACTTGGAATTTCATCTCGAAGTATCTTAGACTACAGTTAAATTTTAATTTATTTTAATTTATTTCTAAGTTTTATTTTAACATTAGATTCTATCAAAAGCTTATTTCGAGCCCTCCAAAATAAACGACGAGAATAAATGATGCTTACGACAGAGACTGATTCTCAGATATTTGAAGAATAATTATCATTCAGATGACCGGCATTTAGAAGTTTTGTATTATGTTTAATTCATCATACGTGTCCTTTTGTTGTCTAGTAATTGGTCCCGCATGGAGTACTGAAGTCAGAATTCGTCTCTCTTGAAGTCAACTTTAGTTCTACATTCAGAAGTCATGTTTCTTGAATTCAATTTAAGTACTGAAGCCAAAAGTAGCGGAATTTTAACTAAACTTGAAGTAATCGAGACACCAGTACTGCGCGTTAATAAATCAAGCTTTTAATGCTCTAAAGTGTTCAATAATTAGTAAAATATTTTTTCTAATTCTAATTGCATATATGATTACTCCAATTCTTAGTTAAACACTTTATCTGATTACAATTTGCAAATTTGATTCATTCTGATTTGATCATTCCTATTGTGTGAGCGCACTTGTGCATTAAAAGCTATGACATAAAGATGCGGTTCTATTTGCGGGGAGGAAATAAACACTTGGTTTATATAGGTACCATTTAAATTTGTTTGTTACGTTGTCAACAGCAACTTGTTTTTATTTCCCATTAGTTTCCCTCCATTCAGCGAAATGGACAAAGTTTGAAATGAATATAAAATCGGGTAGTAAGCGTTTCATGTTGCAGCTTGCACGCATTTTTCACTCAAGCGCACCCGACTTGCCGCTTTAACCTGAAACATGGAAAGAAAAAAAATCCAGCAGCCATAAAACTGCCGGCATTAGCACGCACTATTCTCTTTCATTGTACTAGTGTGTCAATAGTCTTCTTCCTGGAATATTCTCGAAACTAACATGCCAGATGATATTTGCTTGGACTTTTGTTGAGATGGGATTATTATCTATAAAATTTGAAACAATGTATTATTTATAATAAATATTTTTTCTCATTTGAAAATTCATTCTCAGAGTTCATGGACTGCCCTGCCTTATAAACTTAGGTAGTGTTTTCTTTCTTTCTTTCTTTCTTTCTTTCTTTCTTTCTTTCTTTCTTTCTTTCTTTCTTTCTTTCTTTCTTTCTTTCAACCTTTCTTTCAACCTTTCTTTCTTTCTTTCAACCTTTCTTTCTTTCTTTCTTTCTTTCTTTCTTTCTTTCTTTCTTTCTTTCTTTCTTTCTTTCTTTCTTTCTTTCTTTCTTTCTTTCTTTCTTTCTTTCTTTCTTTCTTTCTTTCTTTTTTTCTTTCTTTCTTTCTTTCTTTCTTTCTTTCTTTCTTTCAGAGGTCTGTCATGTGTATTTACTACACTAATATTAGTGTGGGCGTCGTCCATGATTGTTTATAAACCTTTTAGGTAATATCTCAATAGACTAGAATTGTGTACCGTAAGGAAAGAAACGTTATTTTTAATGCGAGCGCGAAATATTTGTTTGCTTTGAATGATATCAATTTTAGCGCACAATCCTCACATTCTTCACATTCCTCTCTTCTTCATTACCAATTTATTTGAATGCATTTTTGAATTTGTAATGCTATAATATGTTTGCATATTTACAGAAATTATTTAGAAATTATGTGTGTATGGAACTGTATAGCAATGTGATTTTTTTGAATTTGTAATGCTGTAATATGTTTGCATATTTACAGAAATTATTTAGAAATTATGTGTGTATGGAACTGTATAGCAATGTGTTTTTGCATGACTGGTTAAGTCAGAGAAAGTACTTTGAATACATGAATGAATTTTGGTTAAGAGAAGTGGGTAGTATCTTACACTTATTACTTGATATGACGCTTGACTAGACTTGTGGTAAGAAAAGTGGGTATTATCTTATACTTGTGTTGTGCTATTAACAGTACTTTGGCTTTTCAATTATTGATTTAGATTGAAAATATATATGTGAGTGAGAGGGTATTGTAAACAAAGACATTATTGCCTTCTTGAAAGCTATAAGGGTTATTGTGATAGTTTTTTGAATCCAAACAAATGGGGCATACCAAACATAATATAAAGAAAGTGGTATGGGGAAGCGAGAAGGGTATTTACAAGATATTTATAAGCACGTTCAGGAACAAAATTACCTAAAGAGAATTGAGCGTGAAGCTGAACGAGAGAAAGAGTGGAGAGAGAAGAAATGGCTTTTCAATTTGAAAAATTAAGATTGGAAGTCAATTTAAAATATAAGTCCAACAGCACTGAGGTAGATGAACATGTGAGCGACGGTAATTTTTATTCTGATAGCTATGACAAAGCTCCATTGTTCAAATTTCTTTCCAATCGTTCACAAACAAAGCAGAACACCTTGACGCGTTTTAAAACAATTTGAACGTCTTGCAAAAGCTCATAAGATAAGGAGTCACAACATGGCCATTTTCTGGAATGCCAATTTCCAAAATAATTTGATCGCTGATAAACTACTAATTTGCTATTTCTAGAAGAACGGTGCTTATATCTCTAATATGACGAATGAAGACATTTTCTATTGCGACATGCACCCTTTTGTTACTGGTTATTATTATTATTCTTAATCATCCATTTAACTAATTACAAGTGATGGCGAAATCTTAATTTATGTTTATTAATAATTCTCCCAGGAGACACCACTCGACTCTCCCTTGGCGGATTATACGGGTGTAATAACATCTTCTCTCTTCCACAGCAATAAGACAGACATTTTACTGTCATACTATTTTCGCTGGTGGAAGCTTCTTACTAAAAGAGTAACAAATCTGTCTTTAATTATATTTAACGAGCCCCCCATCCACCCACTGTCAGTCCAACATAAAGTTTAATAATATGTGCAAGAAGGTTAATAGATTTATTAGATCAACAAACGATCAATATACATATATACAAATACAATGAGAACGTTATATGACATCAATATTCCATGAATGTTCAAGTAATTCCAATACTTATTCAGTCTTATAGTTGATACAGCAGTCAGATTAGTACTAAGATAAATCACAGGCTATTCTTATCATAGAAGAAATGTAGTTATAGAGTGATATGAATAATAGTTTATATTAACCTGTTCAATGACGTAAGCCACAACAGTCCTTGTGCCCTAACCCTAACCCTAAACCCTAAACCGGAAGTTACCGTGAATCACGCGAGGGGCCCGCTGCTGATCATACTGTTGTATTGAACAAGGTAACACATCGATTTCTTAAAATATTGTTTGTATTTCCATTTAAGTTATCGTTGTGCGAATTTATGCATTTTATTGTTGCAGGAGTTGTATTTTTGCAATTTTCTCCAAACACGTGGCTTGATAAAAGTGTGGCTAAGTTGAAATGTTACATCCTTTAAATTATTGAGAAATTGAGAAACAATAATTTTGTAAACTAAGAATAACTGAATTGTATCACAGAATGTCTGTTTTGTAGAATTTCTTTTTAACAATTTAATTCATTTTGCATGTATTATATTGTTGTAATTGTAAAACGCATATGCATGATTTTTAAATTGTATTTTTGATTTTCTTCTTATTGAATTTCATTTGTAAAATGTAATGCTTCCTTGAAATTCACAAGTCTCATGTGTACGTTAATTGTAAAAACGCACATGCGTAACCGCATTGTATCTTTTATTATATGTTTAAATATTAATGTAAAGATACTAAAATGGTCAAGGAATAAGCTATGCTATTGTCAACCACATGTATTGGATTGTGAAACCATGAGAACCATCGCTCATAGGAATTCATTTATTTCCAGAGCAGGTTTCTTGGTCTCTCGATCTTGGTCTTTCTTCATCGTCGTAAAATTCACTGCCCAGTGAACTGGCCTGTATATTGCTTCTATTGGTGTATAGCAATTGGCTGAGTATGAACTCCTGATGTGATCCAGGAGAGGGGTGTAATTAATGAAAGACTGTCGACCAAGCTGGTGATAACTGGACCGTTGAGTCCGGTAATCCAACAGGAATTTCGTTGGGGACTGCGTGCTTCATTTATCATCACTATTTGGATAATTAGCTAAGTACAAGGACTGGTGTACTCGAACAAAATAAACTCTATCTGCAATCTATTCGAACACTTCGTGTGTTAGACAAATAGCATAGTATTAGGAAGCTTAATGTTGTCTGAATCTTGAATATATTTTGTTATTTATTAAATTTTATTAAATTCATTTTTATCTTGTTAATCAATTATTGTAGTTGGTTCTTTATGCAAATAGACTGATAGAATTGGGTGGGGGGCGAATGAGTCTAGAAAAAGGAGATTGAATGCATAATTAACTATAATTGTTTAAGGTTTCCCAGTCCGTGCTTTGTACACAAGTTTGCCTGTCTATAAATTTGATGGCTTAAACTACAAGTGTTAAATTTGATCAGACTGAAGGGTGAATTTGAGCAGCGAGTCTGTTGTCAGAATAGGAGGAGCGAATTTTAATTAACATAAAATTCTAAATTCTGAAACAGGGTCTATAAATAAATACTGGACACTTTACAATGGTGCATTTTACAACTGATGTATACAAAATTAATACACTTAATGGTGCATTTTACGACTGATGAATACAAAATTAATACACTTAATGGTGCATTTTACGACTGATGTATACAACATTAATACACTTAATGGTGCATTTTACGACTGATGTATACAAAATTAATTAACTTAATGGTGCATTTTACGATTGATGTATACAAAATTAATACACTTAATGGTGCATTTTACGACTGATGTAGACATTACTGTAAATTATTAAGTATGAGCATTTAAGCGCTATGACTGCAACTATTTTTAAAGGTGCACAATTGCATCTGATGAAGAACTACTCTTAAAGATGCTACGCATGTATAAGTATTATGAAGACAAATATTCTTACAAGTGTTACCTTTGATAAGAATTAATAATGATGCAGAAATTAAAAGTGCATAATTAAATGCAGACCTTTAGTTTGTATACAAATACCTTATGTGCGCACCACACTTTCACATGTACACCCATGACTAGTGAGAAACTTAAAGGTATCTATTCAAGCTCGCCACTTCACCTTTTTAAAAATAGAGAGAAAATTGATGGTAATCAACTTTTTTTTGACTTTAAGCAATCGCGCAGAGAGAATTAGCAGTCTGAAGCCTTTAAATCTACCACTCACTAAAGCTATTATACATTCAACGAATTAAATCTACCTCTTTCTGAAGGTGTGTTATATTCAAAGAACTAGAGAGAGAGAGAGAGAGAGAGAGAGAGAGAGAGAGAGAGAGAGACAGAGAGAGAGACAGAGAGAGACAGAGAGAGACAGAGAGAGAGAGAAAGAGAGAGAGAGACAGAGACAGAGAGAGACAGAGAGCACTTAAAAAATGTGGCGCGCGCACAAACCAGCCATATCCACATTTGTGAAATACATTTATATTTCCTCACTCAAGTGGTACACTATTGTGAACAAAGTATTCTGCAATAGTTCACAATTCAAACGAAGTACTTTAAACAGTATGTGTTAAAATTATCCATAATAAATATGTAGTTTCCCAGCTCTGTCGATGTATAACGCTAAAGCTTCCTTGAACTTCGAGAACGTGGGAGTTTTTTTTTCATGTGGCCAGCTTTACGTTGAAAACGGGAGAGTAAAGATGAAGTTTTAGCATACTACGATAGTTTTTAAAACATTAAAAAAAAAGAAACATGCCTGATCGCGCAGAAAAATATTCGCGCTAAGAACCCCGTTTTAAATTCATTGACGAAAACGGACTCACCCATCCCAACTAAGCAGTTCGGCATTAGGACATTGTATTCAGGTCACGAGCCGCGAACTGCTTAATCCAGGGAGAAACGTGTTTTTTTTTTGTTTTGTTTTTTTAATGTCAGGGAAGGATATATTGCCGTCATGACCGGCCGACTCCACGGTATGTGTAGGTTTTTGTACATAAAATACTCATAAAAAGCCCGACGCTCAAGGTCATTTACTAAATTATGCTCGAATTTTCAGTGACTTATAATCAAGCCTTCCAATACACATATTATGTTCTCAGTAATGCATTCATTTTAATTTTCCACCCGTAAGATTTGACCGGTGGAAAATACCCTATTTCAGGTACATAATTATTGTCAAACCGTTGATTATAATCAAATAAAATAATTATTTTTCCATTTTCGTAGATCACTGACTATCATCATGCAACACCGATAATGCAGCATATAACATACACAGTATACAGTTTGTAATGTTAAACACATTATGCCCTCAATTCTATTATATAATTTATTTTGACTAATAAAGAATAGTGTTTTACGCGATATATAATAAACATTTCCTTCTATTGTGAGTGCTCTATTACACGTAATTGTACAGATAACGATTATTTCCCTGCAAGAGGAAAGTGCCTTTATTCTCTACAAATTTAAGTTTTCTATTGGAATAAGTACACATAATTATGTGCAACTATCTCATACAATACTTTTTTGTAGAATATATATAAAATACTTCCATAAATCAGGTACGACGGTATTTTGTTATACATTATCTGGTTTCTGTTTATTAAAGAATGCAATTTTTCTACTGTTATTGATCTACTCAACAGCAAACAATAAAATATAGTGGAATCGGTTGGTTCACTAAGGATAAAGAACGACAAGAGACTTGATCATTATAGCATTACTTATTTGGTCTGTACGATGTAGTCATGCAATTTCGTTCGCGAGCGCGCGTGCACACGTACACACGCACATATACACAAAACCCAAAACCTATACATAATGCACTACATTTATCTTCACAACACACGTAATTATTTCAAAGTATTAACTGTAATTTTAAAAAAGAAATGCAAATGGGATGTGTTATGAATTTATAGTAAAGTGTATATCTGTGTGTATGTCTGCGTGCGCACGAACGATTCGGGGAAGTTTATTTAACAGGCAAGAATAGAGAAGGACTTTTCAGGCAAAGGTTTGCACCTTTCTAAAAAAAGCAGCCATCAATAAAACTTAGACCAATAAGAATTAGGTCATATACCAACAGAACCAACAGCATGACTTTTACTTATGCAAATTCAGGCCAAATCGGTCAATAATTGTTTGTTTTTGCGAAACCATGACGATAAGAACAAAGCGTGAACCTCTGAAGAATGAAATTGTAGTTCACGTCCAGCATGACGAGGAATTGATAAATAACAAGATAAGAATGAAGAGCAAACCTTTCTTAACTAAAAACACCCCTGCTCGAGTATGCAACCCCCCCTCTTTACACGCGAGACAGGTTAGAGATGTCGCAATGACGTGAAAATAATGTCTATTAATGTACGATATATGGCGTTTGGAAAACCCACGTGCTAAACTTAGACAAGGAAGGTCAATGTAGTCATTATGAATAAGAACAGAAAATACAAGTCTGTTGGTATTTAAAACCTTTCTTGAGTAGGGTTTGTAAAATTTGAGCGCTTTTTACAAGCTCCCTGGAAACATTCGAAACAGAAATGTAGTCTAATTTATGTTAAATGGAGACAATAGCAACATTCGAAAGAGAAATGTAGTCTATTTTATGTTAAATGGAGACAATAGCAACATTCGAAAGAGAAATGTAGTCTAATTAATTTTAAGAGAGACAATGGCAGGGTCAATCAGTGTAGTGTGACCAGTTTCTACATCAAAACATTGCATAACCATCACTTGTGATATTATTATAACACTTCTTCACCATCGTTATAAGTGTTACGAAAATGATCTATCAAAGCTACAAAGGGAAAGAACACTCGAATAATAAGTTATAAGTGTTACGTAAATGATCTATCAAAGTTACACTGGGAAAGAACACTAAAAAAAAAAAAGTTAAATCAACAAAACAATTCAAACAATTCAAACAATTTATTGCTTAATAAATAAAGTCTGCTCATTGAAACCAAACAACAAAATGCTGAATCTAATTTAGTGAAAAAAAACAAAAAAGAACCCCATTTTCTAAGCCGTGGTGTTTGTCACTACAATCTATAAAAGTGCACTAGAATGATCAAATATTAGAAAACTATCCTTTCGTTTTAGCCCGTTGATTGTGGAGTCAACCGAATGATGTCAGGCTGACATATCTTAGACCGGCACGAACTAGTTTTGTTTTTATTTTGTCAGTTAGCAGATTGAAGTGATAACCCAGAAACCTATTAAGACACGTTACATCCACTTGCAGAAGCTAAACTGAAATCGCAAAATCTTCCAAGTGGGCTTTGAAGGTCAAGTTGCAAACATGATTAATCTGCTTGTGACCCGACCCATACATCTCCACGCGTGCTTTTGTTATGTTGTTAAATGTCATTAGGTGATGATTATGTTTCTTGATCTAACTGTCAAGTGGGTCTAACCATACGACAATCGTTTGTAAGTACGACGTACGTCATATGCACTATCCCAACCACTATGGCCAAGGGAACATCCACATTTTCAGAAGAGTGTGGAGGACGCCAACAATATTTCAAAGTTTAATTTGTACTGGACATGAAATAACATCATATTTACTAATACAAAATATACGAATGTATAATATTAAAGAATTAATTTTAAATCCAAAAAGTTTGCATTAAATTTTATTCTCAATTACTCTTTATTACAAAGTGAATTTGCTCTTTCTTGAATTTGCCTAAAGATAAATGTACTAGTTTTACAAAGTAAATATAATAGCTTTCATCTCATTTATTTTTTAAAAAGTTTAATATTGTTCAACTAGTGATCGAAATACTTTATTATTCTTACTTTAAAATATATAGCCAGTTATGGTTAATTTAAAATATTTTTGTATTGCTACTTCTATCTAAATTTCAATAAGCAAACATACAAATATAAAAATAGTTAAACAAAAGTTTTATTGTTACTTGTATCTGGATTTAATTAAACAAATAAATATGACAAGAGTTAATCACAAGTTTTAATCATAAGCTCTCATCAGCATAGAATGGAGAAAGGTTTTATTAAGTCACGTGCTCTCTGTATTAAGTCAGTGTGATTTTTGGCACTACATTTCATTAGCCAGTTTCTCGCATTTGGGAAAGTAAAATGATATTCCTGTGTGACGCCAAAGCCACTTAGCTAATGGATATTATTATTAATAATTAATTAATCATCCAATATTAATTACAAGTAATGAGAATCTTAATTTATTTTATTTAATGGTCCTCCAGCAGACACCACTCGTCTTTCTCACTTGGCGGATATACGGCGCTGTAAATGTTTCCTCTTCCACAACATTACAGAAAAACATTTACTGTCACACAATATTCCGTAGTTGAAAAACTTCTTACTAAAAGAAAGGACAAATCCGTCTTTCATCAATATTTAGCAAGCCTCCTTCCACACACTTTCTTCTCCATCATAAGGTTATCAATATGTGTAAGAAGGTCAATGAATTTAACAATAAATTAATTAAATCAACAATCAAATATACATATAACAAATACAATAAAAACAATTACTTGACATCATGAAACCATGTTCAAATAATTTCCTTAGTACATAGTTTATATTCTAAAATATAATTTAACAGTTTAACAAATAATGTCAATACAAAACACAGAATTGTTCATATCAGAGAACAGAAATGGAATAAATTAGAAATAAGCAATAATAGCTTTTACATAACCTGATTTAAGTGCTGTCTCGATAGTGCATTTTTGCAACAATGTCATAATTTTATTGTCCACATCAACATCATGTGCTTTTCTCTGCACATGTCAAAAACACTGACGTGTTTCTATTCTCTTGAAGTCAACACAGGTGCTTCTCCCACTATACCAGCTCCCTCAAAAAGAATAACAATTTCAGCAATTCTAGTACTTCCTTATACCAGAAATTGCTCATGTAGTCAGCATACTTTGCCATGATACATGAAAGCAAAGAAGTGTAGTGTATTCTTTTATAATTACACACATTGTGGCAGATGATTTCCACGTCTCCCTGGTCATAGTGGTTTACAATCAATGAACCAGTAGATTCAAATAACACAAGAAAACAGAAAATTTTCAGGTAACACAGCCTTTTCTAATATAATCATGGAACAATGCTAAGTTCTAATTTATCATTTTATAATTTCATTCTTTTTTACATTCCAATCACAACTTACAATTTCCTGCATTGGTATTTATTAGCCTGATACACTCACACAGCATAATAAATACAGCAAATCAAAATGGTATCAAGTATCTAGCACGCTATATACGAGCAGCTTAGTTAAGACATTTGTAGAAAAAATAGTTCTCACATAATACATCTTATTAAAACACAGGTATAACACATCAACATCAAAATGCATTAAATATTTCTAAGACCATTTTCTCTCAACCAGTCAGTTAGGTCACCATCAAGCTAACGGCTGCCTTTCATGACTGGACTTATTTGCCACTTCACATTTAAGTGATTAGACAATAGAATTCTCTACAGCATGTAAACTTTATCTCAGCCGATTGACTGGTTTTGTTTTCATAAATCTTAACCATTGGATAATAAAACGACTCATCCAGTTGGAACTGGTTTGGATTGCAATCAGCAATTTCTAGCATATTCTCAACTTGAGTTGTTTACTCCAACTTACAAAAATATCACCATAAGAAGTGCCCAAGATCGGGTCACTTCGACAATTTAACAATTTATATAATAATTAAATTTAGAAATATGGATTGGCAAATTTACTAAGCCACAAATCGTATTACAAATAAATCAAATGAATGTTTAATTAATCTTCTAGACAAATTGTATTATTAACTGAATTATTTATGTTTAGCTCTCATTTCTTATGTTTACTGATTTCCCAGATGATATACTCATACAACTGCCTGTGACCTTTAACATCGGAAACGTTCGTGATTAAAAATGAATAAAATAAAACAAAGATTAGCATCCTTGCTAAATGACAGAGAATGCTTAATTTGCTTTTCCAAGTTTAAAGTGGAGATGGCAATGGATCATAATAGGTACACGTGCCCAAACTGCCAGCCAATCAATGGGCTTAACCGAGCATGACGTCACCAACAAGTCTATGAAGAGTGCACGAGGGACAATGCAAGCAGTCAAGTGTTTACTAATTCATGTGAACAAGAAAGAAATCTGAATATTGAAATCTGTTCAGTAAAGCGAGAGCACTACTTAGTAGTGTCTGAAGTCTCAATCTCCCACACTCTCCCTTGAATATTGTTTGCTCCCACAGGTGTCAATGGCTGTCTCGTTCAAGTGCATGCAGTGACCTCAGCGACGCACTTTTCTTTTACCCTGTTCAGCAATGAGTGGAACGTCACATAACTTTATTCTTTACCCGGTTCAACAATAACTGCACATACATACATTTTTTCTCTTACCGTTTTATATATTCAACAATTATTGCACACACACATACAGTTTTACTCTAACTCAAAAATGATTACACACACACACACACACACACACACACACACACACACACACACACACACACACACACACGCACACACAGCTTACTCTTCATTCACCAATGATTGCACACACATACAGTTTTACTCTTGCTCAACAATGTTTGCGCACTCATAAAGTTTTACTCTTTATTCAACATTTGACTACAAATACGTACAATTTTACTCTACTTTTATTCAAACATGTACATAATTTTCTTCCTTACTTTATTCAACTGTAACTGCACTGCCACTACGTATGCTCTTTATCCTGTCATCAGTTACTGAAGTGTCACACACTCTTAGCTCAGTAGTACTGCAGCGTCACAGTTTTCCTCTCACGATACCCGGACATGCACCGAGTGAAGTCTCAAATTTCACACATCATGTAATCAACACTTGTTATAAAACGTCAAGCACGAATATATCAATAAAATTTATTGTAGTTATGAAACTTTTCTGCTTGGAACCACACAAATTTAGATTCCTATTTGCGCTAAATAAACATCAGGGTGAAGCAGTTTGTATTGCTGTAAAACAATTAAGTAGATCACAGCACATTAGCGGGTTTCTCTCTGTTTAAGGAGCTTTACACAGGTAGCTATTTTCTCTATGTTTAAGAGCTTTACACAGGTAGCTATTTTCTCTATGTTTAAGAGCTTTACACAGGTAGCTATTTTCTCTGTGTTTAAGGAGCTTTACACAGGTAGCGATTTTCTCTACGTTTAAAGACCTTTCACACAATACATCACGTAGCGATTTTTCTCTACTTCAAAGGACCTTTCACACAAAACTTGTCATGTAAGTATTTTCTCTACGCTTAAGGACATTTCACACAAAACTTGTCATTTTGACGTGACCCGGCCCTAATCACGTGACTGCACCTGTTCACGCCGAGAATACTCTCAGAGCCTTGGAGCGAGGATAGCCTCAAGCCTAGAGCCTCTCCCAGATAGCCACTGGTTACAAAAGGTCTTTTATGTTGAGAAAGGTAAGAATTTATAAACACTGTATAAGTTTGCAATTATAATTACACTAACGTGTATTAAGTATATTCATTTAGATCGATATATGTCTGTTTATTATTTTAACTCATCCTTTTCTATTTTTCATCTTTATCCCTTGCCATCTGTGGTTCCCTATTTTTCCATGTATGAGGATGTACGTTGGTGTGCTAGATGCCACTCTGTTGTTCACTGGGTACTTGGGGAGTGTTGATGTATGTGTTGTTCACTGGGTACTTGGGGAGTGTTGATGTATGTGTTATTCACTGGGTACTTGGGGAATGTTGATGTATGTGTTGTTCACTGGGTACTTGGGGAATGTTGATGTAATTGTTGTTCACTGGGTACTTGGGGAGTGTTGATGTATGTGTCAATGACAGGTAATCATGCTGGTTACGTAGCAAATCAAAAATATTTAATGAAAATTGTAACAGCTCTAAATAATTTAACCATATATGACACAACGCCACCCTAGTTATTAGGTATGATTATTATTATTATTATTAATTAACCATAACTAATTACAAGTGAAAAGAATCTTAATTTAGGTTAATGATAATTCTCCAGAAGACACCACTCGTCTCTCTCACTTGGCATATATGCAGGAAATGTGAACGCTTTCTCTCTTCCACAACATTAAAGACAAACATTTACGTCACACAATATTTCCATAGGTGGAAAACGTCTTACGAAAGTCGAAGATAAATCCGTCTTTAGTCTATATTTAGCAACCCCCATCCACCCACTATCTCTCCAACATATGATTATCAACATGTGTAAATTTAACAATAATCTATTAAATCAACAATCAAATATACATATAACATATGCAATGAAAAGATTATTTGACATCAATATTTCCTTGAAACCACATTTGAATAATTTCAATGCTTATACAGTCTTACATACTAACACATAGTTCAGCAGATTAGTGTCAATATAAATCACAAGATGATTCTTATCATAGAACAGAAATGGTGTTATAGAGAGATAAGTGATAACCTTGTACATAACCTTGTCAAGACGATGCCACAATAGTCTTTCATGCACTTTCATAACAATGTCACAAGTTCATTGTTCACAATCAAATTGTCAATTCTTCACATGCTCCTCTAGCATAGTGTAGAATGTTCCATGAGCCACTATTCTCTCAAGACTAATCTGGGCACTCCTTTGCTGTATTAGTTCCCTCAAGCAGAACAACAATGTAGCAATTTCCAGTAACTTCCTTATACCAGAAATCCCATGTTGTAGTCGAGCCATCTTTGCCATCAAACATTAACAGAGTGCAGTGTATCCTTACACTTACACACTGGATAGAGACTTCTTGAATCTACCATAGTCGTAACGGTTTATAAATCAATAAACCAGGAAATTTTACAAAGGCTGCATTTTCCCTGTAAAATATAATCAGGGATTCTTTCTTACTGTAAAGTCTCAACTTAACAGTTTCCTGCAACAATATTTATTAGCCCAATACATGCATGCAGCATAATAAATACAACATAATAATTTATGAACGTGTTCACTAGAAACAATGTCATGTGTTTAACATATCACATACAAACATAATAATTCACAATTGTAGAAATAATAGTCTACTCATATAATACATTTCTACATAAAACACAAGTATACTATATCAATAGCAAAATGCACGAAATATTTCTAAGTCCATTCTCTTTCAATCAGTCAGTTAACTCACCAATAAGATAATGGCCTCCTTTCATGACCGGACTTCAGCCACACCAAATTCAAAGTGATTAGAGAATTGAATTATTTCAGCAGGTAAACCTTGATCTCAGCCCAATAGCTGGTCATTCTTAGTAAATCTTAACAATTGGATAATAAAACTACTCATCCACATAAGACATGTTTAGATTACATTAGCAAGTTCTAGCACATTCTCTTCATGAGTTGTTTACTCCAACTCTGATACAAAAATACCATCATAAGCAGTGCCCAAGGACGAGTCTTAATATTGGCAACAAAGATATAATTATAAGTTTAGAAATAGGGATGGCAAATTTACTCTGCCATACCATATAATAAGGAAATTATACCATCTATAAATAATTTAACACATATGAATATGAATCTAGCTTTTAGATTTAATTATAAATTCTTTTCTGTCAGAGTTTCAAAATAATAACTTCTCATGTTCCATATTTCTTCTTTCAGCAAAGTTGTTAGATTTTCTATGTTACGAGTCAACTGTGCTCTGTATAACAGTAAAGTTGTTAGATTTCCCATGTTACGAGTCAAATGTGCTCTGTATAACAGTAAAGTTGTTAGATTTTCTATGTTACGAGTCAACTGTGCTCTGTATAACAGTAAAGTTGTTAGATTTTCTATGTTACGAGTCAACTGTGCTCTGTATAACAGTAAAGTTGTTAGATTTTCTATGTTACGAGTCAACTGTGCTCTGTATAACAGTAAAGTTGTTAGATTTTCTATGTTACGAGTCAACTGTGCTCTGTATAACAGTAAAGTTGTTAGATTTTCTATGTTACGAGTCAACTGTGCTCTGTATAACAGTAAAGTTGTTAGATTTCCCATGTTACGAGTCAAATGTGCTCTGTATAATAGTAATACGTAACCAGAAGAACAATTACTCAATCAAAAGACAATTATTACACGGTCAAAATAATTATTATAAACTTTCTTAAGTAACTGAAACCAAGCAAAAAAATGATACTAAATTACAGACATAACCTAACATGCACATGAATTGGTTACTTGATTATTACAACGTATCAATGTTAATATAAACAAGACTAATCACTAAACATAAAATACCCTCAGCAAATTTATCTGTGTTCCTGACATATTCACATAATTTATTTGCATTTGATTTTAGGTATTATTGCAACTATTGTGTATGAATTAAAGATTTAAATTGTCGACTCTAAAGTAATCCTCGCTGGAGTTTCCGATAGGCTATACCAGGGCACGTTCCAAACCAGTGAAGCGTAGCGACAAATCCGTAGACGGTCATACACATTTGAAAGTAATTTGTCTTGTGTTGACCGAACTGAACTTGTCCTGCTTAGGCTTGTTCTAACTTTCTATTTTTTTACAGCACCTAAATACAAATTTAAAGCTCAGAACATAATTTATTTTATGTATACATATTTTAGGTCTCATTGTTCTCAAGTAGTGTCTGAAACTGTACAAACTGTACACAGGTATATAATGTATGTCTGAAACTGTACAAACTGTACACAGGTATATAATGTCTGAAACTGTACAAACTGTACACAGGTATATAATGTCTGAAACTGTACACAAGTATATAGTGTCTGAAACTATACACAGGTATATAATGTCTGAAACTGTACACAAGTATATAATTTCTGAAACTGTACACATGTATATAATGTCTGAAATTGTACACAAGTATATAATGTCTGAAATTGTACACATGTATATAATGTCTGAAACTGTACACAAGTATATAATGTCTGAAACTACAGACACTTAGTGTCTAAAACTGCATACAAGAAGTGTCTGAAACTGCACAAAAGGATTGTTTAAAACTGTACACAAGTATATAATGTCTTAAACTGTACACAAATAGTGTCTGAAACTGCATACAAGAAATATCTGAAACTGCACAGAAGGATTGTTTAAAATTTTTTCCTGTCTTTAGTGCTAATGAGCGACAGGTGGGGGATTGGGAACTGTGCTAATGTCTTGTCACAACTTATGATGAGGGAAATTAATACATTGCTTAATAGTTAATGCTCAGTCATTATTGAGGCATATTGAAATATTTATCTCTTATTTCTAACACAATGAATTAATTATTCGTATGCTGCAAACTTTGATATACATTTTGCCAAGACAATGCTTATTTTGTTCCATAATATTACGGTGAAAAATAATTCGCTGGATTGCTTGTTTTTACTCCTAGTAGAATAGATGTAAATGTGATCGCAACAGACTTTAATGTAAACACTCAGAAATAAAACGTACCCTTTCATAAATTATATTCATACTTGTGCATGCACAAACACCCACACACTTAAATGGTTTTTAGTTTCCCAAGGTTACTTCTCAAGGTCAACATTATGACAGTTTTCTCAGATATCCTGGACACCAAAGGGCTCAATGACAAACAAAAGCAAACTCAAGTGTGACTCTACTATGCACTTAGCTTTCTTGGAAACATTTTCGTGGAAACATGTCTCATGGTGAAAGGGTTAGCTCAAGAAAAAATTGTATGCCAAGGGGAAAGACTGGTTTGGGCAGGTTTTGGGAAAAGACCACTTGTCTGTAAGGTTCGCCTCGACAGAGCAAGAAACATTTGCATATCCCGTGTTTTCTGGTTTAAGGGCCTACTTTAACAAAATGCTTATCAAGGCACTTCCCGTAGTTTAATGAATTCGTGTCTCCCAGTGCACGGCAATATACTTCAAGGTGCACTTAAAGTAAGGATTTCTCGATTGGCTGCTTTTAAAGTAATTGGTTTATGCTTGATATTTTATATGACTGCTTAATGCAGAAATTTATTATTAATATTATTTACGATGATACTTGATAAAGCACTTATTCTTATTAAGACTTCAGCGTTTTACCAATAATTATATGTAATACGCAGCGCATGTAATAATGAAGATTTCAGTTGAAGTTGTTTGCATAGGTAGCAGCTTGAAAGTGGTTTTTGGACGGGTACAGCAAGACAAATTCACAAAGACAGTGCGATTACTGGAACTGCAAAGGATGGGATTATATGCACAAAATGTTTTATGTTGGTGCTCGTTGGAAATAAAAAAAAATAACCGTCACACACAAAATAGCAGATTTCAAGAAGACAATCCACATTAAATTACGCAATCTAACTTGGTGACGTCAGCCTTTCTTTGGCGTAGATTACGTCATAATTGCTTACATCACATAGGTACTTTTAAGGTGGCACACCTAGCTGAAATCCGCATACCCACAGACGGAAGGTGTGCGCCAAACTGGTGCGACCTTTCTTACCCTTTTGCCCGCCCTCTCGCCCTGCACCCCAAAACGCAATGTGAGGCTGTGGGATCCCAATGGGGCACTCCAGATCAGATAACGTCTGATGACAAAATGATCAACGCAAGCTTCAGTGGCTACGCTAATCGATCTCCCCCCCCCATCCCGAAATCCGTAAATTGTCAACAACAAAAACTGTATCAAATTTAAAAGAAGGAAGTTTTATTTAAACTTTAACTTTTTGGCGCCGTAACTACACATTTCGCTCAGTAAAATGTGCTGCTGTAAGTTGATTCCGGTGAATTCTGTTCAAGAACCAATATGGCGGAGCTTTGTGGCCTGAGTTTGATCTTGATAATTCACGAAGATTATTTTGAATGTTCCACGTTGTGTGTTGAATAAAATGTACGACTGTATTTTCTACTGGTTAACTTAAATAGTTTTCAGGATATGGGATTTAAGGCGTATAGTGTCAAAACTTAAAATATCAAAATAACTCTAGAAAATCGCGTTTTATCTTCACGACGGACAGCCTACCTGTTCAGGGATACATCTGCTTTAGAACTGCATTCCTTTTATTGGCAACACATTTAGTCAGTGAGTGATTCCATTCACAGTTTGGGAATTGGTTGTTAACTCAGTAAGTGATTCCATTCATAGTTTGGGAATTGGTATGCTGTTAACCCAGTAAGTGATTCTATTCACAGTTTGGGAATTGTTATGTTTTTAACTCAGTAAGTGATTCCATTCACAGTTTGGGAATTGGTATGTTGTTAACTCAGTAAGTGATTCCATTCACAGTTTGAGAATTGGATTGTTGTTAACTCAGTAAGTGATTCCATTCACAGTTTGGGAATCGATACCTTTTTCAGTCATTAAATCCTTTCACAGGTTAGGAATTGCTTTTTAGTTCAGTCATTAAGTGATTCCATTCACATTTTGGGAATTGATAACGTTTTCAGTGAGTGATTCCATTCACATTTTGAGAATTGGTAACTTGTTCATTCATTAAGCGATTCCAGTTACAGTGTGAGAATTGGTAACTAGTTCATTCATTAAGCGATTCCAATTACAGTGTGAGAATTGGTAACTTGTTCATTCATTAAGCGATTCCAATTACAGTGTGAGAATTGGTAACTTGTTCATTCATTAAGCGATTCCAATTACAGTGTGAGAATTGGTAACTTGTTCATTCATTAAGCGATTCCAATTACAGTGTGAGAATTGGTAACTTGTTCATTCATTAAGCGATTCCAATTACAGTGTGAGAATTGGTAACTTGTTCATTCATTAAACGATTCCAATTACAGTGTGAGAATTGACAACTTCTTCACTCACTGTATTATTCTATTTGCAACCATGCATGTATCAATGCGTATAAACAAGGCGCTAAAATGAAATGATAGTAACTTTACTCATTATCAGTACATTTTAGACAGTCCTAATCAGTACATTTTAGCCAGTCCTAATCAGTACATTTTAGCCAGTCCTAATCAGTACGTTCTAGCCAGTCCTAATCAGTACGGATTAGCCAGTCCTAATCAGTACGTTTTAGCCAGTCCTAATCAGTACATTTTAGCCAGTCCTGATCAGTACGTTTTAACCAGTCCTAATAAGTACGTTTTAGCCAGTCCTAATCAGTACATTTTAGCCAGTCCTAGTCAGTACGTTTTAGCCAGTCCTAATCAGTACATTTTAGCCAGTCCTAATCAGTACGTTTTAGCCAGTCCTAATCACTACATTTTAGCCAGTCCTAGTCAGCACGTTTTAGCCAGTCCTAATCACTACATTTTAGCCAATCCTAATCTGTACGTTTTAGCCAGTCCTAATCACTACATTTTAGCCAGTCCTAATCAGTACGTTTTAGCCAGTCCTAATCACTACGTTTTAGCCAGTCCTAATCACTACATTTTAGCCAGTCCTAGTCAGCACATTTTAGTCAATCATAATCGGAAATCAATGAAAACAAAGGACTTTGTATATGGTTCTGTACAGCAAAGCATCTAATCTTGAGGCATACTCATTTAGTTGGAGATTAATTTGTATAATATTAATTTATAATTAATCAAACTGCAGTTACGTCACTGTATTAGATAATACAACTCTCTACAGAAATAACACCAAAAGCATGCACAACATATTTTGATTACATTAACTGTGCCGAAGTTCACCAAGCTGAAGAATTCACTAACTTAATGTAGTTTTCTCCTCACTTCACTTTAATATACACTACTTAATTACTTTATTACACTATTTTCATAATTAACTATATTGTTGCATTATTTTCTCTTCACTTTAATGTACTATTTATACTTCACTTTAATGTACAATTTCACCTCATTTAATATATTTTTCACTTCACTTTAATGTACTTTTAAATTTCACTTACTGTACTACTATCACTGCACTTTAATGTACTCCCCCCTCCCTTCAGTTTAATGTACTTCCCACCCCCTTCACTTTAATATACTATTTTCACTACATTTAATGTACTACGTTCACTTCACTTTAACATATTATTTATTTATTTTTTTAGGAATTTAAAAATTTGTCCATGGTGTGAATCATGCCGCATGTGCTCGTCTTGATTTTGACAAATGAGCTGTCTTGTACATTAAACAGCCACATCTAAAAAGACAAATGAGCTGTCTTGTACATTAAACAGCCACATCTAAAAAGACAAATGAGCTGTCTTGTAGCATTAAACAGCCATATCTATAAAAAGAAAAATAAACGTACAAAGCAATCAAGAATGTCACACTTTGCTTTCGATGCAATTTTATTTTGTTTCTCTGATAAATCATTATGGTCATGCTCACATAAATAAGTGAATATCAATAAAACTGATAAATGATTATGGTCATGCGCACATAAATAAGTGAATATCAATAAAACTGATAAATGATTATGGTCATGCTCACATAAATAAGTGAATATCAATAAAACTGAAGAAAATATCAAGTGAATAAATTTAAATATAGCATGTGCCACGTACCAATTTAACGATTTGAAGAATGTAAAACTTAAATATAAAATATAATAAACTGAAATAAATATAAATAAAACCCAGTGCAATATAACCTAACAGTATTGTAAAATGTAGAGCTAGAAACTTAAAGGAACATTGTACAAAACACAAACTCCTCAAAATAAAACAACAGCAAATCTAACGTATGAAAATGTGTCATGTCCATTGGAAAAGTGATAATTTCAGGGAAGGTAACTGTGTAATGGAAATGAAAGATATCACAATCGCAACGACAGTTACCGGTAATAAGTCTCTACATCCACGCAACTCCTCCTGCGACTGACCCCAGGCAACATACATAAAGTGCAGACAGTGTCACAAACAAAAATATTTTCAGATTATCACTATCAAAAATATTTTCATTTTATCATACTCTCTTCGCCAACAAAAATATTTTCAGATTATCACACTCTCTTCACAACTGTAGTCTCCAAAAGAGAAATTCCAACAAAGTATTAACGGGTGGAAATAATAAGTTGATACCCAGTGCTTTGATATGTAATTCTAATGCATATAGTTACTTTATTTTCTCTGACGTTAATCAAGAGTTTACTCTATTTGAGAGCCAGATTCAATTCTTTCCATCTTTCTTCACATTTCTAATGTCAGTTCGTAGTGTGTTTTTTTCCCTTTTAACATTTGTAACTATACTTGACTAATTTTCTGTTTCCTTTTAACATTTGTAACTATACTTGACCTATTTTCTAACATTAATGTGCTCTTTCTTTTCAACTTTGTAACTATACTTGACCCATTTTCTATGTCCTTCTAAATATTAATGTGTTCTTTCCATTTAACATTCGTAACTATAGTTGAACCATGTTCTAACAGTAATGTGTCTTTTCTTTTTAACATTCGTAACTATAGTTGAAAACCATGTTCTAACAGTAATGTGTCTTTTCTTTTTAACATTCGTAACTATAGTTGAACCATGTTCTAACAGTAATGTGTCTTTTCTTTTTAAAATTCGTAACTATAGTTGAGCCATGTTCTAACAGTAATGTGTCTTTTCTTTTTAACATTCCTAACTATAGTTGAACCATGTTCTATTTCTAACATTAATGTGTTCTTTCCATTTAACACTCATAACTATACTTGGCCCATTTTCTAACTATTTCTAACATTAATGTGTTCAAAGAGCACACCCATTGTCCTACTTTCATACAAGCACAATTACTTCTCTCTTTCCATCTATCTCTACATAGCAAATGTTTATTCAATACACACGAATCTTCCTATTTCTATCCCTCACTCTCTACATACATACATGTTATACAACACATAATTTTTCTGATTTTTTTATCTCTATCTACACACCCTTTCTCATATTTTTTACGTCGACATAAATATGTGTAAATACATATGACATCTCTCTTTCGGCCAATTACTTTAAAAATTAATTTGTATAAATGCATTTAGCACACGTCATTCTGACACATTTCTTCTATCTGTACATTCTTGATGTAACAACACTTTACTTCCCATTTTTTTTAGTAAGAGCGTTTCATTAATGGAACATATGCCGCCAGTTTCGTTCTGTCTTTTTCTAATTTGTTCTCTAACTCAGTATTAACAGCGTTCGTTCTGCACAAAGGGTCTTTTGATTTGAATATTTCTGATTAATTATGCATACTGCATCAGCCTCTTTCTTGGTTAGAAAGAATTCTCCATTAATAATTCTCCATACAGTTCTCTTCGTTTGCATTGACTTGCTTGTCAAATCGTGAATATATCTGTACGGAGAGTTGTCCTCTGACCACATGTAAATGTGCATACAAAACAGTGCAGACTGAAAACCAATAATTGCATCGTGCTAAAAGGAATGACAAAAAGTGCTTCCGAACAATTAATTAATTATATCATAAAATAATTATGAACACATTGGCACACGATAGGCAGTCTGCATTCTATATCGTCATCAACTAATTAAAGTTAAATTGAAAAAATGGATTGCTTTAATTAGTTTGACTTCCAATTGGATTTAAAATAAATACAGAAGTCGGAGTTTTTATATAATTGTGAATGCTGTCTTTCTTCCCAAAGAGTTCATGAAAAGAAATAAATTATTATCCAATAGAATTGTTTTTTAAGGAAGGCCCGGTTAAGATAGAAATGCCAATAAAATAAAATTAAGTCATTTATTAGTATGAACACTGTAATCGAGTGCCGACCGTTTGTTGTTTGTTTATCAACAATAACAGCGAGAAATTTAGCTTCTTTAATTTGAAAGACAAATGCATTGAAACGTGGAGCTCAATTATACAACAGGTTTATGTCACGTTGGTCCCCGACGAGCACAGAATCATATGCTTTTAGTTTAGTTCTGTGGTCCTTTGTATATTACATTTTAAGTTTTTTATAACAAATCAAAATGGAAAACAGTAATTCTGTCAACCTTTTACAGTTATACATTTAAGTTACGCAGACCCCTCTCCGATCAAATGGCATATGAAGTATTTACACTAGTCACCAGACACAACTACACCTGTTGTGTAGGACTGTTGACATATGAAGTATTTACACTAGTCACCAGACACAAGTACACTTGTTGTGTAGGACTGTTGACACTATGCACACCACCGCTCAATGATAAAAAGAAAATCAAAACAATTTTACGACCAGTTTTAACATGCTTTCCATGCAAATACAATAATTTTTAAAATAGGTACACATTGATAAAACAAAACAAATATGTATTAATGATCCGATCAAATGTTTTGAAAAGTGTAATATGAATAATTAATAATGACCTGATTGAATTAATTCTGCTATATGCTGGTGTCACGGGGTGGGGGGTGGGGGAGGGGTGAGGTATAACCCTAACTCGCCTCAGTTTTGGTTGCTATTTAATTGACCAGTTGCACTGTGTTTATCCCGTTTGCTTGAAACAACTACCACTATAATTGTACAAAATCAGCACTGAGTTTGGAGTAATGTGTTATTACTGGTCGTAACTTTATAAAAGCATTGAACAAGTTGTGTTTGTGGCTATGAATTCAGCACGCCTGATACCATTTGTTTGTCAGTGCTGTTTAATGCAGCCTCGAGATTTTTTATTCTTGGTTTTAAAAAAAACAAAAAAGCACCCTGACGATCAGTGACGTAGCAAGTTATTTTGGGGGCCCTTACGCAGAGCTTCAGTTGTGGGCACCTTCGATTTCAAACGAAATTAACACTGTTGAATACAACAATATAGAGAGACTCCGCTTGCCGCCAGGCACCCCCCTTCCTTTTTACTTTTCCACTGACCGCCGGGTCCCTTGTTCATTGCACAACCTGCACAATCCATTGCTATGCCACTGCTGACGTTCACCATTTTATTAGTCAGCCAGATTCCATTCGTTAAAAATACATGACGTAATCTGTAATAAGCAAATAATTCACTAAAAAAATATAAATATATGCTAGTCTCCCCTACTGGACGTCATGCTGCCGAGTGTGATTTCATAATTATCACACTGTGCATTGAACTCCCTTTAAGTCTGACTTAAACAGTATAACTCTGTATTACGTAATATGCCTTCCACAACAAATCGATATTGCATTCAACTATTAGAACGCAATTAAACGTGCTTTTTTTTTTTTAAAAGACCATCACATAATTATATATATATATACAAAGAGCTGAATGATCAAAACACTAAGTTAGACACTTTTCAATGTACATAGTATCAGACACATGCTAATTTACACATATCAGGTATTACATCAATTTATACAGTATCAGTAAGACACACGCCAATAAACACAGTATCAATCAGTCACATGCCAATGTACAAATATCAGTCAAATACTTGCCGATATACACATTATCAGTCAGGCACACCCCAATGTACACAGTATCATCAGACACACGAAAATGTGCACAATATCAATCAGTTACATGCCTATGCACAAATATCAGTCAGACACACCCCAATGTACACAGTATCAGTCAGGCACACTCCAATGTACACAGTATCAGTCAGAAACATCCCAATGCACACGATATTAATGAGGTACACCCCAATGTACACAGTATCAGTCAGACACATCCCAATGCACACAATATTAATGAGGTACACCCCAATTTACACAGTATCAGTCAGGCACACTCCAATATACACAGTATCAGTCAGACACATTCCAATGCACACAATATTAATGAGGTACACCCCAATGTACACAGTATCAGTCAGACACACCCTAATGTATAGTTATCAGTCAGGCTCACCCCTTTGTACAGAGTATCAGTCAGGTACTACCCAATGTACACAGTATCAGTCAGGCACACCCCAATGTTATATAGTATCAGTCAGGCACACCCCAATGTATACAGTATCAGTCAGACCCCCCCCCCCACTTTCAGCAATGCACCACGTAAATTGCACACGCAGGATATTCGTATCCATAATCGCGTCGTACAGTTTTGCAGCAAACGCAGTTATAAATGAGAGTAACCATACAGCAGTCAAACACTTCCTTGCAGTGTAATGTTACAGTTACATTCACATGAATATCTCACCGCATGCAAAACAACATTCACATTAGCATCTCATTGCGTGCCAACCAGTCGCACTTCAACGAAAAGAAAAAGACACCAGGAAAAGAAAGGTCTCATCGTAAAGCAAGTTGTTTGCTAAGTCAACACTTTCCAGTATGTCTACAGCTGCCTTTACTTACAGTACTACAAAAAGTGCATCATCACTCGTCCATATAAAATATAGTGAAATGTTACAATAGTGAGTAGTTAAAAGGATAGAGATAAATGTTCTAATGTTCTAAATGGTTGGAAATGTAAAAGAAGATCAGATACGCACTAGACTAAAAAAACGGTTAGCATTCTAAAAGATGATAAGCAGTCTAACAGAAGTTAGATTAATCCCAACTGAATTAGTTAGTTGAGTTGGTACAATGGTAAATTAAATGGTAGTAAATGTGAAGAAGGCTTACTGTCTAAAAAAACGATATCTGATAGTCTAACTAAAATGTAATAATTGGTAGTTTATCTAAAGTCTAAGTTTATCTTTAGTCTAACTAGTTTATCTAAAGTTTATCTTTAGTCTAACTAAAATGTAATAATTGGTAGTTTAATAAGATAAGCAGTAATCCTAGAGATGATGTTTCTAACAACGCTTGTTTACTAAACGTAACTCACCCGATATAATCGTTAAAAGCACTTGACTAATGAATGAGCACTTTAAACACTTGTTTCAATATTTAACTAGTGAGGCATATCTATTATAAATACGTCTAGGATTGTTTCAGCGTTACATCTCAAATGTGTGTTAAGATGACAACTTGACGAACGCAGCACGTCCTTTGTTAAATTGCGTCACCAGAGACGCAAACAGCAAGTATAACACGTGTGCAAAGATACAACATCTCGGTCATAATCACACGTCATAGATCTGTTTAATGCCGTCAACGAAAATGCAAATCTGTTACAAAAACATGTTTCTAGTCTCTACTGCCTTCTCTCCTCTTCATTAAAACTAAAGTCTGCAAAAACTAGCTCAAATGCCTGGGACCAGAATACACCTCGCCGCCTTTGCAATCACCACCACCAGTTCTGAATCAGATGTCATAAGGCCAAAATGTAAACTTTGTACAAAGGAAACAATATTTAGTTCATTACATTTATTCGTCCACTTTTGATTTAGTTCGAAAAGCCTCTGCCATTGCTAGCCACCGGATTTCAAACGAAGGCACGATAGAAAAGGTGTCCGTTTCCTGGAAGCAAAGTAACGAAACAGAAACACTGGCTGTTAGCATTCTGTCTCAAATACAGTGATTGTGTCACGCATTCATAGAAACACAAACGTATAGTTTGCAATAATTATTGTTGAATGTGACTTTAAAAAAAAAGTAAATTATGAAGAAAATTAATACAAATCAAACACAGGTCCATTACAATTTCAACAATTTTAAAAGAAAGGATCTCGTTATTACACTTTGAAAATAAACGCTTTGTGCAAAACGGTACTGTCTCTGACCAGACGGATCGTAAAGAATATCTGAACAGAACATTTTAACTACACCTATTAAAAACAATTTTGCTTGAAAATAATATGCGAGTATTAAGCAGTATTCTCATAGCTTAATGTCGGAGTATTATCCAGAGATTTCAAGACAAATGAAAGTGTGTAAAACAGTATATCGATTTGTGAGAATATTTATTTTTACTGAAAATACTTGTCAAGGATTGGTCTATTTACTGTCCTTCGTCAGATTTGGTTGTAGTTGTAACTCTGATATATTTGTCATCAATTTATAACTGTAATACCTGTCATCAATTTATAACTCTGAAATACTTGTCATCACTTTGAAATTCTGATATACCTGTCATCATTTGTTACTTTGAAATACTTGTATATAATATTTGTAACTTTGAAACTCTGGTATCCAGTTTATTACTCTCTATCATGCATTATGTTTTGAAACATATATCAATAATGTAACACTTTGTTACTTTAAAATCATGTCACATTGTAAAGCAGTTTGATATTCTGAAACAGGAATCAAAGTTTACACAGATTTTTGTTAGTTTAAAACAATTGCCACATTACAGCTTTGTAAACCAGTGTGATATTCAGAAACATGAGTCAAAGTACAGACATGTGTTATTCTGAACCATTTGTTAGGCTGTAATATTACAGATAAAATCATTGTTATAGAACAGAGCAGTTGTTATATCGTAATATTTCAAACCAGTATTTTATTTGAAAACCTTGTCAATTTTCAGACTAATCTGTTACTCTTTAACACTTGTCACGTTGTAGCGTTTCAGTTTACTTTGTTACTCTGTAACACATGTCTCGTTGTAGCATTTTAGATTAGTTTGTTACTCTGTAACATTTGTCACGTAGAATTTTAGACTAGTTGTTATTCTGCAATGAATAATTTCAAACGAAAGACATATTTGTTGCTTTAAACACTTGTCATAAGGTAACATTGTTGACCATTTTATTACTCACAAGCAACTGTCAGACAGTAGACCAATTTGTTACTCTATAACAATGGTAACATTATACAATAGTTGACCAAACTGTTACTTTGTCAAACTGCTGAGTAGTTTGTCACTGTTACACTACAGAAATGATGATCTAAAACATTTGTTACACTGTAGCACTGTAGGATAGTTTATGCTTTAAAACATTTGTCACACATTAGTACTATAAATCATTTCGTTACTGTCAAACACTCATCACATTGTAATATTTTATAGTGAAACGCGTCACTGTACAGATCAGTTTTGCGCTTGAAAATACTTGTCCAGTTATTTTATTCCCCAATCAGTTGTTCTAAAACAGTTTGCATTGTAACACTGTAAACAAACTTGTTGCTACTTAGATTTGGTGATTTTCTAGGTCAGTTTGACCTACTGACAAAGAACTAGTGTGGGTTAGTTTGCTGTACACTTCTACTGACAAAGAACTGGTGTGGGTTAGTTTGCTGTACACTTCTACTGACAAAGAACTGGTGTGGGTCAGTTTGTTGCTGTACTCTGCTAATGACGCAGAACTGTGTTGGTCAGTTCGTTTGCTGTACTCTGCTAATGACGCAGAACTGTGTTGGTCAGTTCGTTTGCTGTACTCTGCTAATGACGCAGAACTGTGTTGGTCAGTTCGTTTGCTGTACTCTGCTAATGACGCAGAACTGTGTTGGTCAGTTCGTTTGCTGTACTCTGCTAATGACGCAGAACTGTGTTGGTCAGTTCGTTTGCTGTACTCTGCTAATGACGCAGAACTGTGTTGGTCAGTTCGTTTGCTGTACTCTGCTAATGACGCAGAACTGAAACACAACGAGCAAGGTCAACTCACCAGTTACTTGAACACATTTTAAATTTTGTAGTCTGTATTTCAATTTGCTTCCACGAATCATTTAAAATAGTCGCATTTCGCAGACGCATATGTTGTAGTTAAGCTGCCATTTACTTGTAAAATTACATAGTTGTTTTTTTGTTTGTTTAATATTACATAGCTCTTTCTTGTGGTATTAGCTTTTAGTTAAAGATCTTTATGTATGTTGTTCTTGTTAATATGTAATAATGCCATTCCCTACAGTATTTCGTCATTTAATACTGTAACTCTTCATTATTTGCAGTATTTCCTCATTCTCTACAGTATTCCATAATTCTTTGCTGTATTTCTTCATTCTCTACAGTAATTCGTCAGTAAGTGCGGTATTTCCTCATTTTCTACAGTATCTCGTCATTCTGTACGGTATTTCATAACCCTCTACAGTATTTCATCATTAAGTGCGGTAACTCCTCATTCTGTGCCGTATTCCTCACTCTCTACAGATTTTTGGCATTCTGTACAATATCACATCAGTCTGTACTTGATTAGATTTAGAACAACGATCGGCGTAATAGTTTTTCTATTGACTACACTCCATGTATAAAACTGACACACTCTCTTAAATACAAATAGATTTAAATCCTAGCAGGCACGTTGTCATATAGATGCTCGTTTCTTGTTGCAAAGTTCCCGCCAGTGCACCACAGCGTGTTCTTCCGCCACGCTTGCGCGCTCCTCCGTTTCGTACTGCAACTGGCACTTTCCTTGCGATCCAGACATCATCTGCGAGGCTTTCCTCGACCGACCGTTGGTCTTGAAGAGCCTGGCGCGGATCGGGAGCCGCGCCGTGAAGTTCCCGGAAAACTGTCCGGGAAAGCGGCCGGAGCGAAGGTTGTAGCAGGAGCAAGAACAGACGGAGATCTGGTCCGAATATTCTGGTTTCTCTTCAGCTGCGGAGACGACAGCGCCGTTGGTCACGATGATCTCATCATCAACGCGCACGGACGTTATAGCTGCAGGTGGCACAGCTTCGTTGTCACCGCAGTGGTCTGGAAGAAAGTACAGACGTGAACAAGAATGACTGCAAGCTCACCAATCTTTAGAGAGGTCATTTTAACAAACGGGACATTTAAAAAAAAAAGAAGTGGGTGCTCACCTTAAAATTGGCAGAAATGAGGACAACCATGTAACTACATCACTGTTGCTTCAAGTTATTTAAGTGAATCCAATGTTTTCATGAATTGAAGCCGCGTTCAGACCTAACGGCGCACACTCGTGTACAGTGCCCACCAATGCCTAAGACGTGGCTTACTACTGTGTTTACCCAGGCTAATACCAACTAACGACAAAGAGAGCACTGAATGCTGGCATTATACCTGTCAGCCGCTACAACAGGGTCACGTGTCCCGTAAAATCTGAATACCATGTGCCTACTATATTTAAAAAATGAACAAATTTGCTCTATTATATATATAGTATGATAAAAATATTTCAAATGGATTAAAAACAAATTAGTCCAATTAATCAACGAGCAATCCCATAGAACACTCATTCACTCACATGACGTAATGAGCAATCCCCTAGAACACTCATTCACTCACATGACGTAATGAACAACCCCATAGAACACTCATTCACTCACATGACGTAATGAACAACCCCCATAGAACACTCATTCACTCACTTGATGTAATGAGCAATCCCACCGTCACATAATAGCATATTTAGCCCACATCCACCCTCCTCTAAAAATAGACTACAATCAAACTTAGTTCTAGAATGGCTGACACGTACCCCTAGGCTAGAAAATGTATGAATATCTACTCACTAAATCAACCAATGGAAGCACAGCTCAGCTGCGTGCAAACGTACATACTAGAAGTTCACTTAATATTTATTAGTTAAATGCAAGATGACCATACTACTAACTCTTATTGCCGGTTATCAACACAGCAGGAAATCATCCTCTATATATATATTGCTACTGAAGGTATGTGGTTTTGCTTGCCTAAAGAATATTACATTCATGTTTATCTCTTGACATTAACTATATTTTACTTTGTTATATTTTGCTTATGATATTAAAATGTATGATGACCATGTAAGTAAGAGTGTTCTGTCAGAGAACACATGTGGACGAATTCTTAGCCATGAGCATTTTACTGACAGATTGGCACTTTGTCTAAGACATTAAATTCGGCAAGAGCTGAGCTGCAAAGCAACACCAGAATGGAACCACATTACATTGTTTGTTGAATGCATTGAACAGCTAAGCAATGCCATAGTGGAACGACCTATGGGCCAGAGATACAGTTCCAAGGACCAAGTAAGTGCCTGACTGCATATATATAAACATCATTGGGACCATAGATGGCCCATCAGGAAACCTTAAATAGTGACTATATAGTCAACAACCATCCAGCTTCAATCAAATCGAATTAGTCCTTTAAGACTTCACTCAGAAACATTTAGTGTTTTCTTATAAACTGATTATTAATTTACTCATATGGATTACGGTGCCGTGGGACTCAAAACAAACGTTCTCTTACAGCATCACTTGTTCTTAGTTATGAACTATAACCATTTATAAAGTCTCTAAGTGTTGAACTTTACACTATATGTAATAATGCTGTCTTATGTTATTTCTTGTGAATACATTTAATATTGATACATAGACCACTCTTGTTAGCGTGATTCACTTAAATGTTATATGTTGTAGTCTGTCACCTGAATTTACTTACTACATGGCTGTATGTATCAGGGGGCTCGAGCTATCTTCTAAAACTATCACTCTTCTACATTATCTATTATTCATCTTTCTAACACGTGTGTTAGAAGGTGTGTTTTGGGGATTAGCCTAAGGTTACAGACAGCCCATGGTGGTGGAGAATTAACATCTTGTCCATCTCCCTGCAAAACCCATAGAACACTTATGCACTCGCACGACGTAACGAGCAAACCCATGGAACACTCATGCACTCGCACGAACGCGCACAATGCGAACACAGGCACCACCCACCCTCCACCATGTTCATAGACAGGAAACGAAGCACGAGGAGGTTCATGGCCGCCGAGAGGACTGTGAGGCCGAAGAGAATAAAGATGATGCTGAACGCCACATAGTCCGGTTGTCGACTCAGCATGTCATTCTTTTGCAGGGCCACGTAATCGCCAAAGCCGATTGTAGTCAAGGTGATAAAGCAATAGTAAAACGCGTCGATATAGTGCCAGCCCTGCCAACAGTAGACAACGACAGATGAGCATCTGATAGATATATAACTGGGTTTTTTGTTATTATCAACTAGTCAAGAACACATACATGTGCGTTCGCACACACAAGCCCATAAAAGGAGATAAAAGATTACAGTCAACGTTGTGGTAATTTCTTTTCGAATTGGATTCTTAGAATTCTAAATTCTAAGTTGTTGATTTTTTTTATGCTGAGTGGCTTGGATTTAAATAAACAAATGAAAATATGCATTTAGCTTTTATTATAATTATGTTATTGGATTCAGAAGTTTTAATTTTATTTTATGCACACAAAGTACTTATAGCAGATGTTTAATTTTCATTTCCATGACAAGTACATTGTTAGAGTAAGTAATGTGCATGTAACTGGAACCCAGTAGCTCTTAGTTTTCATAAATACAATTCTCCCATAATGAACTGGCATTATGAGTATAGTCAGTTCACACATGTATATATCCCTGTCTTATGACCTCTAGGCTACATGTGTAACACTGATTATATATGTACAATAACATTAAAAGAATATTAGTTTCGTAAGTACAGTATTGACATTGACTTCATAAGTACATTATTGACATTAAGATCACATTGACTTTTTCATAAGTACATGAGTGACATTAAGATCACATTGACTTCATAAGTACATGAGTGACATTAAGAGCACATTGACTTCATAAGTACATGAGTGACATTAAGAGCACATTGACATAATAAGTACAGTGTTGACATTGAAAGAATATTGATTTCCTAAGTACACTGGTCTTATAAGTCTATTGAGCTCATTAATATTGATTTTCCAAGTACACTGGTCTTATAAGTCTATTGAGCTCATTAATATTGATTTCCCAAGTACACTGGTCTTATAAGTCTATTGAGCTCATTAATATCAATTTCCTAAGTACACTGGTCTTATAAGTCTATTGAGCTCATTAATATTGATTTCCCAAGTACACTGGTCTTATAAGTCTATTGAGCTCATTAACACCATCTCGTTCGTAATTCGATCTCATAAGCACATTCATTTGACAATTACATTTACTTAAAAATACAATGGTATTATAAATACAGTGGTCTTGTAAGACTATTGATCTCAGGAATACATTTTATAACCCCACTGGTGTATACTTATCTCGTAAGTACATCAATCTCATTTAGTGATGCAGCACAGACACGAGAAAATGGATTCTGTGAATGGCTTTCTAAATCACATGAGTACGGTGAGCGCAGTTTGTGATTTGATTTCACGCAGCGAATGATTGCACGTTTCAAGAAGCGAGGACAACTGTTACGGAGCTGTTTGCACTCAAGGCTGGGCTATTTAGGGACGAATTAGCAAATATTAACAGCGCGAAACTAATGGGGAAGGAACTGCCCTAACAAGACAAAATACATAATAATCGTCTCCCTTTAGGAGTGATAAGGTCTCAGGTTTTCATTTCACTCTGAATTACATGTTTCTCTTTCTTTAACAAGTGTCAGGTTCTAGCACTGAATAAACAAATCATTACAAAGCTAATCTTTATTATGCCCTGCACATCTCCTCAAACAATCACTTCATTATTTGTCGCATATTTCATGATTACATTAGTTCAAGCATGCTTTATTACTGAAGAATATCTCACTACTCCTTATATAATTCCTGATTCCAAACATGTCTCACTACTACAATCTACTATTTAAACCCCAGTGTACTTCAGCTCCATAATCCAATATGCATCAGTACTAAAGTATATCTTGTTAATTATTACAATCCAGACTTACATCAGTACTAAAGTATATCTTGTTAATTATTACAATCCAGACTTACATCAGTACTAAAGTATATCTTGTTAATTATTACAATCCAGACTTACATCAGTACTAAAGTATATCTTGTTAATTATTACATTACAAACTTACATCAATACTAAAGTATATCTTGTTAATTATTACATTCCAGACTTACATCAATACTAAAGTATATCTTGTTAATTATTACATTCCAGACATACATCAGTAATCTTGCTAATTATTACATTCCAGACACACATCGGTACTAAAGTGTAACTCATTAATTCAAATATGCCTCCGGACTCCATGCAAACCACGTTACTGAAGAGTGCTTCATTAATTCATATTTACCTCTTGATTCCAGGCAAGCCTCAGTGATGAAGTATACATCATTAATTCGTAGCTACTTCCTGATTCCAAACATAAATTGTAATTAAATCATGTGCAATTAATTGATTTGAACCTCCTGATGACTTATTAATATATACATATTTCCTGATCCTAAGTAAACCTCTTTACTGAAATACACCTCATTGATACACATACATATCCTGATTTCAGTCGTACCTTAAAACTGAGTATACATCATTGCTTCCTATATTACTCATGTTTCAGGCGTACCTCATAATGTGAGAAAGCTGCAGCTCCCGCTGTGAGCACTATGGTGGAAATGTTGAAAGTCACGAACAGCAAGTTGGATTGTGACACCTCTTGGTTCTTGGTCCGGAAGCACTTTTTACACTGCTGTAGAACGAACGTCAGGAAAATGTTCAGCCGCTCTCCGACACTCTGGAACATCACCAGACAGAGTGGGATACCGGAAATCGCGTAAAACATGCAAAATATTTTCCCACCAATGGTTTGAGGCGTACTGTGGCCGTATCCTGGAACAGTATCAAGAAATTGAAATGAAGAGAATTCACATTTGGTCATGGGCTTCTATGCTAATTTAACTAGCTAATGATGAACATTTTAAGTGAAAACAAAATTAAATAACCCTCTTAAGATTAAAAACCAAATATTAAATATAAAATGAACAATATTTTAAGAATTATATAACTAAATATTAAATATAAAATGAACAATATTTTAAGAATTATATAACTAAATATTAAATATAAAATGAACAATATTTTAAGAATTATATAACTAAATATTAAATATAAAATGAATAATATTTTAAGAATTATATAACTAAATATTAAATATAAAATGAACAATATTTTAAGAATTATATAACTAAATATTAAATATAAAATGAATAATATTTTAAGAATTATATAACTAAATATTAAATAAAAAATGAACAATATTTTAGGAATTATATAACTAAATATTAAATATAAAATGAATAATATTTTAAGAATTATATAACTAAATATTAAATATAAAATGAACAATATTTTAAGAATTATATAACTAAATATTAAATATAAAATGAATAATATTTTAAGAATTATATAACTAAATATTAAATATAAAATGAAAGAACAATATTTTAAGAATTATATAACTAAATATTAAATATAAAATGAACAATATTTTAAGAATTAGGCCTATATAACTAAATATTAAATATAAAATGAAAGAACAATATTTTAAGAATTATATAACTAAATATTAAATATAAAATGAAGAACAATATTTTAAGATAACTAAATTTGTAAGTGACACGGATGAATAATGGTGCGCGCGCGCGCGCGTCCTCTCAATCCTAATACACCGTGCAATCCTGTCAATCCCATTATAGTTGAAGTAAAGGAAAGAAGAAATTAAAATGTTTCAAACATCGATAAATGACGTGAGCGCTAAAAAGAAGACCTGGAACGTGACACTGGTTTCCTGCCAGATATGCAGAAAAAATTGTCTGATAACTTCAAGTCCCTTCTAAGTTAAGAGACTTCCAAGAATCACTGAATATCTTTACCAAATTTGAACATGCAAACGTTTTAGAGCTTCAGAAATGATGGAATTTTAAAACTGTCTAATCAGCTGTCTAATGGACAACACGTCACGTTTTCTGTTTGGTTTCTGATTTTATCGAAAGTAGAAAATCAAATTATTGTGAAAGGATTTCTGAACACAAAAAGTGAAATTGTGAAAACTGAAAAGTGTAATATAAAATTTAAATATTTTATGCAATGCTCATAACTAAACTATTGTCACTATGCTATACAATTATAAAAAATGACAGAGAAAAGCCCTCAATAATACTATCATATTACTATTATAAAAAATGACAGAGAAAAGCCCTCAATAATACTATCATATTACTATTATAAAAAATGACAGAGAAAAGCCCTCAATAATATTTGCAGAAAACAGCGAGTCAATTACAGTTTGTAACTAAATGTATATCATCTTTTATTTTCTTTTACGCGATTTTTTAAGTACAGGCTTTAAAAAAAACTGAACTGAAATTTAAATATTCGCTAAACTATAATTAAATGTAACCCATTCAAATTCTATTCTTATATTTAAATATTAACCCTATTTTATTTTAAATTTGTTTCCAAGGTAATATTATCAAGTCGCTGTTTCATTTGTACTGTTTACAGATCTAAGTCGCTATTTCATTTGTACTGTTTACAGATCTAAGTCGCTGTTTCATTCGCATTGTTTACAGATCTAAGTCGCTGTTTCATTTGTTTACAGATCTAAGTCGCTGTTTCATTCGTATTGTTTACAGATCTAAGTCGCTGTTTCATTTGTTTACAGATCTAAGTCGCTGTTTCATTTGTTTACAGATCTAAGTCGCTGTTTAATTTGTATTGTTTACAGATGCAAGTCACTGTTTCATTTGTATTTTTACAGAGCTGATTCGCTGTTTCATTTGTATTGTTTACAGATCTAAGTCGCTGTTTTATTTGTATTGTTTGCAGATCTAAGTCGATGTTTTATTTGTATTGTTTGCAGATCTAAGTCGATGTTTTATCTGTACTGTGTACAGATCTAATTCGCTGTTTCATTTGTATTGCTTACAGATCTAAGTCGCATTTTTTATTTGTACTGTGTACAGATCTAAGTCGCTGTTTTATTTATGCTGTTTACAGAGCTGATTCGCCGTTTCACTGTATTGTTTACAAATCTACGTCGCTGTTTCATTTGTACTGTTACAAATTATGTCGCTGTTAAACTTGTATTGTTTACAAATCTAAGTCGCTGTTTCATTTGTACTGTTCACAGACTGAAACTGCCTTAAACCCAGTGACACCTACTAGTGGTATCCTCCAAGTCCATACGACTTCTAACGTGTTTTATTTCATTTTAGTTTGAATGTTGCATAATATTCGCATTTAGTAGTTAATTGCTTTTCAAACAGACTGCTCAGCAGGATTTAAGAATCGCATAACCCATCATTAAAAGTGGCAAAATGCTACTGATGCCAGCCTGACCTAAATATCTTAGCGTGAATCTTGACGTAGATGATAAAAACGATTATGATTGTACAAGTGTGTGCGTGCGCGCATGGCTGAATTAGCGAGGTTGTAGATGGGAAAAGGGTATTCTTAAATGTATCCTCATGACTGATGCGTGAGATTTAATTCCGCGATCTTCTCACTGAAAACCCTGCTAGTGCTATTTAGAGAGATCACCCAAGAACGTCCTACATGGCCTGTGTCATCACATTTGTTATTTACGAATCAATTTTTATTTTTATTTATATTTTCGTGTTTTTAGAACACTAATTTCAGTACCGTGCAATAACAATTACTTTGTCTTTCCATTTCAATAAATATGTGATTTCGTATTTTAGGAAAGAAGAAGAAGACAAAGAAGAACAAGTTCAGCAAGAAGCATGAAGAAAAAGATGGAACAAGAAGAACGAAAGAAGGATAAAAAGAGAGAAAAGAAAAATTCAAGAACAGGACTAATAAGAAGTACACAAGTTGAACAACATAATAATAAGAGGGTTAAAATTAAAAACGTACAAACCAAAACAAATAACTAAAAAAATAATAATAAGAGGGTCAAAATGAAAAACGTACAAACCGAAACAAATAACTACTACTACTACTACTAATAGTGTTAACATGAAAAACGTCCAAACCAAAACAAAGAACTAAAAAAAATAATAAGAGGGTTAAAATGAAAAACGTACAAACCAAAACATTGAACTAAAAAAGTAATAATAAGAGGGTTAAAATGAAAAACGTCTAAACCAAAACAAAGACCTAAAATAATAATAATAATAATAATAATAGGGTTAAAATGAAAAACATCCAAACCGAAACAAAGAACTAAAAAAAAACTTAAGAAGAAGAAGAAGAAAGGAGAAGAAAAGCAATTAGACTGAACAAAATGGATAGAAGGGCGATAAAAAGAGCAACAAATTCAAACAGACGTAAAACAAAAGCTCTAGATGGGGAATGGTAAACAAAAGAACAAAAATTCAAATCAAAGCAGAGCAAGAACAAGAATGAAACAAAATCAAGAACAAAATTAAGCAAGAACAAGAATGAAACAAAATCAAGAATAAAATCAAGAACAAAATTAAGCAAGAACAAGAATGAAACAAAATCAAGAATAAAATTAAGCAAGAAAAGAAAAGTAGATGTAAAGTATTTGTGTTCTATATTAGGTACTATTGATATTTCCAGTATTCGAGATACAGATACAAATGCCACTTATGCTCTGCCATGCCTACTACAGTAACTACAGTATTAAGGATGGCGAGCATAACCAGCAAAACAAAACGAGAGGATTGCCTAGCTGTTCCAGTATGAATGACACCAGAAGTGTATTTAGTGGTTTAACATTTAACAATGGCTCACATAATTCTGAGTATGATAGAAATATAGGGACTTGAAACTTGAAGCTTGAAACTCAACACACAAGAATTAAAAGGTGAAACTTGACATTGAAAGGCCACTTGTTCACACAACATATGACTAAGCAGCAAACATAACTTTCCTGTTTATCACAATATAACTCCATTCTATCTTACACTCCATCCTCAACTTACAATTTCCTGCAATAGTATTTATTAACCTGATACTCACAAGGCAACATAAATACAGCATATCAAACAATGACACATTTTCTTAGCAAACTACATGTGAACAGCCTAGTTCAAACATTTGTAGTAATAAAAGTCAACTCACATAGTACATCTCTACATAAACACAAGTATAACATATCAATAGTAAAATGCATGAAATGTTTTTAAGTCCATTCTCTTTCAATCAGTTAGTTTAACTCACCATCAAGCTAATGACTGCCTTCAAAGCTGGACTTTCTTCTTCCACACCAAATCCAAAAGTGACTAGAGAGCAGAATTTTCTACAGCAAGAGAACTCTTTAAACTCAGCCCATTTGCTAGTCACATCATGATCATTGGATAATAAAAAAAAAAAAAACCTACTCACTCGGTATGCAATCAAGAATGTTCTTGCCTGGAGTTGTTTACTTCAACTCAGACACTTTCAAACAAAATAAGGAGTGCCCAAGATTGGTTTACTCTGACAATTTAACAATTTATATAACAATTTAAATTTAAAATAGGGAGGGGAACTATGTAACGATGATTAGATTAAAAATATCTAGTTATATGCACAAAAGAAATAAATGTTGCAGTATATTTGTATATCTATTTACCTACATGAAAGACAAATATTGTAGTGTATTTTTGTACTGTTGGTAGGTGGGAAAAGCTAGAAATAATTTAAAATTAAAATTATGATGAAAATACAATTACCGATGTTGTCATGACGGCATTAAAACATCTAGATGGCATGAAAATACTGTTATACAGCATTATCATCGTGGTTTGAAAATAGCTAGATGGCATGAAAGCACTATCGTTATAATGGTGGCAGATATGGTGATAGTATAAAAAATCATTGTAATAACAGCAAAATGGAACCACTCTGTGATGAAACTACAATGAACAATTACAATCGTGGCATGCTATGATGAATATGAAAACAGCTTATAATGTACCAATCGTCCAATAGTTGTGATGACGGCATGAATATGACGTAAGTACGAATTATCGATTGTTGTGATGACGGCATGAGTACAGCTAGATATGCCGTTAGTATAAATTATCGATTGTTGTGATGACGACACGAATACAGCTAGATATGACGAAAGTTCAAATTACGATTGTTGTGATGACGGCATGAATACAGTTAGATATGACGTAAGAACAAATTGCCGATTGTTGTGATGACGACATGAATAAGTATGACGACATAAGTATGAAGTAAGTACAAATTACCGATCGTTGTAATGACGGTCAGAGCGAAGTAAAAGGCGCCTGCAAACTTCCACTGAGTGCCAGCTTTGTAGGGCACCATTGTTATCACGTTTTTCCTGATCCTCTCGAGATCGTCGAAAGAAATATTGTATTTCTCTTGGATTCGTCTTTCCCGTTCCGTGAGTGTCCTGTTATTCTCTCGCTCGTATTCTGATTCCAAAGCGTCGAAGACAGCCGCGCCAACCAACAGATAGGTAAAACAACAGACAATGAGTGAAAGAGTTCTGACATTCTGTTTATCCATTTTTCACCCCAGTCATCAGGCTGTGATGAAGTGCATCGCGATCTGGAGAAAGCAATCTGGGTTTGACCGATTTCAGTCACTCATATTTTCAAATCATTCTTGCTGGCACAAGTGTGTACCCTGGTGAGTCAATATACGTCTTATTAAATTTATTTCAAGTGGACACCCGAGGTATCACAGAAACAAAGTTAATGGAAAATATGTAGTATAAACACGTATAAATCACTCTTTAATCTGAAGTGCTTAAGCTCCTAAAACACATTTAACTTTGCAATCTTTACACTTGTAAATGTCTGCTTAAGCCTGCAAAACACACTTAACTTTGAATCTTTACACTTGTAAATGTCTGCTTAATCTGTAATATTCTTAGGTGTAGGGAACTGATGAATCTTTAGTATTCCCAAATACAAGGCATTCATAAACCTGTAACACAATTGGATAGAAAGTACTTTTTTAAAATGTGGATTTCACTTATATTAATATTTTAAAATCTATAATGTTCCCAGATAAAAGCACTTGTAAATGTTTGTTAGTATTTTGAAAGCACATGTAAATGTCTTGTAATCTCAGATAAAATGTACTTTTAAATGTTTAGTATTTTCAAAGCATTTCTAAACTTTCTAGCGTTCCCATGTTCAAAACACTTTTCAATCTCCGATTGAAAAGTGTTCTCCGATATAAAGCACTAGTATTCTCAAAACACTTTTCAAACTCGTAGTGTTGCTATACACCTAGCACTTTTCAATCTAAATACAAAGCGATTTTAAATCTCTAGTATTCTCCGATACATTTGTACTTGAAGACTTGTAGAATTAAAAAAAAATCATTGGAGTCACAGAACTGACTTTCATATGTATGCAATATTATTAGATCTGAAGACTTTCACATATATGCAATATTATTAGATCTGAAGACTTTCACATATATGCAATATTATTAGATCTGAAGACTTTCACATATATGCAATATTATTAGATCTGAAGACTTTCACATGTATGCAATATTATTAGATCTGAAGACTTTCACATGTATGCAATATTATTAGATCTGAAGACTTTCAGATGTATGCAATATTATTAGATCTGAAGACTTTCACATGTATGCAATATTATTAGATCTGAAGACTTTCAGATGTATGCAATATTATTAGATCTGAAGACTTTAGAAATACAGTTCAAGTATAGACCAGTGTTATTCATATATAGGTTCACTTACAGACGCTTGTTCTTGACATACAATTCACTTAACACTTGTATACAAATGGGCAGATCAAATTAAACGAGTGTGTGAATGCATCTTGATGATCTGTTGATGCAGTGCAGTGCGTTAAAGTAGTAGAGTTCGTCACAGTAATCTCATACAGTAAAACATAAATAACCTATTATGACAACGTCCGACCAAGAAACTCATGTCTGTCTGGAAGCTCTTGGTTTAAGCTGAGTACCACTCTGCGCAAGCAAATATGTCACACATTTTCCGTCTCTGAATTATCTCAACACACGTGAGAACGTAAGTTTTCCATGTACAACCGCAAGAGAGGCAATCGAGACAATATCCATGTCCATTTGTTTTTTTTCTGACGTACAAGGCCCTCCGAGCAAATGGTGAGGTAATTCTCGTTACACAGTTACCTTCCTTGCAGAGCCGACGCTTGGTGACGCAGTGATCGACTCGATCACTGCGATGTTTGCCACGTTTTGTAAGCAAAGAAGCAAACATTGTGTCAAAATAAATCAATGCACAGACTTAGTCCTGCATATGTACATGCATCCAAGCTTGCACTGGGTTCCACGCACAGTAATCTGTTTAAGAGATTCATGTTGCACACGGCCCTTTGCTGGCAATGCCACCTCCCCATATTTCCTCTTGCTTGTCTTTGACACTATGAGAAACACATTGTTGTCCGTGTCTGTAGTTGTTTGAGATCTGTATTCTATTTTTAGAAACGTATATCCACATGTGTTTCAGTGCAATGTGCCAATATGTGGACCACTCTTGTTATTAACGAACAGGTGTGTTACAATGGGAAGTGCCAATATGTGGACCACTCTTGTTATTAACGAACAGGTGTATTACAATGGGATGTGCCAATATGTGGGACACACTTGGTGTTGTCGCCGAGATTAATTTGTTTTAAATAAACTACTTTGCTTTTGACCTCGATACCTGCACTGATATATTTAATTAAACAGTGGACTATTTTTCTAATATTTTAAAGTGTATTTTATTATTTCCTTTCTTACATTTAAACTCTTCGAGACCTGTGGTACATTCAACGGAAACCAGGTCTGAAGACAAAATGGGGACAGACTTCTGTAAACACGATGCAATTCTATGAGATTTCTTGCACCCACTTCTGGCATGTTTGCGGAAGTAATCGAAGAGATGTTAACAGGAATATCGTGAGGATAACTGATCGAACATAAGATGGTCGTGGAACAACGACAACAATGCCTCTATGGATGATTGTGGAATTGCGGATGACGATGGTGAAAGATCCTTAGTGTGCTAATAACAGGAAAGCAAATCGAGATCTATGCAGATCGAAGAGCAGATGGTCCGAGACCAGGTGACTACTTTTGCGGAGAAAAGCAAAAATAAAACTCCAAAACATGCAGCTTAAGCAGGTCTGAACTGGTAACCATGGTGACAATTCTTCTAATTGAGCGAGGTAAGTTTCATCCGCCGAGAGGTGCGCAGGTGTACATGGAAAGCGAATGATCTGCAAACAAAGATATTTTTTTTAGAGTTGTTTGTTTTATAATTCACGAAGCACGTACTTATTAACAAGTAAAAATATCAATCGCTTGCATCCCCAGTTACATGCATTAGATCGTCATCTTCATAGCCAACTCGAGCTGCTTACGTCACGAATTTGTAATGCTTGAAGACTTCGAAAACAATATTCAAAAGATTCAGATTCAGTATGATACTACCAAAGACACTTTCTTAAACACGTAATTTGCAATGAACATCAATTTTAGATGTTGTCTTAAAATGATTGTTCTTATATAATTTCTGTTGGAGTGTTATATTAACAAATTGTGACTTACTGGTATATTAGCATTTTTATATTTGAGGTGTATGATTGTTTTATTAACTAATATGTGTTCTATTTACTAAATTGCTTGTTTCGTGTGCATTATTGATAAATAACATAAATAATATATGCTCAAAAGATCACAACATTAATATTTACTTTTCGGATAAAAGTTCTCATGGAGATTTTCATTTTCAGATTAGTTGACTCGAACAGGGATTACTTTATTACCTTCAATACATACGACTCTCTCTCTCTCTCTCTCTCTCTCTCTCTCTCTCACACACACACACACACACACACACACACAAACCAAACATATACAGACACAAACCAAACATACTCAAACACACAAACCAAACATACAAGCACACAAACCAAACATACACACACAATCCAAACATACTCATATACAAAATAAAAATACATACATACACACAATCCAGACATACACAAACCAAACATACTCACACACAAACCAAACATACGCACACACAAACCAAACACACACACACACACTCACACACAAACCAAACATACTCACACACACAAACCAAACCTACTCACGCACACAAACCAAACCTACTCACACACACACAAAACCAAATCTACTCACACACACAAACCAAACATATTCATATACACAAAATAAAAATACACACATACACACAAAAAACACACAAACCAAATATACACACACAAACCAAACATACTCACACACACACAAACCAAAAATACACACATATACACAAACCAAACATACACACACACACAAAACCAAATATACACACACAAACCAAACATACTCACACACACACAAACCAAATATACTCACTTACACAAACCAATCATATACACATACAAACCAAACATACACACACAAACCAAACATACTTACACACACAAACCAAACACACACACACACAAACTAACACACACATACACAAACCAACACACACACACACACACAAACCAAACCTACTCATACATGCGTGCGCATAGTGATAGTGAAAAAACAAAAAAGGTATAAATATTATTTTTAAGTTTACCTATTCATAGCTGTTGACATTAAACATTACCTAATGAGATGACATTAATCCCTTACCTAAAATGTTAACAATAAATCTAACTGTAATTTTTAAAACTCTTGAATTATATTACAGTTTTAAGCATGTATAGCATTACTAGTAGCAAGAATATATTTACACTATTAAAATCAACGTTATTATCAATTATATTTGCACCATTAACATCAGTGCAATTAGTAGTTATAATATATGTACACTATTAACATCAGTGCAATTAGTAGTTATAATATATGTACACTATTAACATCAGTGCAATTAGTAGTTATAATATATGTACACTATTAACGTCAGTGCAATTAGTAGTTATAATATATTTACACTATAAAAATCAGTGCTACTAGTAGCTATATTTACATCGTAAAATATATGGCTACTGGTAGTTATGTCACATTTATGCCATATAAAACCAAACCATTAATAGTTATATAATATTTATTAGCAACTATAATATCCACACCACGGAAAACAGCGCCATTAGCAACTATAATATTTACACCTCGGAAAACAGCACCATTAGCAACTATAATATCTACACCTCGGAAAACAGCGCCATTAGCAACTATAATATCTACACCTCGGAAAACAGCGCCATTAGCAACTATAATATCTACACCTCGGAAAACAGCGCCATTAGCAACCATAATATCTTCACCTCGGAAAACAGCGCCATTAGCAACCATAATATCTACACCTCGGAAAACAGCGCCATTAGCAACTATAATATCTACACCTCGGAAAACAGCGCCATTAGCAACTATAATATCTACACCTCAGAAAACAGCGCCATTAGCAACTATAATATATATAATATAATACGCCATTAGCTATATCAGCTCAAAATTCCAACCATGTGTTTATTCAACAAAAAAAAAAAAAAGAAACCAACATTCCATGGAATGAAAAACATAACCAATTGCCTCTTGTATTTATTTTGCAGAATATTGTACTAGTAATATCTAGTACTGACAGAGTTTTCTTTATTTTAAAAAAAACAAAACAAAACGAAAAAGAACGCTATTTAGAGTTATCTATCTTTTTCTCTCCGTACCGTGACCTTGCACTTCATGAATTAGGTATGGTGCTCCAATGACAGCTTCAAGATTCAAAAATCCCACTGGAGTTCAAAATCGATCCAGACCGCTAGATGTCAAAGAAAATGACCAGTTTTACAATGTACTATAATCCCGGGAAATCTCCTGGCACCGCTCAATAAGGTACACGAGGCACTCCCGTCGAAAACTCTCAGTCTGGAACGGAAACCTTTCACATGGTGTTCCCCTGGCACATAACGGTTTCATACTGCCACATGGAACAACTTTGAAAATCAATCAGATTGTGCATTCACCACTGGCAATTTGTGATTGATCCCTTGCAACAGGTGTGTAAACCTGATACGAATCACTTATACCGTTCAATGCTGCCCTACTGCATTTCAGAAATTTGTAGTAGGTGTGTAAACCTTACCAATTGTACCTTATACCATTCAGAACTATTGCATAGGTGTGTACACAAGAAATTCCTCATATCATTAATTTCTACCGTATTGCACTTCGAAAATCTTGCAGAAAGCTTTTCCTTACAGATTGGTTGCCTTATATGCTAAATCACTGAACTCCGACCTCCAGAAAGGAGGATTAGCTTATGTCAATCAAATAGTGAACCCTGACTTTCCAAAGTGACGTCATTTGAGCTCCAAGCATGAATAGACGAATTGTACTACTGACCATTGTCAACAAGACTTTAATACTTTGGGTTCATGCTTACCCTAAGTCAAATGACCACATGATGAACATTAACAAACTCACAATACAAATATCTCCAGCCAAAAGATAGGCTTAGCTGTCACAAAACTTTAATTAATGTGGACCATAACCTGGGCATAACAGTCTTACAACATCAGTAAATGGGAACTACAACATAGGCTTAGCAGTCACACAACGTTTATAACTGACATACAACATAGCTAAGCAATCACACAACGTTAGTAAATGTAACCCACAACGTGGAATTAACAGTCACACAACGTTAGTAAATGTAACCCACAACGTGGAATTAACAGTCACACAAAGTTAGTAAATGTAACCCACAACGTGGAATTAACAGTCACACAATGTTAGTAAATGTAACCCACAACGTGGAATTAACAGTAACACAACGTTAGTAAATGTAACCCACAACGTGGAATTAACAGTCACACAATGTTAGTAACTGTGACCCACAACATGGACGTAACAACGTCAATATCCCCAGGCCATAACCTGAGTATAATAATCACACAACGTCAGTAATTTCTGGTCATGGGATGAGTTGAACACACACACACACACACACACATACACACACACAGATACACACACAGACACACATACACATACACACACACACACACACACACACACACACACACACACACACACACACACACCATGAGCGTTAGTACCGCAAACTGGTTTGTAATACATTAAACGCTTAATTTTCTGCACCACAGAGTGGAATTAACACAGAACTCCACTAGCACTCACACAACACTAGTATCATCAGGCTACAGGTTTAACACTCACACAACATCAGACTGCAGGTTTAACACTCACACAACATCAGGCTACAGGTTTAACACTCACACAACATTAGGATCATCAGGCTACAGGTTTAACACTCACACAACACTAGGATCATCAGGCTACAGGTTTAACACTCACACGCACTAGCACAATCAGACTACAGATTTAACATTCACTAAGTACGTAAACTGTTAGTAATGAAACTAAGAACACCATCATCACCCCCATCCACCCAAATATCAAAGAAAGAAAGGTTGAAAGGTTGAAAGAAAGAAAGAAAGGTTGAAAGAAAGAAAGGTTGAAAGAAAGAAAGGTTGAAAGAAAGGTTGAAAGAAAGAAAGGTTGAAAGAAAGAAAGGTTGAAAGGTTGAAAGAAAGAAAGAAAGAAAGAAAGAAAGAAAGGTTGAAGGGTTGAAAGAAAGAAAGAATGAAAAAAGGAAAAGTTGAAAGTAGAAATGTTGAAAGAAAGAAAGAAAGAAAGAAAGAAAGATTGAAGGGTTGAAAGAAAGAAAGAAAGAAAGAAAGAAAGAAAGAAACGAAGAAAGAAAGAAAGAAAGAATGAAAGAAAGAAAGAAAGAAAGAAAGAAAGAAAGAAAGAAAGAAAGAAAGAAAGAAAGAAAGAACTTTTCACCAACACTGGCATTAAAATTCTTAGATTAATATTTGCAAAATGGGAAGCATTTTCCTTTAACGTTTTAAAACGCTATAAAATAACTTATTACGTTGTTGTTTAAGGGTTATTGTGTGACATTTTTATTGTTTTGTTGCAGTGGGTTTTTTTTTATTTTTATGAAATTACTCAAAACCATTACTGCTTAATGATTGAAAGTACATTTTAAAAAAGGGGACTCGACGAAAAGATTTTTATCTCACACACACACACACACACACACACACACACACACACACACACACACACACACACACACACACACACACACACACACACACACACACACACACACAAAATCGAATCCAATCAATTCGAAAGTTTACAATTCAAGAACTGCATTCAGTGGCCTACATTTTTACTGCCATTGTATTTTCTTGGAGGCAGCTAATATTTATGGGAAACGCATTCTAGCGTTTAATTGTTATTATTATACTTATCAAACAGGGCTCATCAAATTGTTTTTCCTAAACTGTCTTATGTTCTTTTATAGAGGCATTGTGTTTCTGAGTTTTGCCGAGCTAGTTTGAAGGTGTGTTCTAGTCATCGTGTGCGTGAGCTTTGTACAGCTAGTGTGTGTTCATATATTATTATTTCGTGTTAACCACTTCTCTATTCTCATTAATAATTATTGTGGTTAATTAAGTATGTACTGAGCAATAAGACCATGCAACTCTTCATTGTACAAAGAAATAATTTCTCTATTAATAAATTTAAGTAATTAGTTCCAATGACAATTTTTTTTATATAAGATCATGCAACTCTTCATTGTATAGACTATAGAGAATAGGGAATTTCTAGTCGTAATGTTTGTATTAATAATTCCATTATGATGCAGTATTTAATAAGAACAGGCAATCTTTGCCTACAGAAATGTTTTATTAATACTTATTCTGAAATTAATATCATTGTAACATAATATGAACATGAGATTCCGCCTAACTAATTATTTCTAAATAGGTTAATGCTTTTATAATATCAGTTAGTGATTTTTGTTTTTTACTCATATTATTTACTTTAATGGCATTCTTTCAATTTTATGTAGCTATAACATATTATATGAATATGCATATTCAACTTTGTAATGGTTATCTACTTAACAAACCAATTAAATGTATTTCTTATTATATAGTTCTTATCTACTTAATACACGTTGTGACGCCTACACCACACTAGTTATTGGTTATCATGATGATTATTATTATTTAATCAGCCATAACTAATTATTATTTTAATTTATGATATTAATAATTCTCCAGCAGACTCCTACTCGTCTCTCTCACTTGGCGGATATGTGGGCGTAAACGTTTTCTATCTTCCACAACATTAAAGACAAACATTTACCATCACATAATTTTTCCTCGGCCAGTAGTACTTCTCGCACTCGGCCAGTCGAACCTTTCACACTCGGCCAGTAGTACCTTTCACACTCAGCCAGTAGTACCTTTCACACTTGGCCAGTAGTACATTTCACACTTGGCCAGTAGTACATTTCACACTCGGCCAGTCGAACTTTTCACACAGCCAGTAGTACCTTTCACACTCGGCCAGTAGTTCATTTCACATTACTCCAGTAGTACTTATCCAACATTCAGCTGATCTTTAAAGGTTCATCCAGTGCTTTTCTACTCACCTAAAGGTAGAAATCATCAATAAAAATATACATAACAATCAATTTAATGTTCGCTTATTAGACTATGAGAGTTTAAATCTACACTTCATTTTCTGATACAGAAAGTTACCTCGTCAGTCAATAGCCTCCCTATGTGATACGCCAGTAAATGTGTCCTGTCTGATATGTCATTTCTGCCCTGTTTGGTACGTCAGTAATTGTGCCCTGTCTGATACATCAGTAAGTGCGTTCTGTCTGATACATCGTTAAGTGTACCCAGTCTGATACGTCAGTAAGTGTACCCTGTCTGATACGTCACTTACCCTGTCTGATACGTCAGTCAGACAGGTACGAAGAACAGACACTAAAAATAAATTTGTTCCTTAAACTCTGTGTATCTGTCTATCATTCAATACTGCCCTGTGTCTAACACTAACTTGTGTCTATTGTCCCGAAACCCTTCCTATCTTCAATCAGTATTGTGCTTTCTATTATCAAGTGATGTTCTCATGATTGAAGTCGATCATTTCTATTATCAAGTGATGTTCTCATGATTGAAGTTGATCATTTCTATTATCAAGTAATGTTCTCATGATTGAAGTTGATCATTTCTATTATCAAGTGATGTTCTCATGATTGAAGTTGATCATTTCTATTATCAAGTGATGTTCTCATGACTGAAGTTGATCATTGCGTACGAGATGTCAATTACCTCTCATGCTGTCAATTCCCCCATAGCTGTCTTTTAGCACATGCTGTTTTCAGGTATTTTCCACTTGTCTCTGTTACCTCGATCAGTTATCACTCAATATTGACTTTCATTGAGAACGCTTTTAATTATCATTCACATATGGCTCATTCTCTGGGGAAGTGTACCATGAAGGGTGGGTCCATGTGAATGTGTTTTCTTAGAAATAAAGCATTGAAATATCATGTGTTAATATTTTATATGTTTAGAATTTATGTGAGAGAGACATAAGATAGTTGCGTGAATATGTGTTTATTTGTTTTGTAATTATTGTAATACAAATTCGTTTAAAACTAAAAAACGACCCCTCTTTTTTTATTACATTTTCTTTAATTTTCATTGTTATAAATAATCCAACAAACTTACCGTAACAAGGTTTTCTTAGAAGCGATAATACAATAAAGCAATATTCATTATTCCTATTATCTGCAAACGGTCAATTTTGTGAAGAAATAATATTTTGAAAAGATAGATTCTTCTCAGAACTTAGTTTCCACATAATTTAGATCCAACACTTTTATTCTTATACCAAACCCGGGATATTTCAGACGATCACGCCATGTGCACTGAATGATATTTTTTTTACCGGAAGTATTCATACGCTAATGTTTTTTTCCAAATGTATTCGTTATATTGAAAAATATTGAGCTCTAGGAAAACTAATTTGACTTCGTTTTCTCTTCATCACGTTACAACGGAATGAATAAATTTGTAAATATAAAATGATGACGATAATATCGCGAACTACACTTATATTTTTCATAGGCACCATATTCCAGAAAGATAACTCTCATGTCATTTTGTCGTGGTGCGATGAGTTTAAGTACCAAATAAGAAAGATAACTTTCGTTTCCCATTCTGATCATATTGTTACAAAGGAGAGGCGGGAAAATTTTCGGGATCATTGATGTTTCTCAACAGCTAAGATTTCTGAGAATCTATATATTTTGATTAAATTAATTAACATCGTAAATAGCTTACATATTTATGTATATATCCATCTGGTTTCTTTTCCATTTAAAATTTCACATAGCTGTGTCTATGTTGTAAACGTGAGTGAGTGAGGGGAGAAAAACCTGTGAATGGAATTCAAGAATAGAAATATCGCGATTAGGCTTATTATTATATTTAAATGGATACTTTAATTATTTAATATTATCTTTGCAGCATAATAACGTATACCGTTTTATATTTAGTTGAAAAAACAAAGCTTCTTTTATGATGGCTGATAATTTTGTTAATATGGTTTCCACGTTGCAAAGTTGTATATTTATATTCTATTTTAAATAAAAATATATCCAGATTACGTTAATAATTTAGGTTAATAAAGAAAATACATTTGTGGTAATGAGATAATTATATTGGTTATTTTATAATACTTTTTCTGATAAGAAAATATTTGTAATGGTAAAATCTTACTTTCTAACTTTTCAAGTGAAACATATGCTTTTTTACGGATTTCAAACTCCTACAATATCAACATTTTTAATATTTTGTATCTTTTCTTATATTTTATGTGAACATTAGGCCCTGTTTCACACAACTACATGTAAAATAATTAGATTTAATCCACTTTATTTTTTTCTACTTTCGTGTAACAAAATGGCATACTTCCCCAGAGAATGAGCTATGTCTGTTATGAAGAATTGTTTTCATTCACTCGCATCTGTCTGTTATCTAGAAAGGTTTCCAATCATCACTCACCTCTGTCTGTTATCTAGAAAGGTTTCCAATCATCACTCACCTCTGTCTGTTAGCAAGAAATGTTTCCAATCATCACTCATATATCTGCTTGTTATCGAGAAATGTTTCCAATCATCACTCACATATATCTGTCTGTTATCAAGAAATACTTTCATTCACCACTTATACATATTTGTATTATATAAATATATATGTGTGTGTGTGTTTTCAATCACGCTTCAAAATTGTATATTATCATGCAATGTTTTCAATCAAGACAAACAACTGTATATTATCATGCAATGTTTTCAATCACGACTCGCAATTGTATATCATCACGCACTGTTTTCAATTTATCATACACTTCTTTTTCTATTAATACGCGTACTTTCGTATAAAACTAAGAGTTGAATATTAACACTTTCAGTTATCACTCAGAGTCGTCTATTATCAAGTAAATTTTAAATCGCTCAGAATCCGTCTATTAAACAGAATATTTTCAGATTATCACTCAAGGCATTTACTATCATGCATTATTTTCAGTTATTGCATAGCAATGGGTTGTTTTACACATGCGATCACTAATCACACAGCGCTTTCTATAATCACACATAGTTTCCATTGTTGCTCAATCCTGCTATTATTATGCATGCTGTCATTATCACTCAGTTTTGCCTACCATCACACATGTTGTCACATACTCTTTGCTGTCTCCGATCACGCATGCTGTCACATATTCTTTGCTGTCTACGATCACGCGTGCTGTCACATACTCTCTGCTGTCTACGATCACGCATGCTGTCACATACTCTTTGCTGTCTACGATCACGCATGCTGTCACATATTTTTTGCTGTCTACGATCATGCATGCTATCAGTCTGTTCATTGCTGTCTCTCAAATCACACACGCTGTCAGTTACTGTTCATTGCTGTCTCTCAAATCACACACGCTGTCAGTTACTGTTCATTGCTGTCTCTAATCACGCATTCTATAGTTTATTGTTCATCGCTGTCTCCAATTATAATTATGCATGTTGTCAGTTACTATTCAATACTGTCTCTCAAATCACGCATGCTGATCACGCATTACTGTTCAGTGCTCTCCAATCACGCATTCTGTCAGTTACTGTCCAGCGCTGTCTCTAATTAAGCATGCTGTCAGTTACTGTTCATCGCTAATCACGCAGTGCTTTCGTAATCGCACAATGGTGGTTGTTATCAAGAAAGCTGTCAATTATCACTCAGTGTTGTCTGTTATCAAACATGACTCCAATTATCATTCAGAGCTGTCTATAATCAAGCATGCTTTTAATTATCACTCACTATTTTTTGTTGTCTTGTGATGTTTGGTATTATCTATTATCGCACATTTCTGTCCAGTTGTCGTTGCCTATTATCAAGCAGTGTTTTGATTTATAACTCATTGCTGTCGATTATCAAAACATATACATTTACTTCTTACTCATGTAATAATTTCTGTCAGTTATCACGGATTGTGTGAAGTATTTTGGTTTGCTTTTATTTCTATTTTCACAAGCAATTCTGCCTAACTTCATCGGATTGTCTCCGGTCTTTAGCAGTCGATAGAAATGTTCTCCAAGGACGTAGTGGGTACAACACACCTATTAGTATCTAAACATTGGTAATCACAGATTTTCGATTATCGTCTTGTTAGTAACGATTACCAGTTGTGTAATTTCGTTTTAGGACACACACACACACACACACACACACACACACACACACACACACACACACACACACACACACAAACGTGCGCGCAAGCAAGGTGAGAGAGAGAAAGAAACAGAAGAAAGAAAAATAAACTAGATAAAGAAATAGAAAAGAAAGGGGACGATTTTGCGAAACTGTCACTTTATTAGCAGTGATTATGCACATCAAGAGAAATACTGAGAGACAATGAGAAATTGTGAGAAAGAAAAAGTGAAAGTAGAGATGGTGAGAGAGATAGGGCGGGTGGGGATTAGAAAGAGAAAAAAAAAGAGTCTGAGGGAGATGGAGAGAGAACTTCTATGATAAATATATAAAAGCCGAGAGAAGAGAGGGAAAGAGGGAGCTAAGGAGAAAATAGATAAAGAATGTGACTTCTAGTGACTGCGTGAGATTGTATGAGAGAGCGAAAGAGAAAGGGGGCGGGGGGGCAGTGAGAGAAGACCTAACCAAAGAAACACGTTGGCCTGCACCGCTCTTAGATATGACAGCACTGAGATTTTCTATTTTCGTCATAAGGAAAATTTTTCTTTTTCTGAAAGAATGACCTCAAACTAGCAACGACCATCGCACTCTCTCACCACTCTTCCTTAAGTAGAGCTTTAAATCTGAGACCACTCAGAATGGCCTTTAAATGGTTTATGCCGTATGTTTCGTTGTCGGATCAATACATGTACATACCTCAGCAGAGTCGCCTTGTTCTCTGAACTGCTCTAACACGCTGTCGAACATAAATGCACAGACCCAAAATGGGAACTGCTCACTGGTATATGAAACACCAAACCCACTGCCATACGCTTGCCTTACACGATCAAGAGAAAGACCACTATCTGTTGCCGAGTCAGTGTTAAATGTGTGGCGGCATCTAAACCGGAAACTGCCTGCACATGCGCAAAATGATCCCAAATTTGAACTGGTACGCGCAGTGTTCTTGTATAATCAAATGTTGCCACTTTAGTATTGATCGCTGGCTTGCGTTGTGCTAACGGATACAGTAGCTTTGAGATGAATTTGTATTTTTATTATTTTCTTTTTTACGATCATTGTCAAAAGAGGTCGCTCAACATTAGGTCTATCATACTCGAACTGACATTTTTCTCATTAATATATTATTTTTAAATGGACTGTTTTTAGTTTTGAATAATCAAGTATATATAATCTTTACTAGTCTCCTTTTGTGTACTATTTTTCTCTTTTGTCTTTACAAGTATAATTATAGGACGAATCATTTCATACAAAAATAGGAACGGGGTTAGCTCGGTCAGTAATATTTATTGTCCGTCTCTGTCTCCTAGTTCTGGGATCTGAGGGCCGAGAGACTGCTTGGGGAACACGTGAATATGCAACACCTTCCTGGCTCACACCAGAAACTGTCGACAAAGTCAACCACACATCGATCGATGATGCTGCGGGGCTTGCGCGCGCCTGCATCCGTCTTTCCACGCAAAGTGAAAACATCCGGCTGCTGTCTGTCGATGTCGGTTTCGCTGGAAACCATACACACACACACCACCAAGACCCAGTGGAAACCATACACATTAGTGCAGTGTTTCGTGACCATGTAGACAACGCTTACACGCTCGACAGCACCCGAGTGAAGACTGAACGAGTGCTGATCCAGTTCATACTGTCTCTCGGTTTCTACGGCAGTTTGAACTTTTGAGGAGATACAGCAGTCATTCAAAACGCGCCAGGCGGCGCGGCTGAATAAAATTCTGGCGTTGTGTCAACATCTGCGTATAATCGGGACTTGCGTCGGTTTGATGCGCGCCGAGGAGGCCAGTTCGAACTCAAGTTTCTTTTTGTCCTCATCCATCCAGTGAACACTTGTTACCCGTACTCAAGTTGGTGTTCCTCTTACTCAGTGTGGGCGTTTTGTTCTCGAGTTTCTTTATCATTCGCCCAGTGAGGTCTTCTGGCACTCCAGTTGGTACTTGTACTCATTCACTCAGTGACAGCGCAGCACCTTCATACTCAAATTGTTTCTGAGTAGTGAGATACATTTTGTACGTTTTCTCTCAGTGCCTGACTTGAAGCATTTCTGCACTCATGTTATTACTCATCCATTAAGTGAGGCATTTGCATACTCAAGGTACTCATCCCCTAAGTGAGGCATTTTGTTAATCAAGTTTTATTCATTTAGTTGCTCGCGTTTGAATGACGTCTAATATTTAATTCATTGTGTGTGTGTGTGTGTGTGCTTGAATGACATCTAATATTTAATTCATTGTGTGTGTGTGTGTGTGTGTGTGTGTGTGTGTGTGTGTGTGTGTGTGTGTGCTTGAATGGCATCTAATATTTAATTCATTGTGTGTGTGCGCTTGCGTACGTTACTTGCCTATTCATTATTTACTTTCTAACTGCTACGTAAATGACGTCATCACACAAAACGCCGACACGTTAATTTGACAACGATAAGTGACACGTCGTGGAAAATCTTTGATAATCAATATTGATTTAAACATTTTTCTATCTGCGAATTAAACATAATTTATAATGTGTTATGTTTGCTTCATTTTTGCAAACAAATATTTATGGATATAATTCACAACCTGTATAGATAACAACCCGTAGAGGTCACAACCTGTATAGATAACAACCCGTAGAGGTCACAACCTGTGTAGATAACAACCCGTAGAGGTCACAACCTGTGTAGATAACAACCCGTAGAGGTCACAACCTGTGTAGATAACAACCCGTAGAGGTCACAACCTGTGTAGATAACAACCCGTAGAGGTCACAACCTGTGTAGATAACAACCCGTAGAGGTCACAACCTGTGTAGATAACAACCCGTAGAGGTCACAACCTGTGTAGATAACAACCCGTAGAGGTCACAACATGTATAGATAACAGCCCGTAGAGGTCACAACATATATAGATAACAACCCGTAGAGGTCACAACATGTATAGATAACAGCCCGTAGAGGTCACAACATATATAGATAACAACCCGAATAGGTCACAACCTATATAGGTAACAACCCAGTATATGTCACAATCGGATTGCAGTTTTAACCGTTATATTTTAATTGGTGTCGTTCGGCCTGTTGAATGTAAAAATGAAATAAACAAACATAAATGCTCTAGCTAAAGTATAAAAAAAAATAAATAAAAGCTCCTCAACCTGATGGATTTGCCTTAGAGGTTTGTTGGGAAAACATCATGGGTCACTATTAGTATTTGTGTTTTTTCGCCCTATTCTTTTCAAAATTTTCAAACTGATTGGTTCTGCAGGCCAAATCTACTGCGGATACATTAACGCTACAAGTCTTCAAGTTTCGACTTCGTTGAACGCTATAGAAGTCTAGAATTAACTGAAATAATAACTTTTACTTATTAGTAATAATAATAAACCGTTTGATTTACTGCTCAGGACAAGGTGAAGGTCATTTATGCAGAAAGTAGTTTCCACTGAAGAGAGTAAATATCTGTCCTATTTCTTGTTCATCAGCTGTTTGGCACGCAGAAGTGCAAGCTGCGTCTATAAATAGATCATGAAAATGTCTTCCTTGCAGCTTGCAAAATATTTCAAGCTACTTTGAAATGAGTCCAAATAAAGTCTACAATAAGGAATACGGAAAACCGCTAAAATGCATTCTTGCTATTTGCAGTTTTCTGTGCAGTTCAATCTAAAAAGTTAGAAAAGATCTAATACACACACTACTGTCTTCTATTTACAGTTTTCTGTGCAGTTCAATCTAAAAAATTAGAAAAGATCTAATACACCCTACTGTCTTCTATTTGACGAGCAATGTAATGTCGAGATAAATTTAACTCTGTAACAAAATTACACACGACATCAAATTATGACTCGTTGTTTTCTGTTTGACTGCAACGTGAAATCAAGATAAATCTAACTCTATAATGCAAATACAGAAGACATCAAATTATGACAATTATGACAGTCTTCTACTTGACTGCAATATGAAGTCAAGTTAAATATGACCGTATAACAAACGGTAGCCCCACCAGAATATATTTCATTGTCTTTTATCTGAAATATGAAATCAAGATAAATCTAACTTTGTATCGCCATGAAACAGATGATGCAAAGTAGGTCTCACTGACTTCATTTAGAAGTCAAGATTCTGAGTGGAGAATGAGCTTCGTTGTCTTATGTTTAATCTGCAGTTTCATCAACAGAAATAGAACTCTAATGCATAAAGAAGACGTCATCTTCTGTTTGACTTGCTGTTTCAATGTCTAAAGAAATATAACTCTATAACACAGTTCGAAAGTTAAAACATTTTATCTTACTCTTCAGCAAATAAAGATGGCAAACATGACTTTTCTCCATTTTGACGTGTGTTTTGAAGTCCAGTGACAACTTTCCAATGGATACGCAAAATGTTGGAACGTTGTCCCGACAAGCGTGTTAAGTTCCAGTGACATTACCATCTACAATGGATAAACAAAACGTTAGAACGTTGTCCCGACAAGCGTGTTAAGTTCCAGTGACATTACCATCTACAATGGATAAACAAAACGTTAGAACGTTGTCACTGATCGTGTGTTGTTTGACATACCTGCTGGTGGGTGCTGCTGTGTTCGACGCTCTGGAATCCGAGTACGAAGTAGAAAACAATCGCAGACTTAACGAAAAGGAGCGCCAAATACAGCAGAAATACAATATCACAGCCAAGGACTTGGAGGCTATTCGAAAAAATGTTATCATGATGGTGCCTTACAGAGCTGGAACTCAGTGGAAATTTGCAGGCGCCTTTTACTTCTCTTTGACAGTTATCACTGTCATTGGTGAGTCTGGTTTACTGTTTATTATCACTGTCATTGGTGAGTCTGGTCTACTGTTTATTATTACTGTCATTGGTGAGTCTAGTTTACTGTTTATTATCACTGGCATTGGTGAGTCTGGTTTACTGTTTATTATCACTGTCATTGGTGAGTCTGGTTTACTGTTTATTATCACTGTCATTGGTGAGTCTGGTTTACTGTTTATTATCACTGGCATTGGTGAATGTGGTTTACTGTTTATTATCACTGTAATTGTTGAGTCGGATTTACTGTATTTATTATCATTGTCACATGTGTTGGCTTACTCAGTTACTGTTTTCATTATCATGATCACTGTGTTTGTCATTGGTGAGTTTGTTGTTTCAAATTCTATGTTAATTAATAATTAATAATTAATCATAGTCATTGCTACTTTTGCTTTTGCTTTCTTTTATCATGGCCATTGGAGAATTGGTTTAGAGTATTGGTCATGCAAACACGGAATTAATGCATCATATTTAATTTTGTCCATAGAGAGGGCATCAAAAAAGAAAGGCGAGTATTGCATAATAGGTACTGGTCAGTCATAGATGCATATTCTGGGGGAAGTGGGGGAACTCACTATAGAATCATAAACAATGTTGTGCTGATGGACTACCACTAGACCATGACAAATAGACTTAATGGTGCCCAACTGAGGTTAAAAAAAAATCCCACAGTAGGGGAAAAGGGGACTAAATGACAACCATATGCAAAAAAAAAATAATAATAAAACACACAAACTGCTTAAAATCTCCACTTCCAGTCCAGCCATTTCATGAGCAAGGGAACGTCTATTAAACCACATAACAGTTTAAAAGAAACAAAATGTCAAAGCACTTGACTAAGAAAAGAATGATAGTTTGAATGATTTGATTTCTTCCACAGTGCAAAAAGAACTACCTTTAAGGAAAAAAGATATGTTGTCGAATTATCATTTTTTGAGAGTGAGTTTTAATTTTGCACCTATGAATATTTTTTACAGGAGTCAGCTGAAAATTGTGGGCATAGGAATAGCCCACTTCACAATTGAATTATCATGTATAAGATAAAATATTTAAAGCTACATACAAATTATTGCAAGGTTCCTGGTTTTATTTCCTGGTTTGCTTTGCTGGTTTACCCTTTTGGGTTGTGTTGAGTGAGGCTCACCTGGCAAAGAGGTAAAGAGGCAAGGAGAGACAACTCGGAAAATGAAGAGACTTTGACATGACATAGTTCAGTTTCTTGGGTTAAAGGTTGACACGGAGAGAAATCGTCTTGGAGAGGAATTATCTTAGGATGGGATCTTTTCTGAGACAGTTATAATCGGAAAGAATTTCTTATAGAGCTACTATCAAATAATAAATATGTGAACCTGATGAATTTCTTAGAGAGCTCTATCAAATAATAAATATATGAACCTGATGAATTTCTTAGAGAGCTCTATCAAATAATAAATATATGAACCTGATGAATTTCTTAGAGAGCTCTATCAAATAATAAATATGTGAACCTGATGAATTTCTTAGAGAGCTCTATCAAATAATAAATGAGTGTGGGTATACTTCATATGCTACAACTCTGAGTGTGAGTACGGTCACGCATATTAATAACTCTGAATGTGGGTATGGACGTATGCTGATAACTTTGAAGGTGGGCATGGAAACGAATGTTGATACTTCTGATTGTGGGAATGGGAACGTATTTTAATAACTCTGTGGACGCGGGTCTTCGGGTCTTCTGATAACTCTGAGTGTTGGTATGGCCACCTTTGTTAATAACTCTGAGTGTGTATGGCCACCTATGTTAATAACTCTGAGTGTGGGTATGGATTTGCAGGTTAATGAATCAAAGCGAAAGGTCTTATAAGCTCTGCAACAATGAATCTTGATGTATATTATTATATATGTTACCCTATATCGAATATTTACAGAATATCTTTACAGCTAATTGTGCATGTAACATTAGAGTGAATTTTATGGAGTGTTCTCTTAATTTGCATTCTATATGAATGTGTTTTGGTGCTAACCATCCTTCTTTCCATCGACTGTGAGCAGGGAACTTTTATATTACGGTCTAATGAATGTGTGTGCAGAATAATTTTAATTGTTGCATGTAATATTTTAATGACTAAGAATACAGGGTGTGGCAATGTTATACGTTAATCAATTTGTCTTTAGTGTACGGCCATATTACGCATAATGAGTTTGTGTGCAGGGTACGGCCAAAATATTACGCATAATTAGTTTGTGTACAGGGTACGGCAAATGTTATGTAATAATGAATCTGTATGCAGGTGCAGTCGTGTTAGTAATAGGTCTGTGTGCAGGATACGATCATGTAATTCATTAATGCGTCTGTGTGCAGGATACGGCCACGCCACTCCTCAAACGATTGGCGGTAAGATCTTCTGCATGTTTTACGCCGTGACAGGGATTCCACTGTGCATCGTCATGTTTCAGAGCGTTGGGGAGCGTCTGAACATATTCCTGACGTTTATCCTGCAGCAGGGCAAGAAGTGCCTTAAGAGAAAAGACCTGGAGGTGTCGCAGTCAAACCTGTTACTTATAACGCTCAATGTTTCAACCTTCATCTTGGCCACAGGAGCAGCCATTTTTGCGCAGTACGAAGTACGGAAAGGGGTTAACAGGCACAATCTATTTTTATCTTATGAACCGAGCGGGCACGAGAGTTTAACAAATGGAAGAAATGTTTGACAGTTAACGCCCCTGCATGACATTCATGTCAAATATTTCCTCACCAATCATGTCAGCTTGTGTCGTAGAGTGTACGGGGAGCTAACAATTTTACTTTTGATATGAATTTTACTTTTATTCTTATATATTTGTTGTTATTTTGTCTTAATTATAGAGATGCCTTTGTATCGAAATTGACAGCGTAGCCAATGATTACTACAACTAGTGCTGGTAGAATTCATTCTTGCGATTATCTTACTGTATGAACATTTATCAGTTGTCTATTTATCACATGTTATTGTTCATATATTTATGAATCTATTCAACACAAAGACAGAAGTACGTAGGCCCGGCTTGTCTAAAACAAACAATTTTATGTAGACAACATAACGTGCATAAAGCGTTTGGTTATTTCTTTTTTTGTTTACACTATCTAAAGTCCAGACATTTTACCAGCTAATTCCAAGTCCTTGTTTTGAACTCAAGGAACATTTGATATACTCTTACAAACGCAATGACGGCGTTCTAAAAGAAAACAACCTAAGATAACGTATTGTAGACCTATCTAACGCAAAAAACAACAACAAAGAAAACCCAACAAAACCTCCACGCTTACTGACCACCATCAACATGATGACAATGTTGTATAAAACCTATCTAAAGACATTTCATAGACTTTTTCTAATTAAAGAAAACATTTTATCGATCATAACATTGTGTAGATTTTACATAGCTAAAGGGAAATATGGTACGCACGCTTTCTCGTTTTTGTTCAATAGAACTATTCACGCTTATTTCTTCCTAGGCCTAACCGCTTTGAATAATATTGAAGATGATTTGATGTTTGCCTTGCTATACTCCGTTCAAACCATTTCTCTGTCCCACAGGGATGGCCGTACATCGACTCCTTCTACTATTGCTTCATCACTCTCACGACCATCGGCTTCGGCGACTACGTGGCCATGCAGAAAAATGACGTCCTCAGTCGACAACCGTACTACGTTTTCTTCAGCATCGTCTTCATCCTCTTTGGTCTGACGGTTCTATCGGCGGCCATGAATCTCCTTGTCCTCAGATTTCTCTCTATGAACGTGGTTGACGGTGAGTGACGTACAGTATGTCTATTTGTACAGTGTGGGTTTATTTATGTCTTGTAGCTTAGGTAACGTACATTATTTATCCATGTAGCTTAGATAATGTTCATTATTTATAATGTGCGCTTGCAGATACTAAACATTGTATTTGTAGTTTTTAGGTAGCGTATATTATTTGTAATCGTTGCTAGTAGATAAAGTACATTATTTTTTCTTGAAGCTTTAAAGTTGCTTACTTGTAGTTTGTAGACAACGTATATTATTTGAACATGTGTATTATAGGTTACACACATTGTTTATAGTTATGGCTTGTTGTTAAGGGACATAATTTATAATTGTAGTTTATTGTTAAATGACATAATTTGTACTTGTGGCTTGTTGTTAAGGGACATAATATGTAGCTTGTTGTTAAGGGACATAATTTATAATTGTAGTTTATTGTTAAATGACATAATTTGTACCTGTAGCTTGTTGTTAAGGGACATAATATGTAGCTTGTTGTTAAGGGACATAATATGTACCTTATTGTTAAGGGACATAATTTATAATTGTAGTTTATTGTTAAATGACATAATTTGTACTTGTAGCTTGTTGTTAAGGGACATAATATGTAGCTTGTTGTTAAAGGACATAATATGTAGCTTGTTGTTAAGGGGCATAATTTGAATATGTAGCTTGTTGTTAAGGCTATTATAATTTGTATTTGTAGCTTGTTGTCATTATTAATACTTGTAGGTAATGTACATCATATGTGTTTGTGACTTGCAAACACTACTTATACTTGTTTAATATACATAATTAGAACTCGTAGCTTGTAAGTAGTGTACACATTTATGTATTTATGTAATGCCATGTCCATTAGTTATACTTTCTACTTGTAGGTAAAGTACATTTTTATGCTAGTAATTTTTAGGTTAAGATATCTTTGATTATTATTAGTAGTAGTAATAGTAATAGTAGTAGTAGTAGTATGTGGCTTGTAGAGAGTATATATTATTTTTACTCTGAAATAATGACAACATATGCAAAATAATTTTTTGTTCTAGATAATGTTAAAAAAGAGATGAGCATAGATTTCTTAATTTATAGCAACCTACAAAGTATGCTGCATCTGGGAAGTAAAATATAGAAAATATATATATATCTCTAAAATGTAAATATCGAGCATAATGCATGTTGCTGTGCAAATATATAATAACTTGTAAGTAACAAGCATAGTAATAAACATATTTAGCTTGAAAGTAATGCCCACAATATAACAAGCATAATAATAAAAAAGTTTAGCTTAAAAGTATTGCTCACAATATATATTAGCTTGTAAATAGCATGCATAGTAATAAACATGTTTAAATTGAAAGTAATGCCCACACTATATAATAGCTTGTAAATAACAAGCATAATATTAAACAAGTTTAGCCTAAAGTAAGGCTCACAATATATAATAGCTTGTAAATAACTAGCATAATAATAAACAAGTTTAGCCTAAAAGTAATGCTCACAATATACAATAGCTTGTAAATAAAAAGCATAATAATAAGTTTAGCTTAAAAGTAAGGCCCACAATATACAATAGCTTGTAAATAAAAAGCATAATAATAAGTTTAGCTTAAAAGTAAGGCCCACAGTTTATAATTGCTTGTAAATAGCAAACATTATAATAAACATGTTTAGCTTAAAAGTTATGCTTACAAATATAATAACTTGTAAATAATAAGCATACTAATGAACAAGTTTAGATTGAAAGTAATATTCAGAATATACTTCATCTTACAATTAACAATTTACACATTTTCCTTGCAGTAACTTTAAGTTATTGAGTTTGTAGTTATCATACCTAATAGAAGTTGTAGGCATCGGCTACAATAACAGTTATGTTACATTTTTTATTGTCATATACACTTACTTTTGTTTGCATGTGGCTTCTATTAATATATGTAATATATTTATGTATTAACCTTGAATTTATTGTGTGTTCACACACAGTATTTGTTTACTTTGAATTTATTGTGTGTTCACACACAGTATTTGTTTACCTTGAATATATAGAAATAATACATCGAGCTTCTAAAAGTAATGCTCACAATATACAATAGCTTGTAAATAAAAAGCATAATAATAAGTTTATATGTATATTTTAGGTTGTAACTGATGAAACTCTACAGAATATATTTTACTTTTCCCTTAGCTACCTTTTCATATCAGTAATACAGATTCAGATTAATCTTTGCCATTAAGTTTAGATGAATGTACTTATTCTGTAGCTTACAGGTAATGTTAATTTGCATAATGTACTTCCTCTAATTTAGTGTATTCATACTTTAGCTTATATATAATAATGAAAATATTATACATTAGACATACTTCTTGATAATAATATTACACTTTACAATGCAAATAAATATAATAATATAACAATCACACAGAGATAAAAATTATATTATTCTATTTAAGCAACGAGACAACAATGCTATTATTATACTTAAGGACAGAGATAAAAAATGATATACTTTTAATATATATAAAACCAATAATATAACACTTATACATATAATAAAAATATTACACTTCAGTTTTGTAGATGATAATACATAACTCTTTAGTATATATATAAAACAAATAATATTAAACTTATACAGATGATAAAAATATTACACATATTGGTCAGCCATAAATTAATGAATAATCTAGGACAAAACAGCAAATTGAGGTCACACTTCCGGTGCTCGACATGTCCCCAAGCAATGAATCACTATATATGTAACAATAACATAGATGTCACAAACATTACAATTATGAATTTTATAGCATGTATGCATCACTCATCAAGCTCAATTTAGGTAACACTTTACAACCTGTACATATCACTCAACATATTCAGTTCTGATAACACTTTATAACCTGTACATATCACTCAACGCATTCAGTTCTGATAACACTGTAGATGTGTGTAGTGTGTACTGTTGAACATGGGTTTGATACTAGTTACTACTTTAGAGCATGCATATATTTGTAAGCAAATTATTTTCTTTTAACACGTCACACTTTCCAGAAAACTGTGGAGAAACGGAAGCGACACCTTCCACAACAGTAACGGCTGTCCGTGTAGATGACCAGGTCATCGTAACCAATGGCGCCGTTGTGTCTGCTGCCCAGGAGAAGCCGGAGTATTCGGAGCAGGTGTCCGTCTGCTCCTGCTCTTGCTACAACCTTCGCTCGGGCATGTTGCCAAGCAATTGGAAGCTGTCCAGAAATACTTCAGATTCCAGAGGTAGGACCGAAGTGGTGTCGAACTCGCAAGGGAGGTTCATAAAGCCAAATGACGTAGAAGAGCGAATCAGTATTACAGACGAGAGCACGTCTGTACCACTACGGGACGTGTGCAATAGGAAACGAGCGTCCATTTGACTCTGAACTTGTCTTTTGCCAATCATACTTTCACAGCAAGAAGAGCATCTAGTTGTCAAGAAAGATAACTCTCACAAATTTTCTACACCTTTCGTTCCGTTAGCAATGAAACGGTTAGGCCTTCGTCGCTTGTTCATTTGGTCTGATTAAATGTATATAGCACAAGCAAATTTTCTTTAGTCAAAAATGTTGACATTTCTCTAGGAAATGTTCTTCTGTCAAATTTTTTTCTAACAAAACAGATGGAAAATTTGTCTACTCTACTTCTACAATCTATCAAATTAACTGAGTTTGCGGTCACCTGTGTTTTGCATCAACCATTGCGAATGTTTGTATTGGCATTCTTTCAGTTCAAATGAGTTTGTTTCAGCGCGAATTTTATGAAGAGTCTTGATGACCAAAGGCACAAAACCCCATTTATGTCTGTGTGACAATATTTTTCTTCACAATTGTAAGCTGACTGTGGCTACTCATTGATATTACCTACAACACAATTTGTTTTCTATTTAATAATAATAAATTAACACACCGATATTTCTTCTATTTAACCTTACCTGTTCAGTCAAGTTTCTAACATACCTCTACCTTACAACTGATTTTGTTCTACTTAGCTTTATGTGTAAGGCGACTAAATTTCCTTACCTTTAAGGTGACACTTGGTAAAGTCTTTTAATGTTACCTTTAAGGTGACACTTGGTAAAGTCTTTTAATGTTACCTTTAAGGCGACACTTGGTAAAGTCTTTTAATGTTACCTTTAAGGCGACACTTGGTAAAGTCTTTTAATGTTACCTTTAAGGCGACACTTGGTAAAGTCTTTTAATGTTACCTTTAAGGCGACACTTGGTAAAGTCTTTTAATGTTACCTTTAAGGCGACACTTGGTAAAGTCTTTTAATGTTACCTTTAAGGCGACACTTGGTAAAGTCTTTTAATGTTACCTTTAAGGTGACACTTGGTAAAGTCTTTTAATGTTACCTTTAAGGTGACACTTGGTAAAGTTTTTTAATGTTACCCTTTAAGGTGACACTTGGTAAAGTCTTTTAATGTTACCTTTTTGTCTCCTTATCTTTCATATAACTTTTATAAGGCACACTTGTTTTAAAAGTTAGTTCTACTCTAAATGGAATAACTAACTCAGACCTGGACTCTTCTCGTTCGTTACAACACAAATGAACTGCTTACACTATCAACACACAATCACTTTGACACTGCATGTCTATTTCAACATTAATAAAATACTTCACAAATACACTGCATGTCTATTTCAACATTAATAAAATACTTCACAAATACACTGCATGTCTATTTCAACATTAATAAAATACTTCACAAATACACTGCATGTCTATTTCAACATTAATAAAATACTTCACAAATACACTGCATGTCTATTTCAACATTAATAAAATACTTCACAAATACACTGCATGTCTATTTCAACATTAATAAAATACTTACACAAATACACAAACTCTCCTTGCTCTACTTAGGTAAACAGCATCATACTGGTGACACAAGTACATCTTATAGTACTGTTTGCGCCACAGTAAAGACATCAACTGAGATAGCTTAATAAATATCAGATACACAATTTCATTAAAATGCTCTGGCAAATTATTTCCATTAATAATTATTAGACCTGGGTTACTAAGTACAAGATAGGTCAATGAGTACAATTTATTGAACAGATCATCTTCCAAGGCCACATCTACACTGAACATTAAGACTTCTGCATTTTATTTTTTAAATCACGACCAACTTAACGTATACCTCTATGAAAGTGATTGTTCAGTCGCGCTGTGAAAGCGTGTGAAGTGAGATATGACCGTGAAACTATACTAAAGTGTTTGATCAGTCATGTAAAAACATAGTGCAGTGTTTGACCACTCATGTAAAATCTTGCACTGTGTAATGCAAGAACAACCAACATTGGATAAATGTGTTTGTCACGCCGCTAAACCATACACAGGATAATGTGAGTTACACTGTATCAAAGTATTTAGTCACGATGTGAAATCGTGCAGAGAGTAATGTGATGTGAGTAACACTCTATCAAAATGTTCATTCTCCCTGTGAAAACGTGCAGAGAGAGTAATGTGATGTGAGTAACACTATCACTTGTTCATTCTACCTGTGAAAACATGCAGAGAGAGTAATGTGATGTGAGTAACACTCTATCAAAATGTTCATTCTCCCTGTGAAAACGTGCAGAGAGTAATGGGATGTGAGTAACACTCTATCAAAATGTTCATTCTCCCTGTGAAAACGTGCAGAGAGAGTAATGTGATGTGAGTAGCACTCTATTAAAATGTTCATTCTCCTTGTGAAAACGTGCAGAGAGTATTGAAGCATGGCAAGGAGAACTTGAAATAAGAGAGAAGGGCAAGTCAAGTCTGATATTTACGCTGTTAACAAATCGCTTACTTCAACTTTGTGCTAAATAGTTACCTTGAGTTATCCATTGTTTTCTCAGTCCGATTTCTCACCACAGTATCCATGTGATATTGAGAGACTCCTTGACAGGTGTGAGGTATGAAAGTCAGCAGTTCTGGCGTGAAATGGCTGTCTATTCTGAGGCCACCATCGTAACATATTGTTGGCTGGACTGTGACGTATTAAGCCTTTGTTAAAAGACATTATTTATATCTAAATGGCCGCCTTGCAGAGACTATACACTGTTTAGGTCTGAGCAATACATGTACATTGCCACATTCAGAATAACTCATATTTGTTGTTACCATTTAAAAATACGTTGTGCAACCCTGTCATGATGATGACGTGTGTATCCTTTAACTAAAATTGAACAAATTGTTTTATTCTGCAGCTTCGAAATTTTTTTCTAATTCATTATCAGGTACATTATTACTTTTTGATTATTCCATGTATTTTTATATTTGCATATGCCAGCATTTACATGTCTTTAATTTAAAACTTTTCCCCACTCACTACACGATTCCTCTCTACTCACTCCTTGATTCTTAACATCTTGATTCCTATTTTTTGTACTATTTGATTCCTCTCTTATTACTGCATCATTCCTCTTTTCTCACTACAACCTCTCTTTTTCACTTCTCGATTCTTAAATACTTTGATTCCTCTATTCTGTTCTGTAATTAGTATTTTCTTCTTCTCATTATTTGATTTCTCTATTCTGCTCATTTTAAATTGTTTTCTTTTACTCATTATTTGGTTCATCTCTTCTACTTAAATTTGATATTTTTCTTCCTGCTGACACTGCACTAGTAAATTTTTGCTAACCGTTCAAATACAATTTTCAAACAGAATGCTGGAGTGTGTGACTATTTTCATTGCCTTGACAAATTATATCCCCCTTCCTGGTGTGTTTTTAAAATTGAATATTTCATAACACACATAATACTATATAACATTCCAATAATTATTTAACACACAACAGGATATAGCAATCCAAATGTTATATAGCAATTAACACGATATAACATCCCGATATAATGCAACATGGTATAAGATACTAAAACTTATTTAATATAGCAATCTAAATGTATTAGAGTAAGACTTAACATGATACAACCGAATGTACCAGAAACCTACCAGCACAACTGATCATCTAGGCAATACGTGCACTGGCTCTCCCAGCGTTAATAAGGTATAATCATACTGCATAGCAGCTACCACCTTTATTGTCTGTTACTGACGCAGCAGGAACCCGTCCTCTGTGTATATTACTGCTGAGGTGTGGTTGTGCTTGTATAACTAAATATCATGTTACAGACACTCCTCTCTTACACTATATGAAAGCTAATTAGTAAAACTTAACACTTGTCTGGTTTGTGTACGTGATTCTTTGATTTTCATAGTAATTACCTGATGCGAGCAGTTGCTTTTATGATTTGACCTTCTTATGCATATTGATAATATTATGTTGGAGAAGAAAATGGGTGGTTTGATTGATTGAGTGTAGGGGGCGCTTCCGGCTTTCGCGCTAAAATGGGTGGATGGAGGCTCGCTAAATATATATTAAAGACGGATTTGTCTTCTCCTTTAGCAAAACGTTTCCCACCTGAGAGATTGTGTGACCGTAAATGTTTGTCTTTAATGGTGTGGAAAAGAGAAAACGTTTACAGCGCACGAATAGCCGCCAAGTGAGAAGGACGAGTGGTGTCTGCTGGAAGATCATTAATAAAATAAATTAAGATTCTCATCACTTCTAATTAGTTTTGGATGATTAATTAATTATCAAACAGCAGATTTTAACACATTTTTTAAAGGTAATTGCTTTCTGAGTTGAACTCAATACCAAATAACACATTTGGGCAAACGAGCTCTGCAAGTGTCAAGGGTCACGTCTCTCAACCAATCAGTTATGAGCAGCTCTGAACATAAGCGTGCGGTCGATGATTCCCACAAAATGTTACGGTGTGAAAACGGACGGGTATCGAATGGGTTCTATTAACAAAAAACGCCATTTGTGATTGATTCAGATCTGTTTCTAGGTATTTAGAAAGAAAGGTACAGCTAACTACTTCCTGTTCACACTCGCATGCAGGTGTTACTAGGAGAGACAGAAACGAAGTGAAAGGTCTTTTCAAGGGGTATAAAAATGAGCAAATTGTTTTCTAAAATATATTGATTGGTTGTCTCCCTTACAAGAGAATTTCTTCTGTCATATTATATATTGCGTATGCGCGCGCGGCGTGTTTGTTTGTGTGTTTGTGAGTGAGTGAAAGAGATAGAGTATTGGGGCAGAAGTGGTGTGTGCTTAAATGAGAAGTGCTAAATGTTTTACACCTAGTAAAGTTTGATGTAGTTAATGATCCCCCCTCCCTCAATAATTATGTTGATCAGAGTGAACAATGGACTAGTTGGTGGTTACAATTGAAAAGAAGTATGTTTGTTGAGTTGAGAAAACTCTGTCCTATTTGGCGAAGAAACCCTTTTAAGTTGGAAAGAAATGTTGATCTTAGAAGAATTTTGCCGTGATAGTGAAAATGTCTTAGTTTGTATGTGCTGATTTGAAGAATCTTTAGCTAAGTTGTTGTAATATCTTGAGTAAATGATTGGAATTGGTGGAACTTTTCCTGAATCTGATAAACACGTTACCACTCAAGTTCACTTAGATTTAGACAAGTAACACACTCTAGTTCACTTAGATTTAGATTCGTTACCTACTCAAGTTCATTTAGGTTTAGAAACGTTACCCACTCTTTTGCTAAGCTACTCTAGTTCACTGAGACGTAGTAGTGTAACCCAATGCGAGAACAAGTCAGTGAAAGATAAATCTGTGAGGTATATGTCTTGAGATACAGGTATGTGACATAGGTCTATGTGATGTCTGTGAGATACACGTCTGTATAAGTCTATGAGATTTATGTTTGTGAGATACAGGTCAGTGAAATACATGTTATATATATGACTGTAACAGGTCTGTTGCTTAGGTTGTGAGATATGACTTTGTGAATAGATTTGTGACATAGGCATGAGAGATAAGTCTGTCAGATATGTATTTGAGATACAGGTCTGTGACATAAGTCTGGGATATATATGTCTGTGAGATAGGTCTGAGAGATATGTCTGTGGGACATAGGCCTGTGAGATAAATTAGTTGGATATATATATCTGACATAGGTCTGTGGGATATATATCTGTGAGGTACATGTTTGTGAGATATATGTTTGCGAGTTACAGGTCTGTGAGATATATGTCTCTGATGTAAAGGTCTGTGAGATATATGTCTATGAGGTACAGTTCTGTGGGATATATGTCTCTGAGGTAAAGGTCTGTGGGATATATGCCTTAGAGGTACACTTATGTGGGATATATGTCTCTAAGGTAAAGGTCTCTGGGATATATGTCTGTGAGGTACAGGTCTGTGGGATATATGTCTGTGAGGTGCAGGTCTGTGGGATATATGTCTCTAGGTACAGTTCTGTGGGATATATGTCTCTAACTCTAAGGTCTGTGGGATATATGTCTCCAAGGTAAATGTCTGTGGGATATATGTCTGTGAGGTACAGGTCTGTGGGATATATGTCTGTGAGGTACAGATCTGTGGGATATATGTCTGTGAGGTACAGGTCTGTGGGATATATGTCTGTGAGGTACAGATCTGTGGGATATATGTCTGTGAGATATATGTCTGTGAAGTACAGATCTGTGGGATATATGTCTGTGAAGTACAGATCTGTGGGATATATGTCTGTGAGGTACATGTCTGTGAGATATATATCTGTGAGGTAAAGGTCTGAAAGAAGAACGTGACTGTATTATTATCCAAAACACATATTATAATTTCCTAAATCCATCAATATTCCTGGTGGGTTAGGTTATTTAATTCTTTGATAATTGTTTTTGCCAAGTTTGGTCCCACCTGTTGTCGAAATGTCAAGCACTAATATTATTCGCTGGCTTGACCTACATTACAACGGCCTTAATGATCGTTGACAGAGGACTATCGATTTGTTGCCACAGACTGCCATTAGACGGATATTTGCAGTGACGAAAAGTCGCCGTACAATGTGTTAGTGTTAATTGGGTTTAGCTATACATGGGTCATCAAGTCGCTTTGTCAAGGTGTTAGTGTTAATTGGGTTTAGCTATACATGGGTCAGCAAGTCGCTTTGTCAATGTGTTAGTGTTAATTGGGTTTAGCTATACATGGGTCATCAAGTCGCTTTGTCAATGTGTTAGTGTTAATTGGGTTTAGCTATACATGGGTCATCAAGTCGCTTTGTCAAGGTGTTAGTGTTAATTGGGTTTAGCTATACATGGGTCATCAAGTCGCTTTGTCAATGTGTTAGTGTTAATTGGGTTTAGCTATACATGGGTCATCAAGTCGCTTTGTCAATGTGACTTTATCCAGTTATTTACAGAAGATACAATGACCTTGAAAGATTTTATATGAGCAGAGAACTCACAGACAGAACTCTAACAACATGACAGCATTGGCAAGTACAGCACTGAAGTAACAATCCACTGAATATATGTTTATATATCTTACCTGACGTCCGATTATTTAATCCATCTTATCGGAATTTTAAAATGAAAGTGAGCTCTCATTCACTATGTCGATAACTACAACAACAAAATAGTATCCCTTCTCTGACGATAACTACAACAAAATAGTATCCCTTCTCTGACGATAACTACAACAAAATAGTATCCCTTCTCTGACGATAACTACAATAACAAAATAGTAACACGCACACACACACACCTTTTACACCCAAACATGCATATATACATTCAGGCACTTGCACGCCCACAGCCATAAGCCATACACAACCACACACACACACACACACACACACACACACCAACGAACTCACACATAGCTAGCTATGTGTGATAGATAGATATGTGGAAGGTGTGTGTACCGCCCTTTTCGTTTCATTTGCACTGTATGACAATTAGGTCAGCACTCTGCTCGTTTTGTTTAAATCGCGCGGCACTGTACTGAGTAAACTTGTCAGCGCTAAAAAGTCAGACACAAAGAAACTATAAGTGTGGATTTTCATGATGAGATTAAAGGGTCAATATGTCAGGTCAATGTTAGCCTCGAAGTAAAATTTTATAATGTGATGACTAGCATTGGGTAGGGGCTGTGGAGAGGCCATCCATTCAATGACGCAGTCTACATAAAAAATATAGTTTATTATGGATGGAAGATAATATAATCCTCAATATTAAGGATGGAAGATAATATAATCCTCAATATTAAGGATGGAAGATAATATAATCCTCAATATTAAGGATGGAAGATAATATAATCCTCAATATTAGGGATGGAAGATAATATAATCCCCAATATTAAGGATGGAAGATAATATAACTCTCAATATTAAGGATGGAAGATAATTAATATAACCCTCAATATTAAGGATGGAAGGTAATATAACTCTCAATATTAAGGATTGAAGATAATATAACTCACAATATTAAGGGGCCCTTCTTAATTTAACAAATACCTGTCACACCCTCATTTACAGTTCTGCTTGTCATTCATCCTTCCAGAATTGACCTCACAAACTCTGGCATTGTACAATAATGATGGCTTAAACTCTGTGTCAACCCCCTTTTTATAATTATTCTATTTTAGAAATAATTCAGTCATTTAATTTTCCAACTCATTTCTGCGGTTCATGTGAAATGTGGTCTAGCTTTGATATTTAAATTTTAATCTTTACTGTTGGTCACATTATCACATATTTAGTATTGATGTACTGTTCCGTTCGTCAAGCACAACTTTATCATCCAAACAAATACTAATTTGAATTTCAATATTGTATTATCATCATCACTGGAGCTATTTAAATGTTTCTTAAGAAATTACGTTAATGACTTTTTGAGGTAGGGCTAGGAACCTAAAATGGCACATGACATTTATACAAACACTTGATATTTATGTATACATATTTGTGGAGAAACACGTATACATACATATGTATGTATAAACAAACTTTATAATTTTGTGTACGCAATTGGGAGTGTGTGAGTGTGTGTGTGTGTGTGTGTGTGTGTGTGTGTGTGTGTGTGTGTGTGTGTGTGTGATAGTGGTTGTGTGTACCAATTAATTGTTTAGGTAAAATGCTATATTACGCTCAATTATTCACATTCATGTGTGTTCAGTGTTATTCAGTAACAATTTCTAATACTTATTGCCCATGTATCAGTTTCATCATTCTTTGAAATTATCGACGTTTGAAAAACAATAAGAAAAAATAAACACTGGAACTAACAGTTGCACTAAATAATCCGTGTAGTTAGCACACGTTGACACTAAATAATCCGTGTAGTTAGCACACATTGACACTAAATAATCCGTGTAGTTAGCACACGGTGACACTAAATAATCCGTGTAGTTAGCACACATTGACACTAAATAATCCGTGTAGTTAGCACACATTGACACTAAATAATCCGTGTAGTTAGCACACGGTGACACTAAATAATCCGTGTAGTTAAAAACAATATCAGTAAATAATCCGTGTAGTTAAAGACAATATCAGTAAATAATCCGTGTAGTTAAAGACAATATCAGTAAATAATCTGTGTAGTTAAAGATCATATCAGTAAATAATCTATGTAGTAAAAGACAATATCAGTAAATAATCTGTGTAGTTAAAGATCATATCAGTAAATAATCTATGTAGTAAAAGACAACATCAGTAAACAATTTATTTAGTTAAAGACAATATCAGTAAATAATTTATTTAGTTAAAGACAATATCAATAAATAATCTGTGTAGTTAAAGACAATATCAGTAAATAATCTATGTAGTTAAAGACAATATCAGTAAATAATCTATGTAGTTAAAGACAATATCAGTAAATAATCTATGTAGTTAAAGACAATATCAGTAAATAATTTAATCTATGTAGTTAAAGACAATATCAGTAAATAATCTATGTAGTTAAAGACAATATCAGTAAATAATCTATGTAGTTCATAGTCAGTAGCACTATAAAATATGTGTAGTGATACTGACAATGCACATATATCTTTTGTCAGCAATATGCCGTTATTTTGACATTTTAGACTGCAAATATAGGCGCTGCTATCTTTTATTAGCTCAGTCCAAACTCCATTATTATTCTTTCTTGGATATTATTTCACGTATTTGTATGAATTAGAATTTCATAAGGATTAACTGGCGTGCTTTGACCTAGCGATACTCATAATTATGATACTCATAATCATGACACAAGTGAGACAGGAAATGAAATAGGCTGATGAACCTTTCTAAGATTAGTTACATTAATCATTATCAGAGTGTGATCAAGTCTGACTGTCAACATAAAAATGTTTCCAAATAGTAAAAATTATCAATACAAGCAAGAATCAGACAGAAAATTGATGGATAAAAAAAACACCAATATAGTATAAGTGAATTAAGTAATAAAAAGCAAGCATTCAACAGCGTCAAAATCAATCAAAATCCTGACAGCTTCAAACCAAAATCCTAACTGTGTCCAATCAAAATTTTGGCGGCGTCCAATCAAAATCCAGACACCTCCAAATCAAAATTCTGGCGGCGTCCTATCAAAATCCGGACACCTCCAAATCAAAATTCTGGCGGCGTCCTATCAAAAATCCGGACAGCTCCAAATCAAAATTCTGGCGGCGTCCTATCAAAATCCGGACAGCTCCAAATCAAAATTCTGGCGGCGTCCTATCAAAATGTCGACGAACATACACCATAGAATAAATAGGCATAGTAAATAACTTAAATGCAAGAACTATAGTTATATATGCATTTCAACAAAAATAATTTACATTTATGATCGTTATAAATGTATTCAATTGCTCTGGAAAGTGAATGGTGGAGAAAACGTTTTGTAAACTGAGATGATCGTACTTGATCCGAAACGTTCAATGACACGAGACAGGGTCGGTATCATACATTTAAACAGAGAGAGAGAGAGAAAAATAGTTCAGTCCAATCCAATTAGGGTAGATGTAATCAGAATTAGTTACAGTCCAATCCAGTCAGGGTAGATGTAATCAGATCCATTTGGATAAAACTGACTCCCGATATTCGTGTTAGGGTTGAAAAAATGTCGCATATACACAGTAATTCCAGGATTAAGGTAACCCGCCCACCAACCAAACGAGCCCACAGTTATGATGATATGATCCAGTGACGCAAGAATAGTCAAATCCACTTCCGGGTCTCGCCGCGAAAGCATTGTGACGTCATTGTACGTGTTCGGCACATTATCCTGAAACCACGTATCATCAGTTGCAACCACAAAATGAACATCACCAAACTTGTTTCTCATGTACGTCATTGCTTTGATGACGTAGCTGACTGGAGCCGTAATATATCCCATTTGCTGATGATGTTCTAGCAGATAATCTCCCCGACGAATATGGATCCCCACTAAAGTACAATTATGCGTCTGTCGAAGTTGCCAGATTGCAGTCCCAGCCTCGGCCCTTACGTCATCATCAAAAGTCAAGGAACCTCTCACTTGATTCTTAATGTGGTCGAAATACTTCCACGACTGCAAGTAGGAGCCAACTCGAAAATCCTTCGACGGATCTAATTGGAAGAACTTTTCGTGAAACGTGCAACAAGATTTTTCATCCACCTTCTCGGCCCTGTGGCATCTCGAGAGATAACTCTCAGAATCTCCGTTCAGTGGCGGAATCTTGAGGGCATCCACGAGAAAGGTGCTGCCCTCACACACTGGAATTCGATTGGTTATGACGGCGAGCCCGAGGGCAGAGGCATACTGAAACATTTCGTTTCCTAAACGGCCAACGAAATGAATACACAAGAGTTGTCTTTGATGTTTAACAGTTTTCTTTGGCGCAGACGCGTCATCATCGATGGGCGGCAATATTCTAAGTGCGTGCGGATTAGGATCTGAATCGAGTTCGATCCAGTTGATGACGTTGGAATGATTAGTTGAGTTCGAAGTCACCGTCCTTTCCTTGTACTGAAGAAGCTGTTCGTTCTGCGAAGGGTCATGTGAATACCTCTGCTCGCGCAGCGTTTTCTTAATCAAAGTTGAATTGAGTCTGAGGTGGCGGCTGTCCAAGAAATGAATGCGGCGACTCTGTTGGTTTGTCTTCACGATGCTGAAGACGATATGCACAATGAAGGACCCAAGCACAAGAATGCCAAGAAAGAGAAAACCTGCACACAAAACCAATCGCTCAAATGGAAACTGTGGTCACAGACACGTGGATAAAGTCATGGCGTCATTGAGGTACGAAAGCTTGAAATAAATTAATGACGTCCCTCAGTAAGAAATGTTCTGAGTACAGTAAACGTGTCTTTGAGACACGTACGTTGTAAATAAATTAATGCCGTCTTTTAAGAAGCGAGGTCTTATGTAAAAGCCTGGGTGTCATTTCGTTACACTCTTCATTAACTGAGTTATTTAAAAAGACGTTTTGTAGATAAAACGGGATGGCTAAAAGTGTTTTATTAAACATTTTATGAAGTCAATGAAGCATTGTTTCATAAAAATCATAATTTCGTTTAAAATTGAATACTAAACATATTTTAAAGCATTCACATTTATATATTTCTTTAATTAAATGTAATTTTATATGCACAAAATGTTAACAACATTTTCTTATATTTTAATACACCACATATATTTAATTTAATTAATTTCTACTTTTCATATGTTCATTATTTTAATGTTGTCGGGTTTAATTTTTAACTTAGTAGTTTTTAAATCAACCCATTTAATTCTTCAACAGTCTGTTTCCCAGATAATTCTTAAAATGCCATAAAGCAGGTTGAAGCATCATGTGATCAACAAGAAAGTATTTCAAATCTCTTCTGCTTAATTAAAAGCTGCTAAACCTATAGAGGACTACATAATCTTTATAACTATTTATTTTTTGACTACTTAATCTTTAGCGACTACTTATTCTTTACTTAGCACGGGATCACTTCTTTGATGCGTTTTGCCTTTGACCCCAGTTCCAGACATCTGACAGGGTCGCGTTTTGCCTTTGACTCCAGTTCCAGACATCTGACAGGGTCGCGTTTTGCCTTTGACCCCAGTTCCAGACATCTGACAGGGTCGCGTTTTGCCTTTGACCCCAGTTCCAGACATCTGACAGGGTCGCGTTTTGCCTTTGACCCCAGTTCCAGACATCTGACATGGTCGCGTTTTGCCTTTGACCCCAGTTCCAGACATCTTCCCTGTTCAATACTGGAGTCACAGCTAGTACGGAACATCCCCCCCCCCCCCGTCCCTGTTCTTTTTGTCAGCTGCCTGTGATTATGTATGATGGTTGAGGAAGGGGAGCAATAAAGATGAGTGGACTATTCCAACCCCCAGAAACAGACAAAGAAACATGGAAGAAAACAATGAAGCATGCACTTGCACATACCTGGAACAGAATACACCAAACGACACAACGAAGTGGTAAAACAAATACATAGAAATATGTGTGAGAACTATGGCATAAAAACCCTAGAAAGAGCATGGATGCATCAACCAGAAGCAGTCACCGAAACAAAAGAGGTCAAAATACTGGTTAATGGTTTTGATTATTATTATTTAATTAATCATCCATAGCTAATTGAAAGTGATGAGAATCTTAATTTATGTTATTAACAATTCTCCAGCAGGCACCTCTCATCTCTCTTACATGGCGGAAATGCAGGCGCTGTAAACATTTTCTTTATTCTACAATATTAGTGACACATATTTATCGTCACACAAAATATCCGTTGATGGAAAACTTCTTACAGTTGTCTAAAGCATTTATCATTGCAATGTTGAAAAGTCCTTACTATTACAGTTGTCTAAAGCATTTATCATTGCAAAGTTATAAAATCCTTACCATTACAGTTGTCAAAAGCATTTATCATTGCAATGTTGAAACGGCTTACCGTTACAGTGGTCAAAAGCATTTATCATTGCAATGTTGAAAAGTCCTTACCACTACTGTTGTCAAAAGCATTTATCATTGCAATGTTGAAAAGTCCTTAATACTGCAAACGTGATAGATCCAATGCAATCTTCGCATTAATATTTGTTTTAAATCTGTGTTTAGCAGGCATTTGCATTTGACACTTGATTCTTGTAAAAAAAAAAATGGTCACATCTCTCATGTCAAAAGAAAATTAATTTAGCGATAATTCAAAACTTTGTCGTATATGCTGCATAATTTTATATGCTGCTTGAGTCAGTGTAATGTTTGTATGTGCGTGTGCTCGTATGTATAAGGTATAGCGGGCATAAGTTTAAGGTATAGCGGGCATAAGTTTAAGGTATAGCGGGCATAAGTTTAAGGTATAGTGGGCATAAGTTTAAGGTATAGCGGGCATAAGTTTAAGGTATAGCGGGCATAAGTTTAAGGTATAGTGGGCATAAGTTTAAGGTATAGCGGGCATAAGTTTAAGGTATAGCGGGCATAAGTTTAAGGTATAGTGGGCATAAGTTTAAGGTATAGCGGGCATAAGTTTAAGGTATAGCGGGCATAAGTTTAAGGTGTATAAGTGCAAGTGAGTATATGATACTACTCGTTATGAAAGAACACGTGTGTATAAGATTTAGTGTGCACAACAAGTTTAAGGTGTATGGTTGCTAGTTAGTATATGAAAGAACACGTGTGTATAAGATTTAGTGTGTACAACAAGTTTAAGGTGTATGGTTGCTAGTTAGTATATGAAAGAACACGTGTGTATAAGATTTAGTGTGCACAACAAGTTTAAGGTGTATGGTTGCTAGTTAGTATATGAAAGAACACGTGTGTATAAGATTTAGTGTGTACAACAAGTTTAAGGTGTATGGTTGCTAGTTAGTATATGAAAGAACACGTGTGTATAAGATTTACTGTGCACAACAAGTTTAAGGTGTATGGTTGTTAGTTAGTATATGAAAGAACACGTGTGTATAAGATTTACTGTGCACAACAAGTTTAAGGTGTATGGTTGTTAGTTAGTATATGAAAGAACACGTGTGTATAAGATTTAGTGTGCACAACAAGTTTAAGGTATGGTTGCTCGTGAGTATATGATAGAACACGAATATTAACATGTAACGATACAATAAAAATCAAAGAAGGTGTTTTCTAACTTCACGTCGGTTGTGTAATAATCACTACAAATTAAGCATTGCGACTTATTACCGGAACAACCATTGTTGTATATTATCCTGTCCTAACTGTTACTCTCTCTTATCCTGTCCTAACTATTACTCTCTCTTATCCTGTCCTAACTGTTACTCTCTCTAATCCTGTCCTAACTGTTACTCTCTCTTATCCTGTCCTAACTGTTACTCTCTTTAATCCTGTCTGAATCTTTTAAACATTAGTGTACTAATAATTTGTCAGACAAAAATACCTATCCTGTACATGCGCGTCACTAGTAAATAAACATATAAATAATGTAAATTTAAGAAATATATAATAACCTTATACACAAATCAAAACAACAAGCAAGCAAATATATAAATAATACTGATCAATAAAGCGCGATAGAAAGAAATAATGTAGAGCAAAAAGCTTTTTCACGTACCACTTACGCGACACTCCGGCCTTCGCTCCCATAAACGCATTGTAATTAAATTTTCTGTATAAAATGGCTTTAATAAATGATTGGCATGGACCGGGTTCAGCTGTAGTGTTCTAATGCCTTTGAAAACATTATTAATCTAGACACTATCGACGACATTTCGACGTGAAACACACGTGTGCTTTGTGACAAGTCTTGCTGTTGAGCATCTGTTCGAACAAGCTGGCTGTGATCGGTATCTGTTCGACATTAGTGTTGCAACCACTTCAGCACCTGTAATTAACGGTCACCACTATTATAGTGTAGACTAGAAAGCTTCAACCACTTCAGCACCTGTAATTAACGGTCACGACTATTATAGTGTAGACTAGAAAGCTTCAACCACTTCAGCACCTGTAATTAACGGTCAAGACTATTATAGTGTAGACTCGAAAGCTTCAAGCGCTCCAGCACCTGTAACTAACGGTCACGAGTATTGTAGTGTAACATAGAAACGTGTAATCACATCAGCGCCTGTAATTAACGGCTTCGACTTTTATAGTGTAGTATAGAAACCTGCAACTACTTCATTTACTGTAATCCATGGTTTCGCCTATTACTGTATAGTCTAGAAACCTGCAACCATTTTAATGCCTGTAATTAACGGCCTCGATTATTGTAGTGTAACATAGAAACGTGTAATCACTTCAGCGCCTGTAATTAACGGCCTCGCCTATTATAGTATAGTCTAGAAACCTGCAATCTTTTCAGGACTGAAATGAACGGTGTCACATATTGTGGCGTAGTCTTAAACGAACAGTCTGTAGTATTGTTGTACAGTTTTTTTTAATGAACAGTCCTTAGTATTGTTCTATAGTGTTTATTGAGCAGTTTCTAGTATTGTTGCATAGTACTATACCATAGTCTTTCATTATCAGTACAGAATATTATGTCGATGTCTTGAAACTGCAATGAATTTATCACTTGTAATAACTCGGCCATCAGACTTCCTTTGACGTCTCTGCCATCTTAACTCTATTTTGGCTTGAGTGAGTTCGAACCTTATTCCATCGTGTGTTTGTAATTACTGTCTCGTTCGTTTCTAGGCTGCAGGTTGCGAGGTGTGAGTACTACACTTTACCACCAATCATTATTAAATTAGCCAACCCAAAATAGTTACACATACAGCCATTCGAAATAAACATCCACGTTAAATTGTTGGTTTGGACATTTTATTGTGATTTTGTTCACAGGCATAATTTCAACTGACTTTAAGAGAAAAAAGTTATGCTAATTTAGTTAAATTCTTTTGGATGTGTTCTCACTCAGTTGTGCACACTCGGTCAGGAAGGCAGTAAACTTGCCGTGTCCTATTCACATTACAATGGAACATTTACTCCCAGCTGTTTCAAGAACAAACATTTAAAAAGTTTAGTTAGCTTATTGCTTCGAAATATTTCTTCCTAACATTTAAAAACAAAAATTATTATTTCGATAAAACCTATTCGTTCTGTTATGAATAAACGATAAATGCACTTTAATGTTTAATAAGACTGATAGTGTTCAGTAATTAACATGGACAGCGTTTAGTGTTTAATAGCATTGATAGTGTTTAGTGAATAACATGGATAGCGTTTAGTGTTTAATAACATGGATAGTGTTTAGTGATTAACATGGACAGCGTTTAGTGTTTAATAGCATTGATAGTGTTTAGTGAATAACATGGATAGCGTTTAGTGTTTAATAACATGGATAGTGTTCAGTGCTTGAACAGTTGAGTGGTGCCTAATGACTGACAAGTTAGGACCATTTTTATTCCCCGGGAAGGTCATCGTTATATATATTGGTATAAACTATAAAGAGTCCCTATATTCTACAGTTTGAGAATGTTAGTAATTTGGAGACTGACTATAGTTTTTTTTTTAAATGTAATATAGTTTTCATCTTAAATATATGATTCAAAAGAATTGAATATTCAAGCACACACACACACACACACACACACACACACACACACACACACACACACACTACTTTCTCCATCATCAACATTAGCAACAAGAACAACAATACACACAAGTATATTTGTCCTATATAAACAATAATTAATTCAGAACAGAACGTGAAGTTTAAAACATTTTAAAAGTGGACAGCGGAAATATAACTGTCGCTATGGTGGTATTTTATTCAATATATTTTTTTTAATAATTTATTTTATATACATTTTATTCTAGTTTACATTATTTTAAACAGCCCAAGAAAGAAACAAATTACTGACTAGTTTGACACTAGACTGTAAAGTTATTATTTAAATTGTGTGTAAACTACAATGTTTGAAAATGCTGAATATATATACTAGCAATTTTTATCAGTAAAACGGATTGCAAACATGAGCTAAAACAAAATGAATATTTTAAAAGAGAGTTGTACATTTGGATCAGCTGAAGAAATATCCTGAATATTATAGAAATATATTAAATGCGCATTTATATGTACATTCACTGGAATATTCGAGTGCTAATATTATACAGATCAATAAATTATTCGTGTGTATGCGTGTGTGTATATTTCAAATGAATATATAAATAAGTCTAGCTGAAACATCGAATGTATACAGACTATTAGCATAGTACTCTGTAATTATTTTTGTTAATGAGACACTATCTACCATTATTTGGAACATGTGCAAAACATATAGAAATATTTTAATGAGACATTAACAAACTGATCCCATTAATCGGAACACTAATGTGTAAATAAGTTAGAAAATATTTCCATGAGACATTAAAAACTGAATAAAACAATTACAAACATCACTCTGACACATTACATTTATTTTGTGAGCGAACACTGGACAAAGAGTTTTGATTGTAAATACATTTAGAAGAAATCTTTACCGCTTAAAAATTTCGTGTTAACAGTGACAAGCAGTTATTGTCGACAGACAAAGCAAAATACCTGTTGACTGACACACTCGTAACATAAACAGTAGTACTCGATCTAATATTCTGTTGATAAAATATAGGAACTTGAGGCATAACTAAAATAGGTGTGTAATTTTCTACACGTGTAAATGAAGTCGATTTTAAAATGTGAAGAAGCTTAGCGTGGTAAACATTTTCGCCTGACTCTAGAGTGCTTTTCTACGGTTTTATCTTTAATTTTCTTTAAATTATTTTTAATACTTTTCGTGGTTACAGTAGTTTAGATGTGATTGAAATGTCTAGTATGTTTGCTCCTAAATATCATTAATGGATCATTCAACTGTTAATTTCGGATTTTATATTTTAAAATCCTCAAAAATAGCATTAATTTATTTCGATTTTATAAAACAACATTGAAGAAAAGTACTTACTAGCACATAAATGTTAGAATGTCTAGTGCTGATTTAGTTTGAAAACAGATTTAAAATACATTGGTTATTTTATTCAATACAATTCAAAGTACTCTAAAATATTTAACATTGTGTAAAATGATGAAAAACTAATAAACACAAAATGTTTCGTTGATGTCTAACATTTTTTTTCCTTAATATTGTTTCAATGCCACACTAAAAATTAAAAAAAAATATAGTTTGTTTGTTCTCTTGTTTAGCGAAAGAGTGCGGTAAGGTTGGCACTAATCTCACTGCCCCCAAGCAAATCTTCGTCCTTGCCTGCTGCATTTTTCCCGCTCTCGTCGCTGGTTTGTAGTGTCTTCCAGTTCTTTTTATCCACGGAAGCCTTAGAGCCCCCTCCCACTGCTGTGCTTCCTGCCCCAGCAGGTAATAGAGAAAAGCCAGTTTCCATGCCTACATGGAAGTCAACGCTAGCAAAGCCGTCTCGTGTTGGAGGACTTTGAGAAGATTTTGGATTGTTCTGCTGTAGAGTTAAACGTTTCACCCTGACCTTGGAGTTATCTCTCGTCACACTGATTGTGGAGACTTCAGGTTGTGGCTCCGTGCTTTCAGCAGTCGCGAGTTGTGAAGTGGTTGTCCGGACACTTTTCAGGACGCTCTCTGAACAAAAACATTTAGATGGAAAGAAATATTTCGGCGGAGTTTTAAATATAATCAAATCTTGCATTCATGACGACACAATGTTTGTTTGAACCACTTCTGCAACTAATATAACACGGGAAAGTGTACACACAAACATATACACATGTATTTATAAATATTGTTTTTTATAAAAAAAAAAAACAACTAAAAACAACTGCATTTAAAACAAGAAAGGCTTCTTCAAGAAATACGTGGGAAATGCAGAGACTCTTTATATTTTGGGATAATTCTGCACAACTATACAAACTTATTTGACAGAAAGTTTCAAAGAACACAAGAAGTGATAGAAAAAGTACAAAGAGTGGAGACCCGTCTAACCCTTCTCCCTGTCTCCCCATCCCCGGACTGGTGTTGACGTGGAAAGACGGGAACGTGCTCGCTCTACCCAAGTGACTGACTACAGGCGTGGTTCTAGAGAGGTTTTCTTGAAATGGTTTTTGTTTTCAGGTGTCGTTAAAGGATTTATCCTGCAATAGTCTTTAATTAATTTTATCCTGCAATAGTCTTTAATTTATCCTGCAATAGTCTTTAATCTAGATTGACGATCACTGCGTACTATATCGCTAGTTACATTCAAGTCACGTGATGTCTTGAGTTTTAAATTTCGTGTGAAACGACACCAAAGGGAGCTATGTTCTTACAAAAGCAAGGTGACCTAATATGTTTTCCTTTATGTCGTATAAAACAGCAAGGTGATCTGACATGTTTTTCTTTGTATTATGCAACCATATGTTGATATAATATATTATCCTTCCTAAATGTCTGTTACTACACCAATGTGATTTAATGCCTTCTTGTTCATAATGCTGTATACAACACAAATGTGATTTAATGCCTTCTTGTTCATAATGCTGTATACAACACAAATGTGATTTAATGCCTTCTTGTTCATAATGCTGTATACAACACAAATGTGATTTAATGCCTTCTTGTTCATAATGCTCTATACAACGCCAATGTGATTTAATGAGTCATAATATAAAGGTGAGCTCAACCAACCGGATAAAGAACAAAAATAGATGTGAATGGAAATGAAGAAAGTATAAATATAAACTCGATCAACTAGACAATGAGAAAGACGAACTCAGCAGAACTGATTAAACAAATAAAGAAACTCAACAGTACTGGAGACAGTATATTAGAGGAACTTGTTAGAACTATTCAAAATTAAAGAGCTCATTAGAAATGTTGAAATTAATCAAGTGGCACTCGATGGAAGTGGTGAAATTAATCAAGTGGCAATCAACAGCAGTGGTGAAAAATAATCAAGTGGCGATCAACAGCAGTGGTGAAAAATAAACAAGAGGCACTCAATAGAAGTGGTGAAATTAATCAAGTGGCAATCAACAGCAGTGGTGAAAAATAAACAAGAGGCACTCAATATAAGTGGTGAAATTAACAAGAGGCACTCGATAGAAGTGGTGAAATTAATCAAGTGGCAATCAACAGCAGTGGTGAAAAATAAACAAGAGGCACTCAATAGAAGTGGTGAAATTAATCAAGTGGCAATCAACAGCAGTGGTGAAAAATAAACAAGAGGCACTCGATAGAAGTGGTGAAATTAATCAAGTGGCAATCAACAGCAGTGGTGAAAAATAAACAAGAGGCATTCAATAGAAGTGGTGAAATTAATCAAGTGGAAATCAACAGCAGTGGTGAAAAATAATCAAGTGGCGATCAACAGCAGTGGTGAAAAATAATCAAGTGGCAATCAACAGCAGTGGTGAAAAATAATCAAGAGGCACTCGATAGAGGAGGTGAAATTAATCAAGAGGCACTAGACAGCAGTGGTGAAATTAAATCAAGTGGCATTCGACAGCAGTGATGACATTAGTCAAAAGGCACTGGAAAGAAGAGGTGAAAATAATCAGAAGACACTCGATAGAAATTGTGAAATTAATGAAAATATCAGAAGGAAGTTGATAGAACTGGTCAAAGTTAAAAGGAGAAATATATCGACAGAAAATAGTAAAAAGAACTAGGAAACATCAAAGCAGGACAGCTCGTTCTGTGTAGTTCTTGTTTTTATATCTGTAACCCAGTATGGAAGTAATCTTAACAACATTGTTGCTATTATTATTTCTAAGAAAATAATGTAAAGTGCTTATACCCAGGATAGAGAAAATATCTTCAATGCTAATTCAAGGCTTGAAAGGAACAGTAATTGTAAGATAATAACAGCAATATAAAAAAAAAAAGCCTTTCTTGTTTGTTCGTTGAAGACGAAAATAAAATTATAAACATTTGACATCGGTCTGCCCTATTTCCACATTTTCGTCCATAAATAGAGTCCTGTTCAATGTAGAAATAAGAAATAAATTGTTCTTAAATACATAATACAAAGATGGCAGTTACTTTGTGTATGCATTTTGTTATTTCTGTACATCTTAATAAGTCACTGAATTATCCTTGTGATTACGTCATTATTGGACATTCAATTTGGACACTGTATTCATTACGTTGTGTCTGTTGCGCTCAAATGTAAGCAGCAAAGTAATAAATAAATAACGCCATTAATTATAATAATTATGTAGACATGACTAATATTTCTTTAAAACCTCACTTTTGTATGGTTCAAAGCCGGATGTGTATTTGCTACTGATAGTTTCCATGGAATCGCCGTTGCAGAGGGAAGCAGTACAAAAACACCACTCTACTTCACGGTCCAGCATTTGTTGCACGCGACAGCCTACGTAGTTTGTGTCAATCACGCTGTTCGTCCAACCGTCCGCACACCCTCGGTACGTAACTAGACCAACCAGCATAGACGTTAATATTTCATGCATATTATAAAATTTACATATGAAAATGAGACTTGCAACAGTCAACACAATTCATTTGAATAATGTATGACTCAGTTAAATTAAATAAAGCACTTTTAAAAGTAATGATAAAAATAAAATAATAAGGTATCTTTATATTTACTGTTAGAGTAATTTACTCCCCCCAAATTAATCTGATAACAAGAGCAATACATTTTATTTCTAGATTCTTAGGCAGCGGTATCTTAAAAATTAAAATAACATCTTAGGGCGCAAGCAAATTGAGCCTTTATTTATTATTACATGAGAAATAATGTATATCTGTACGCTGGTATTTAAAAAGTATAAAATGTTGACCTCAGTCAATACATATCTGTACGCTGGTATTTAAAGTCAATACATATCTGTACGCTGGTATTTAAAAAGTGTAAAATATTGACCGCAGTCACTACATAACTTTAATGCGTATATCAAAAGTGACACAATCAGCAATTAACCCTCTAAATAATAACTAATGAACGGCCTCAAACTCAATCTGTAACTTCCTGAAATAAATACATTGAAAGAAGGCTTCCCTAAAATAAAAGAATATTTCTTCTGGCATTTCCTTATCTGAGGAATCTTTCCTTGTGACCGAACATACTGATCTGCCTACAGAGACTACCTTGACTAACGACTTAAACTAATGAATCCGACTGAAAACTATTTACAAAAGAGCCCAATTACTAATTCTTTATTTACCTCCTTCGTCACGCCTGACGAAACACTTGCTAGTGACTGAGCAGGCCGATTTGCCCAGGTAGGCAGCTTTGACAATGTCAACGCTTTTTCCGCACAGAGGGCTGTCGCTATAACAATCCCAGCAAAAAAATTCTACGAAACAAAAAAAAATATATTATATATAATAGAAATGGTTCGCTATATACACGAATATTTTAGTCTGAATGTTAGAGAAAAGGCACACTGCAGATTTTAGTTTATTTTAAAATAATTTTTGGAATCTTTTCTTAGTAGTTTTTCTTCTTCTTCCTATTTAAAGTTATTTGAAAGCTTTCAAGCCACTACACGTTCACAATTAAAAAGACATGAAGATACCATTCGGATGACATCTGTGAGCATGAATATAGTACCGTGTTGATAAATAATGTCTGCATGCCAGACCCATGTCTTACCAGAAGTCTACACAGACATATCTGAATACTATGTTGATAGCTGTCTGCATGCAAACAAGCCCTATGTCTTACCAGAAGCTTAGACAGGTCTGAGTACTGTTTTGACAGCTAACATTTGCTTGCAAAATCATGTTCTATTACCAGTCTAAACGGACATGTCCGATTCACTCCTTTGGGGCGTGCTCAGACAAGATCCTCGGGCATTAACGTGAGAGAAAGATAGTTTTTAACTTTTTTAAGCTCACACTAAATATAAACATATTTGTAATAATATCCTCTTTAAGTCGAAGGTGAAGGGCGTTGGTATGCAATAAATATACTATCCACTCATTAGCCTGATTATCCAACATTCTGTTGTGAAGATGACGTGACGAACATTACAGTGCAAAGCTGATATAATTTAAGACTTGTCCTGTGTTTACAATGGTACATGATTTTAAAATGTTTACTTTTCTTGTGACATTTTTCTGTATACTAAGTTTTGTGAAAGACTTAATGACAAGTAAACATGGACTCTGGTTTGAACGCGTTCGGTTCTGCATGAACCACTGATTTGTCAGAGTGTGTGATGGACCTAAGTTACACGACTTTAACAAGTGGGTTTTGGGCCATCTGAATCGACACTAACGCGTAAGCAAACAAACCAGTAAAACTTTAATATGAATTGTAGCAAACCAGTGGATATCTTTAATGGTGAAACAAACAAACCAGAGAAACATAAAAAATATTAATTGCAGCAATGGATATCTTTAATCGTGAGGCTAAACAAACAAGAAAGAGTGAAAACATGAATTGTAGCAAGCCAGGGAATATGGACAAGGTATAAAAATTGCTTTATCTTCCAGCAAGACATTTAGCGGCGCCAGCTCAGAAGTTAGACGTTCAACAACAGCCCTGATTATCCATCTGTCACATCTTTCATCACACACACACACACACACACACACACACACACACACACACACACACACACACGCGCGCGCCCCAATGCTTTCATTCATTTGTCCATCTGAGAAAACTTCTGGTACATTTATACATGACTTAAGACTGCTGTCTTTTGATTAGGCCATAATAAATATTAATCATTCTGGTACATTTATACATGACTTAAGACTGCTGTCTTTTGATTAGGCCATAATAAATATTAATCCTTCCTGTGAATGTATACTTTACATATACGTCATGCTTCAATCATCTTCCCACGCAAATATTTATGATCATGAATTTACTTATATAAATATAATTTTTATAATAACATTTAGTAAAGGGAATACAATGATAATTTGTAGCGAATAAATTAAGAAATATTTTGATACTGTGTACTGTTGTCACGTTATGTTGGTCATTCGGTTCTCTAAGCCTCTCAAAGAACACTTCATTTGTCTTTCTACACCTTCCACCCCACTCACCACTAAATTTATAACCTCACATTCGCCAATTAATAGTTTCACATCCTCCTATATTCAAATCTTCACATCTCGACCATATAACACTTAAACATTTCATATCTTCATGCATCACACATAAATATGTGCATCCTTGCACCTCGTACTTTAATATCTTCACTCACTCGCACCTTTTCACGTAATATGGTCACACATTTATACATCTACATCCTTATTCCTCGGGCAGGTACATTCTCGAACCTCACACAGCCACACCCTCGCATCACAAGCACACATTCACATTATCAACACAATCAAATCATTACACCTCACACAGCCACACCCTCGCATCACAAGCACACATTCACATTATCAACACAATCAAATCATTACACCTCACACAATCACATCTTATACAGTAATACCATCACATATTACATAATCACCCCATCACACATTATACAGTAACACCATCACATATTACATAATCACCCCATCACACATTATGCAGTAACACCATCACATATTACGCAGCCACACCATAACAATTTGCAAAGTCACACCTTCACACATCATGCAGTCACACCATCACATATTACGCCTTGATACTTGCACATCATGCAATCACATCCTCAGAGTAACACAATCACACCTCACAATCATTTCATCAAACTTCACATATGTATACTCGTACCGCACACATTCTCATTCTCAAATCATCAAATCTTGCATACTCGCTTTCTCATACTTTCACATTCACATTCTCAAACCAGTAAACCTTGCACACTCGCTTTCTCATACTTTCACATTCACATCTTCACAGGTTAACATTTGCGCATCTTTACACGGTCACCTTCTCTGTTGATTTCATCCATGTTTTCATTGCTATTATCTTTGCGTCTCTTTGTTTCCACGTCATTTTTGCCCCTCTTTGTTTCCACGTCACTTTTGCCTTCGGCCACACTGTTGTCCGATTTCTGCTGGTTCTTCACTGCGTCTTCCTGCGTCAACTTGCCAGTTGTTCCCTCGTCGTTCAGATAATGTCGCTTGCCGGTCGTTCCCTCGTCGTTCAGATTATGTCGCTTGCCAGTAGATTCTTCGTTGTTCATCTTGTGTCGCTTGCCAGTCGTTCCCTCGTCGTTCAGTGTCTGTCGTTCAGGGTGGGAAGTCCAAGGTCGAGGCTGATAGCGTATAACAAGAAACAATCTGAATGAGACATCAATGAAGCATTGCTTGAAACTGTACTCTTATGCAAGTTGTTATTAAGCTGCCACCAGAAAATATACGAGCCACTTCTATGTTAAGATGTCAGAGAAAATACGCTAGCCATTTCTACTGTAAGATGTCACAGAAAATACACTAGCAATTTTCTATGTCAAGTAGTCACCAGACCATACACTAGCCATTTTCTATGTCAAGTTGTCACCAGATAATACACTAGCCATTTTTTATCTTAAGATGTCACCAGAACACCAGAAAATACACTAGCCACTTTCAATAAGATGTCACAGAAAATACACTAGCCATTTTCTATGTTTTCACCAGAAAATACACTAGACATTTCTATGTTGTCACCAGAAAATACACTAGCCATTTTCTATGTTAAGTTGTCACCAGAAAATACACTAGCCATTTTTTATGTTAAGTTGTCACCAGAAAACACACTAGCCATTTTATATGATAAGTTGTCAGAGAAAATACACTAGCCACTGTATCTGTTGTCACCAGAAAATACAGTAGCCATTTTCTATGTTAAGTTGTCACCAGAAAATACACTAGCCATTTTCTATGTTAAGTTGTCACCAGAAAATACACTAGCCATTTTTTATGTTAAGTTGTCACCAGAAAACACACTAGCCATTTTATATGATAAGTTGTCAGAGAAAATACACTAGCCACTGTATCTGTTGTCACCAGAAAATACAGTAGCCATTTTCTATGTTAAGTTGTCACCAGAAAATACACTAGCCATTTTCATTAAGATGTCACAGAAAATACACTAGCTATTTTCTATGTTAAGTCGTCACAGAAAATACACTAGTCATTTTCTATGTTAAGATGTCACAAAAACAAGCATTGCTAGATAGAAACTCAGTCACAGATTATCAATCTTGAAGCCAGAGGGCTTAAAGCGTTAAAGATTAACCGATATGAGCAAAGTAAACACTTGTGTAGGATCAACTGATCTATTGAACAGTCTTTTATGGAATCCTCAGTCTATCCAAAATAAAACGTTTTAAATATGATTGAATGTTTTGACCAGAATAAGCAATCTTACATATGATTGAATGTTTTGACCAGAATGAGCAACCTTACATATGATTGAATGTTTTGACTAGAATGAGCAATCTTACGTATGATTGAATGTTTTGACTAGAATGAACAATCTTACATATGATTGAATAGTTTGATCAGCATGAGTAATTTTATGTATGATTGAATACTTGACCAAAATGAACAATCTTACTTTTTATTTGAATACTTTGAGTTGAAATCTGCATAGATGAGAAGTTGTGCACGTTCCCGAGGGTGGTAAATATATTGACTTCTCAGAAATTATTGTTATATATTATTGACTAGAATGTTGTGTAGACTGGTTGTATATTCTTTTTAAAGATTGTTGTGTGAAACTAATGCATATCTATTTCAGAAAGATATTATGTGGCGTTAGCAATTATAGATGATGAAATTGAGATAAGTATGTGTTGTGAGCTAAGCTTTATATATTGTAAAACCATTTGCAGGAAGCGAAGTTAAATGGGAGATTGCGATAATTAATCATTCAAGGAAAATTTAATGTAAACCATTGTTGGATTATGGGTTTATCTATTGAGATTCATCTAAATGTAGAAATGGGGAAAATTATTGTCTCATTTGTAAATTTTTCTCCATGACCAGAATTTTGTAAACTATAAGTTAGTGTGTAGCAAATGTTTAATGACGTAAAATTGTAAGAGTCATCTATTGATGTTACATAACACCTTAACGTTGTTCGTAGTATTTATCGGTGGCTACAGAGTTGGGTATGATTGTCTATTGCAGCTGGCCTTTTTCTTCTTAGAGTCATGATTTGCTGCTGAATTGATCCTTGGTTTACTCTGAAATGCACACCTTATTCTCGTGTTCACTCTGAAATGCACACCTTATTCTCGTGTTCACTCTGAAATGCACACCTTATTCCTGTTGTGAGCTGATGATCATCGACGTGATGTCATCAACAAGGGAGGGAAGTAATGTGAGAGTAAACAATGACAGGACGAGTTCACCTCTGTCGACAACAGCAAAGTTAAGTCGTCTAAACTACAAAATCCATAATTGCCCAGAGAGAGACAATAATCAGATAAATGATCACTAATGTTGGGACAGTAAAGAGATTATCTCTGTTGACCTATGTTTTCGGAAATCGAATGCTTTTGTTTCCTTTATATTGCTATTATTAAATCTTCTTTCTGTTATCTTAAACCCACATTTTGGCTAATGTGTTAGTGTGACCGAGAAGAGTTGGCTGAGGGTTTTGAGCCAGAAATATGTGGATGTTATATAAGTCCTAAGTCATCAAAGGGAAAGATGATATTGCCAACTAGAGGCACGTCACCAGATTTGTCTGTTGTTATGTTAGACAAATAAGTGTCCCAAAGAATGGGCTGACATAGAGATTGGATAGATTAGGCCGCCTGGTCTGTTGTCAGTATTAGAACTAATATAATAAATTTAACGATTACTAATTTTGAGCCTGATATTATGACAGGTCATTAAATATAACCCAGCACATGACAATAAGTTATCTTATGTATGATTGAATGCTTTGACCACAATGAATAATCATACAAATGATTGAATGCTTTGACCACAGTGAATAAACTTACATAGGATTAATTCACCTGACTATATCGAAAAGTTGAATGTGATTGTAAGTGATGTAACTAAAAATAGCATTTCGTTTTTAGATCGTGCTGTGAGCAAGATGAACGCCTTGTACTGGATAAACGATCTCAAAGTCTTGCTTAAGATCAGTTAGTCTGACCTAAACTAATATCTTGCGTGCAATCGTGACTTATTCAACGTTTTTCTTCCTGATTGCAATTGCCAACAAGAGATGGGCAAATCATCTTAGATAGCTATTGCCAATATGAGATGGGCAAATTATCTTTGATAGTTAACTAATGCAAAAGACATGTGATCTCATACTAAGAATTTTTTGTTGCTGTTTGTTTTAATTTTAACAGATATACTTCGCCCGCACTCGTAAGCATTGCACACACACACACACACACACACACACACAAATACACTTCCGCCTTTGCATAAAATACATGTCAAAACACAAAGTAAACTTTGACCTTTTCAGTGGGTGCTGTATCTTCGTTATCTCTCAGCCACCACGGTTTGATATGCGCCCACCCGAACCCCCACTTCCACGTCGTTGTCGTCTCTTCGTTTGGATTCTTCTTGACTTTGGTTGTGCCTTTCCTTTCCTCGTCCTCCAGAGTCTGCTCTTGGGCGGCGGCTTGTGAATTGTGCTCGTGTATGTCGCCAGCCACTGGAAAGTCCCACCTGTCACGTGTCAATACAGAGTAAGATCTTCCAGCACAGCACAGTGTAGACAGATAGACAAACAGACAGACAGACAGACAGAGAGAGACAGAGATAGGATGGATAGATGGGTCTATATGAGTTCAATAAATTAACGCGGGAAAAAGATGCATAAATTTACATGAGATTCCATACTGGATTTTCGTATTAACAAGCGGTACACATCCACAATGAAAATTTTTGAAAGTATTTTTCAGCGAATATCCAGACGGATTTAATTATTGTTATTTTGTTAATTTACTCAATATAGATATAATTTATCTGTGTTAAATAAATGTAATTGTTGCTCTATGCAAAATACTTTCTTTTACCTTTACACACTGTCACTTCAACATTTACAATATACAACAATTTACAACAATATACAAAATCTACTGCACCTACCCATTTCCATCTCGGTTTTCCACCCAGTCTGGTGCTCGCCAACTTTCTTCTTCTTTTTCCCAGTGCGGTCGGTCGGAATCTGCGTGCCAGAACCACAGTTGGTACTTGGCATCTGGCACTTTATTCCCGGACAAACTGAACTCCTGTTTAATGTCGTCAAACATGTTTCCTTTGTTGCCTCCCTTGCCCGAAGTGTTTTCTGCCTGGACTAACTTTGTTGACTTCGAGCTTTCTTTTGGTGTCTTTGTTTCGGCAACGTTCTCTGAGACAGGATGGTTCCAGTCTAGTCCAGTCTTATCCCCCCATTTGTCTTGGACAACATTCATTCCCGGGTAGACGCCACTTTTCATCATGTCTATGGAGCCACCGTTGCAGTAGTCCTAACAATGCCAGATAGATATATTTCTTACTTATTTTTAAATTTATCGCAGAGATGTTTTACTTATTGTTAGAGAAGCGAGACTTTTCTTATTGAGAGCATTATGAGTTATTTATAGCTGATAAATGAGAGCATTATGAGATATTTATAGCTGATAAATGCATGCGTTTACAGAACAGATAAATGCTATTTATAAAAGCAGATAGATGTTGTATGTAAGAGCAAGTATGTAATTTTTAATAGTAGAGATATTCATGAATGATAGCATTATAAGAGTAGAAAACGTTTCTACCCGAAACTGTCATTTATAACAGTATCTGTGGCAAGTAAGTTAGGAGATGATGGGAAAGATTTCCTGAATTCATTTTAGAAAGTACCATTGGCAAATGTTACGAAAAGTAGGGAGAGATTTTCTGAGTTTACTTCACCCGTGACAATTGTTACGGAAAGAAGGGAGTTAATTTCTGAGTTTACATGTGACAACTATTACGGAAAGAAAGGAGTGAATTTCTGAGATCGCTTTAATTAATAAGCCATCAATATCACGTGTGCGTCCATGCATGAGTGTGTGAGCGTGTCCGAGAGTCCGCGCGCTCGCGCGTATGTTTTAAAAATAGACATCGATCGGAAGAAAAAAAAACGGATCTCACCTGTTTACAGAAACACCACGTCATTTCTCCAAGCCAAGGCACGTGCTGTGTTTGACAGCCAACATAATGGATGTTTACCTGCGATTCCATCCACCAATCGGCACACCCACGATTGACCACTATGAGAACAAACATTACGCAATATATCAAATAAAAACGCTTTTGTTTACATCATTACTATACAACAGCACAACAACTAGAAATGTTAGAAAAAGTACAAATAAGTTCAAGAAGCTGTTAGTCAAAGCTTCACCCATTTGTGTATAAAGGTTTCATTGTAAGTTTAACTTAAACTGTATATAATGTACGGAACATATTTTACGTTTTCTAATTTCGACATTGCACATTTTAATTAAGAATTTTAATTATTTTTGTAAAAACATCCAAAATCGTTCAAACCATTATCGATTTGGATTAACCTAGAAAGGGAAATCTCCATTATCTCTTTTTTTCCCGTATAAATACATACAAAACACATATTATGCTGGAGCCGCTAACTGAAAGTGATGCTACATCAACTTTCTCTAAGCTCTTTATTTCCCAGCCTGTGGGACCATGCACGTCACTCACAATCTCTAAGATCTTTATTTCCCACCCTGTGGGGACCATGCACGTCACTCACAGTCTCTAAGCTCTTTATTTCCCAGCCTGTGGGACCATGCATGTCACTCACAGTCTCTAAGATCTTTATTTCCCACCCTGTGGGGACCATGCACGTCACTCACAGTCTCTAAGCTCTTTATTTCCCAGCCTGTGGGACCATGCACGTCACGTACAGTCTTTAAGCTCTTTATTTCCTAATCAGTGGGACCGTGTACGTCACTGTCTCTGAGCTCTTTTTTCCCAGTCAGTGGGACCATGTATGTCACTACAGTCTGGCATCGTTCAGGTCGAGTCAAAGATCAATTACGAATATTTCTGTATTATACCTTAACTCTGAAACTTACCACCAAATCTGCAGGATTGTATTATTTTAATAGTCTTGATTCTATATTGATTAGTGTCGTATATTCTGAGATGCAAATATTTACGTCATATAGCCTCTATCTGGGTTTATTTGTGAATATTTAGGTCAGCCTAACCTACATGTCGGAGTTGTGAATCTGCATCATTCAAACATAGTATCTCTAATCTGTCTATCTCAAAGAGAAGTTATATACGTGGCTCTAATATACTTTCTGCATGAGTTAAATGTACTGGAGCTAAATTTGTTAATATCTGTATGAGATAGGTATATTGGAGCTAAATTTGTTAATATCTGTATGATATAGGTATATTGGAGCTAAATTTGTTAATATCTGTATGAGATAGGTATATTGGAGCTAAATTTGTTAATATCTGTATGATATAGGTATATTGGAGCTAAATTTGTTAATATCTGTATGAGATAGGTATATTGGAGCTAAATTTGTTAATATCTGTATGAGATAGGTATACTGGAGCCACGTATATAACTATCTGTAAAATATCTACCACGTACAGAAATTAATAAAAGTAACTCTAATATATCTACCAAATAGATAAATTGGTAAATGTAATTCTAATATATCTGCCAAATAGAGAAATTAGTAAATGTAACTCTAATATATCTACCAAATAGAGAAATTAGTAAATGTAACTCTAATATATCTACCACATACAGAAATTAATAAATAAACTCTTATATATCTATCGCATACAGAAATTGCGCTTTGCAGAGAGATTTGTCTACCATTTTCTACTAAACCAGACGTTTCAAAATTTTCATAAAGTGATTTCCAATTTTGAAACCGTTTATCAGGTAAATGTTCATTTTTAAAAAATTGTTTTATATAACTGTGTGCATCAGAAAAAAGAAAAGAATTTGTCATTTATGTTATAGTGATTTTCGAGACAATGTTACAAGTGTTATACAAAATTGTACGATTACATGTCACGTATTGCATTCTGGCAGAAATCATTATTCAAATAAAAAACAAACCCAGATCATAAATAAATGTATTTGCCGTCAGCGTGTACGGCTACGAGATATTATACCTCAAAATGAGGAAATGTATATCAGAATTAAGTAGTGTGCGTTACAATGAAGTAACATACATCAGAATTAAGTAGTGTACGTTACAATGAAGTAACATATATCAGAATTAAGTAGTGTACGTTACAATGAAGTAACATACATCAGAATTAAGTAGTGTACGTTACAATGAAGTAACATACATCAGAATTAAGTAGTGTACGTTACAATGAAGTAACATACATCAGAATTAAGTAGTGTACGCTACAATGAAGTAACACATATCAGAATAAGTACTGTACGTTACAATGAAGTAACATACATCAGAATTAAGTAGTGTACGTTACAATGAAGTACCATACTTCAGAATTAAGTAGTATACGTTACAATGAAGTACCACACACCAGAATTAAGTAGTACGTTACAATTAAGTAGTATACGTTACAGTGAAGTAACATTCATCAGAATTAAGTAGTATACGTTACAATGAAGTACCATTCATCAAAATTAAATATTATCCAAAGAAATGAAGTTATATACAAAGAAATTAAATACTTAACGTCACAAACTTAGGTAATATATATCAAATTAAGTGTTATCCAAAGAAATGAAGTTATATACAAAGAAATTAAATACTTAACGTCACAAACTTAGGTAATATATATCAAGTGTTAAAAGTCAAAATGATGGTATATGCAATAACATATCGTCAGAACAGGATGCTGTAGAAATTAAGTAAATTCCGACTAAATGAGGCACTGTACATGACAATGAGGGGCTATGCATTTAAATGAGGAACTACATACTTCAATAGTTAACGACTAAAAAAAAATGATAGAGCAAGTATTCCCTTCCCACACAAAAGGGAGATAAAACAAATTTCACCTCCAGATTCGTCTTTCTTGAGAAAACAGGTGTTGGTTTCTGTACACTCCACCGTGGCCACTGCACTCTCAAAAGGCTCGTCAACTTGTTCCCGGCAGTATGGGTTCCAACTCGAACAGTCATGGCACAATATGGCGTTAGCTACAACAATCAAAACAGAGCGAGTATTTATTTCTTCAAGTCTTCACTGACTAGTTTCTGTTAAAAGTCTCGAAGAGTTTTGAATACCTCTTGTCGCTCCTATTATAACGAATGTAATTGTAATGTTACAATAAATGTAATTATAATGTCACAGCGAATGTAATTGTAATGTTACAACGAATGTAATTGTAATGTTACAATGAACGTAATTGTAATGTTACAATGAATGTAATTACACACACACACACACACACACACACACACACACACACACACACACACACACACACACACACACACTCTTTACGTTTGCCAAAGGTGCTGCATTCATCTTCAAATAGATTTCGTAATTTCTATCCTATAGATCACAATATATTATTTTTTTATCATACTGAATTATTTTCTAAATAAACTTTTGCAGAGTAATCCACGAACCAACTTACAAGATGATAAAGTAACAATAAACAGTTTGATGAGTTATCAAGTTGACAAAGTAAAAGATAAATTAGCCTCGAAGTTAAAAGCTGATCAAATAATAATAATTAGTTTCTGATGTGTTAACAGGCTGCTTAAGTAATAATAAATAGTCTATGATGAGTTAAAACTGATAAAATAATAGAAGTGTCTGATTTAACAAGCTAATAAAGCAATAGACGTTTCTGATTTCACAAGATGATGAGAAAGTAATAGAAGTGTCCGATTTTACAAGAAGATGAGTAATAGAATTGTCTGATTTAACAAGATGAGAAAGTAAGAGAAGTCTCTGATTTCACAAACTGATAAAGTAATACAAAATAACGTCTGAGTGATAAACCGTTCAATTAACCTTCTTAATGAATAAGAAGGAAATAAATCATAAACTTAGTACGAAAACTGACCTTTTCTACTTGACATAAGTGCAACGAAGGGTACAACAAACGTCCATAGCATTTTTTTTTTAAACTTTAAGACACAAACGATGGAACACAAATGTCGTCTTGATCCGTAACGTATCTCTGTTTCAAGCTATGCTGTTACTGACACTGTAACGCTCTCGCATACCCCCCACTTTTATATGGCGTCTGGCAAGTCTTTATCACGTGACCGTGTGCATGATCGTACAGTGGCCAGTTGCCAAGACTGATGGGATATATCCAAAAGGGATACACGCGTCATGCAGAGCGAATGACCAATCCACTATTTTTAAATAGAAAACTTCTACAAGTATCGGGAAAGAGCCTAGAGTGCTAGACATGAGTAACGGCTAGCTTACTCCATGTTTCTGCATGTACAACACAATTCTCACATTTTATTTTTATTTTCAAGAAGGCACTGGGACTGTTTGCGTGCTTTTGCTGGAAGCAGCTTCTTGGCACGTCTGCCCCAATGACAAGCACGACTTGTCCACTGTCAACAGTGAAACATGGCCGGTGAGCAGTGTCCGTTGTTGACATACATACTGGAGGCAATATCTCACTTGTCGCGACCAACTCCATTTTCCAGCATCTCGAAAGATGGTTTCATGTCAGACAAGCACAGTGAATCAACCTTAAAGAAACTACAGTTTTATTTGCTTTTTGTATTTTATAGGTGAAATATATTGGCACATAAACGTACCTTCAATAACTACTTGTGCAGCTAGCAGTGCAGTTCAAAATGTATGTTACGGACAGACAACCCTAGCATACGTCTTAAGTAAATAAAGGATTTTAGAAGAAATCCACACACAAAAATTAAAATAACAATAAAATGCAATGAGACTATGAAAATAAGACAAGAAACACGCTTGCCTAAATAGCCCACGTTTTGCCATAACTGTTTATAACTAGACTTACATATTCCTGTTATTTAATTTATATGCTAACAGCATATGATTGTTGATGTGTTTAGCTTAGTATGATGAATTGAAGTAAACATTCTAGACAAAATGCTGCCTATAGCATAGACTATAGCATTTAAGCTGCACTCTCGATGGCAATCTAACTGCTAGCATCATGATCTTACACTGGATCAACGACATACTATAAATATTGGGTAGAGGACCCAGAGAGAGAAAAAATAGTTATCACAAACAAAACCTATTGTACTGATACTATATACATGGTAGAGGGCCCAGAGAGAGAAAAAATAGTTATCACAAACAAAACCTATTGTACTGATACTATATACATGGTAGAGGGCCCAGCGAGAGAAAGAAAATAGTTATCACAAACAAAACCTATTGTCCTGATACTATATACATGGTAGAGGGCCCACAGAGAGAAAGAAAATAGTTATCATAAAACAAAACCTATTGTCCTGATACTACGGCAGGAGCGAAAAGGAGAGCAGAACATGTTTAGTTCTTTACATCCTAAGCAGAATTAGATTGCTGATTTTGAAACAAATTATCAGAAATGTTTCAAAATACAATTTTAGGTTAAAATACAGACGCTTGCCACAAAAGTCGTTTCAACCAGGAATCTTGCAAAGTCCATAGTTGCCCAAAGTCATTAAAAGCACACGGCCTGCAAAATCTATACTACTGTTTAAAGTTGTGTATTAACGCCCAAAGTCCAAGTCATATGTTTTGTAAAATCCATACTGAAGCCACAGTCCATTAAAACCAGGGGCCCCGCAAAGTCTTACTGTCAGTCATTTTTTAAATTTCTATTTCTATCACACTCAAATATTAATGTGTCAGTCATTTTAAAATTTGTATTTCTATCACACTCAAATATTAATGTGTCAGCCATTTTTTAAATTTCTATTTCTATCACACTCAAATATTAATGTGTCAGTCATTTTTTAAATTTCTATCACACTCAAATATTAATGTGTCAGTCATTTTTTAAATTTCTATTTCTATCACACTCAAATATTAATGTGTCAGTCATTTTTCTACACTCATGCACTGTGATAATCTATGCACAATTATCTGATAAGATAAGTCTATTATAACAAGTTTCTTTTAACAAATCCAACAACTGCTCAACAAACAAACATTATTCTTCCTTGTCTATATTGTGAAATTTGGAATCCGAATATTTCTCCAGCGAAATTAATGAGTTAAATATATACCTGGACAACATGTCCTAAAATAATTAATTTTCTAATTTAAAATCATTTGCTTTAAATGCAATTGTACTAAATCTAATTTTATGAAGATTTGTGATAAACAGACGTTGCTTGTGGTAAGCTTGAGAGCAAAGACTGGGTCATTTAGCTAACCAATTCTCCTACTGAGCATTCTTTGCATAGATTTCGCAGAACCTACTAGAATACTTCAAGTATAGCAAGATTTAAAACAGTAATTAATTATTAGCAGAACGTACTAGAATACTTCAAGTGTAGCAAGATTTAAAACAGTAATTAATTACTAGCAGAACGTACTAGAATACTTCAAGTGTAGCAAGATTTAAAACAGTAATTAATTATTAGCAGAACGTGCTAGAATACTTCAAGATTTGAAACAGTAATTGATTATTAGCAGAACGTGCTAGAATACTTCAAGATTTGAAACAGTAATTAATTATTAGCAGAAACAAGCCCAGTAATGGTATTATTCAAAACGCACGTTTAAACCTGCACAAAATCCATCATGTAACCGTATTTCTGCATTGCGTCATTAGTAGCACTGAGTCCTAGGTGGGACTGAATCTGTCCAAAGACATTTCCGACTGCGCATATGTTGTAACCTAATTGTAACGTAATTCATTTGTATTTAACATAGCCCATTTTTATTCATCACATCCCATTTGTATTTAATATAATCATTTTTTTATTTAACATACCTATTTTTAATGAACATATCCTACATATTGTATTTAACATGGCCTATTTTTAATGAGCATGCCCTACATTTTAAAAACAAACTCTGTATTTAACATAGCCTATTTTTAATGAGTTTGTCCTACATTTTAAAAACAAACTCTGTATTTAACATGGCCTATTTTTAATGAATTTGTCCTACATTTTAAAAACAAACTCTGTATTTAGCATAGCCTATTTTTAATGAGCATGTCCTTCATATTGTATTTAACATAGTCTAGTTTTAAAGAACAGATCCTACATTTTAAAAACAAACATTTAACATTTTTTAATGAGCATGTCCTTCATTTTAAAAACAAATTCTGTATTTGAAACTACTACTCACAGGAATGCATTAAAAATTGCATATCTGGTAAATATTGTAACTTTAATTGCTGCAAAGACTGATACCATCAAACTTTATCATAAATGACAGCATGTTTTAGGCGTCCTAGATTTGACCTTAAAGGCCTTACTGCATGTTTTAAGAAGAGAGCCCCAGGCATTGTCAAACACTTCATTTTAGTTTCACCACTCGCCGTGGAGGAAAAGAAAGCCGACGTTGTGTGGCTTGATTTCATTATGATTCCTGCGTATACCGTTGCCCACAGTTGACTAGAACAACACTAGAATATTTGAAAAGCCATGACTCTGAAGGTTCCCCTTGTATCGTCCGGTTACTGTTGAGCAGACAACAATTGTCTTCTTATTCGCTCGCGATCTGATTGAGACTAAAGGCAGCATCACAAACCAAGACAAACAGTTCGCACAAATGATGACGTTTTCCGCAAATAATTACACGTCCCTGGTTAGCTATTTTATAATTTGTTGTTTCTATATATATATAATCAACGCCAAACGCGAAATCAACAACTGCGGTAAAGGGAAAACATCCACGTTTTATTGTTTAGATCTTTTTCTTGGCAATTGCCTGGGATTTCTTTTTAATGACTGTTTACTTTGAGGGAAGTTTGGTAGTTTTCTTTTAGTGTTCGTTAAAACTTCAGTGTGCAGACAGAATGAAAATAATTATTTCAGATAAAACTTATATTATATACTTATACTTATATACTTAATATTTGTTTTACTTAATATTTGTTTTAATATAATGGGGAATTTAATTATAAAGCAGCATTTTCATTTATTGAAGCTCTTAAGTGATTCGAAGTTTTTACAATGCTGATAAATTTCTTTTCCCTTTAATAAATTTATTTAATTTTCACATATAATATTAATTCTTTTAAAGTCTCTTTTATTCTACAAAACAAAACAGTCACTTTAAGTGACAGTGTGTGTGTGTGTTACAAAATTATGTTTGTTCATACATCAAGGTGAGTTATATTCGTACATTTTTAACTTCGCGTTTAGCCACTTCCCGTTTGTCTTAGTGTCTGTCTGTCTATATGTTTTATCATAGTGTCTGTCTGTCTATATGTTTTATCATAGTGTCTTTCTGTCTATCTTTTTATGTTTAATTGATTATTTTTTTTTGTGTGTATATATATTAAAATGAATAGATAATTAAAACAAAAATAAAAAGAAAGAAAAGACAGCTTTAGCTCCACAAGAGCGGATGTATTGGTTGAATTAACACAATAAAGAGGACAACAATGGTATTTCCTTTTTAATTTCAAGTTGGGCGTAGTGTTGTTTCGACAGTTTTTTCCTGTCAATCCTTACAGGAGACCGTGTGTGAAATATGCGCGTGCACTGTTGACCTTGGATTCTGAAGGGCCTTTGATAAAAGCCTGGAATGAAGGAAATGCAAAGTAAAATGTTAAAATCACGTGACTATCTCTAGCTGCTGTTGAAACTCGCTAGTTTGTGAATAGGGTGGAAGGAGAAGGAATATTTCTTAGTTTGTTTCTCACATTATGTCTTTTCTGTGAGGGAGTAGCGTTCACAAAAGCAATACAAATATCGAGGCAAAATAATTTGAATCTTGGGACAAGAAAAAACATGTGACGTCACAAATAACGTCTGTACAATGCAAGCAAACATTGCAAGAAAACAGTGAGCAGAAATCAATCAATCAAAAGCAAAAGTTAGTCAATCGAAAGCAGACATTAGTCAGTCAATCAATTTGTCCGTCAGAGTGAAATCACACCATGGCAAACTCGTAATTAAATGATTATTTAATTTTATTTGGATGTGTCTATCTGATAGCTGTATCGTTTTACTGTATGTTAATAAACTGTTAGTAGCAGTTCGTGAGTGTGCATTCTAAGTGAGAAAGGAAGAGAGTGAGTGAGAATTTAACAAATAAACTCTGACCGACATTGAAATCACTTAAATTTAACAAGTGGATATGTAGAATACATTGATAACTCTGACCGACATTGAAATCACTTAAATTTAACAAGCGGGTATATAGAATACATTGATAACAGGCAACACAGCCTGAAAGTGGACTAGAACTTTCAAGAAAATTGTCAAGTGAGAATCTGCGGGAAGTTATTCTTAGTCAGCCATTCTGCCTTCCTTTAGTGATGAGAAAAGTAAAGAGAATCATGGAGCTGAATGAGATTATAAAAAAAAAAAGCCGGCTTTAGAACTCTAGCTGGCTTTGTTGAGAACATATATATGTATTATACTAGGACTCTTGGTAACTCTTTATTTGATGCTTTATTTCTTAAACTTCTTTTTGTACGTAATACGCTTTATTACCGATTAGCATATATTGTAGAAAATTATTATTAGTTGTTGCAAATATCGACAACCATCAGCATCGGAGTGAATGAAAGCCTTGAATAATGTGTTCATCCATAAAAGAAAGCAAATCGCTCTACCTACGATGTAAGAGTGACAGGATTTTCTTCATGATGCAATACTTGTATGCTAATGTTACTTAGTGACACCTATCATGACGCAATACTTGTATGGTAATGTTACTTAGCAACACCTATCATGACGCAATACTTGTATGGTAATGTTACTTAGCAACACCTATCATGACGCAATACTTGTATGGTAATGTTACTTAGTGACACCTATCATGACGCAATACTTGTATGATAATGTTACTTAGTGATAGTTATCATGCGGTTGTAGTACATTTGGACTGATAACATTTACGTCAGGAGAAGTGATAGGTAATTGTTTGAAACGGACAGTGAAACTTCTATCATTACAGTGCGATTAGAAAGAAATGGATTTACCACGCAAACGCCGAGATTGACAACTACAACTTGCTGAAATATTGTCTCAAACTTTTAAATATTAGTGAAATTGACAATTACAACTTGCTGAAATATTGTCTCAAACTTTTAAATATTAGTGAAATTGACAATTACAACTTGCTGAAATATTGTCTCAAACTTTTAAATATTAGTGAAATTGACAATTACAATTTGCTGAAATATTGTCTCATACTACAGTCATGTGTAGCCACACCAAACATATTGAAACCATGTATTGATAATACTACAATCATGCGTGGACACACAAAATCATGTGTTGATAATACTACAGTCACGCATGGCAGCATCAAACATATTGAAATCAGGTGTTGATAACACAATGACTAGTCATGCGAATTCACGGCAGCCTCTAAAGATTATAACTGACCTAAACAAGTTTGTTCCAATGATACAATGCTCATGCGTGGCCTAGAGAAATTTACTCCTGTATTTTAATGACTATCCCTGTCATGTATCTCTTTCATTTATTGTTAACAACTCTCCCTGTCATGTATCTCTTTCACTTATTGTTAACAACTCTCCCTGTCATGTATCTCTTTCATTTATTGTTAACAACTCTCCCTGTCATGTATCTCTTTCACTTATTGTTAACAACTCTCCCTGTCATGTATCTCTTTCACTTATTGTTAACAACTCTCCCTGTCATGTATCTCTTTCATTTATTGTTAACAACTCTCCCTGTCATGTATCTCTTTCATTTATTGTTAACAACTCTCCCTGTCATGTATCTCTTTCATTTATTGTTAACAACTCTCCCTGTCATGTATCTCTTTCACTTATTGTTAACAACTCTCCCTGTCATGTATCTCTTTCACTTATTGTTAACAACTCTCCCTGTCATGTATCTCTTTCACTTATTGTTAACAACTCTCCCTGTCATGTATCTCTTTCACTTATTGTTAACAACTCTCCCTGTCATGTATCTCTTTCACTTATTGTTAACCTGTCCCGTACTTCCGTAAACGAACAATGAATGACAAACGATATTTACTTCGAAACTCACTCAAGTTTACAAGAGCAAAGTTAACAATAACAAAATTCCATTGACATTACATATCACAATTTATTGGCACTGGTTCATAAGCAAACAGCAAGATAAGCGTCAGCATAATCAGAAAAATACCTGGATGAAGACAGAAAAGAATTGCCCTGTGTCTAAATATTTGTCTTGTATATAATATCAATCAGTTTTACTGTAGTGTAACCACACAATATCAACATTTTGCAGTGGTATCAATCATATTTACTGTAGTGTAACCTCACGATATTAACATTTTGCAGTGGTATCAATAATTTTTACTGTAGTGTAACCACACAATATCAACATTTTGCAGTGGTATCAATAATTTTTACTGTAGTGTAACCACACAATATCAACATTTTGCAGTGGTATCAATAATTTTTACTGTAGTGTAACCCCACGATATTAACATTTGGCAGTGGTATCAAACATTTTTACTGTAGTGTAACCACACGATATTAACATTTTGCAGTGGTATCAAACATTTTTGGTGTTCATTATACGCCTTCGATATCAAATTTGAGGTGAAACATTTGGATGTATAGTGTACAATTTCACACATGTTTATTATTTATAAGTGTTTATATTTCTACAAGAATGTACGTTTAGAAACAAACCAATTTACGTCAATTGATTGTACTTCGAGTTTTGTTTCAAACTATAAACATTACTGTTCAGTTTTATTTGTTTTATGATTTTGTTACTATGACTATGATCAGGCCTCTTCCGGCAGTCATTTTTGTAAAGTATGCAAAATATTCATGAATATACATGTTGCGTCTCGTCAGATGACTGATCAGATATTTCAAAGGCTGTTTGGTCGAGCGTTTTCTTGAATGGCAGGGACCACGATACTATGGAGATGTGAGGGTTTGATATTCATTAGACTGCACACAGCAGCAAGAGACCACTGGGTTTTGTGACTCGAGGCGGGAGACTGCACTGTTACGGAAGCGAGTCCCCGAGATGCATCTGTTCCGGTCATGTGAGATGTTTTGTCAAACTCTTTCTGTACATGTGCTTGCCAGGCTTTGTTACCACTTGGGTTTGTCATCACTTTAGATTGGAGATGGTGACACTTGAGCAAGTTGCAAAATACTTGATAATCCCTCGCGAAGAACACAAAGGGATTCATCGCACTTCTTATGAATACGGACCTAACAACAGAGAAAAATAGACTTTTAAATGTTGTTTTACAGTACTTATTACGAACGTGGACCTAACAACAGAGAAAAATAGACTTTTAAATGTTGTTTTACAGTACTTATTACGAACGTGGACCTAACAACAGAGAAAAATAGATTTTTAAATGTTGTTTCACAGTTACTTATTACGAACGTGGACCTAACAACAGAGAAAAATAGACTTTTAAATGTTGTTTTACAGTACTTATTACGAACGTGGACCTAACAACAGAGACAAATAGATTTTTAAATGTTGTTTCACAGTTACTTATTACGAACGTGGACCTAACAACAGAGAAAAATAGATTTTTAAATGTTGTTTCACAGTTACTTATTACGAACGTGGACCTAACAACAGAGAAAACAGATTATTTTATAAAACGCTTAGAGTTACCAGCATTGTCACCATTTGTAGTTTACCTTTCAAGCACGTCTACACATTACTATTTAACAATATGAATAAAAAGGATGAAGACTGTTTGGTATAAATTATATATGGATGGAACATGATGACGACTGTTTGGTATAAATTATATATGGATGGAACATGATGACTTTCAAGATGAATACGACAACAAAATGATCGTGGAAAAGTTAAAGGAAGGGATTAAGAAATTATAAGAATCAAGATATCTGTTATTTCTTGCTCTCGGACTTAATCTCATCAACCAACAGACATTTTGTGAATTTTTATATATAACATTGCAGGAATGAATTTTGACAATGGGTGTGATTTAAATGTATTGTTATTTTAGAAACTGATAAAGTAAATGAAACTCGACAATGTGATCTAAGTTGTCTTTTTTTTTTTAAAAAAGAACCACTGGTATGAAATAAAACAATTTTAGCTAAATGATCTAAGTCTATTTTTATTTCATTATCATTAGACTGATTACAAAATAGACTTAGATCATTCTAATCAGTCTAATGATAATGAAATAAATAAACCTGACAAAGGGGCCCTGTCATTACTTTTGTATTCTTCATTTCTTGTAATACGTGATCCTTATTTATATAATAAAATATATATAATAAAATAAAATAAATAAATCTTGATAATGTGACCTAGGTCGACATATACAACAAATCAATCTTGATAATGTGACCTAGGTCGACATATACAACAAATCAATCTTGATAATATGACCTAGGTCGACATATACAACAAATCAATCTTGATGTGACCTAGGCCTGTTTTGCCTTCTTTCCACTGATATACACAATAAATAAATCTTGATTTGACCTAGTCCGATATATGCAATATATAAATCTTGATAATGTAACCTAGGTTTGTTTTGTCTGCTTTCCACTAATATACACAATAAATCAGTTTTGATAATGTTACCAAGGTCTGTTTTGCTTTGTAGCCAGTGACATTCGGGCGACAATGTAACATAATTTTACTTTTATTTTTTAGCCACTGATATATAATAAATGAATCTTTACAATGTGATCTCAAGCTATTTTGCATTCTATTTATTAATATATGAAATAAATTAATCTTTACACTGTGACCGTGACCTGTTTTGCATTGTAGGCACTGATTCATGAAATAAAATTAATCTTGGCAATGTGACCTAGATCCGTTTTGCATTGTAGACACCGAATGAAAAATAAATTAATCTTGGCAATGTGACCTAGATCTGTTGTGCATTGTAGACACCGAATAAAAAAATAAATTAAATTTGGCAATGTGACCTAGAACTGTTGCATTCTAGCCATTAATATCTGAGTCCTGATAATGTGACCTAGGTATATTATACATATAAGTTATTGATATACAGGCATGTGACCTAGGTAATTATACATATCAGTTATTAATATACAGGTTTGGCCTAGGTATGTTATACATATCAGTTACTGATGTGTGAGGCAGGTGACAACGTAATCTAAATCCTTAGCAAGTTCACCTGGATGCCAACTGCCAGCTGAAGGAAGTGTTTGTTAGCCAAAACACGTTAAGTGAGTCTTTGCTGTAAGTGATGAAGAGAAACACAATGGCGTGAGGCAGAAAGTGTATTACCATGCACACGGTAATTAAGAGGAGCACCCAAGCGGCCCGCACCGTGCTTTGAATCCAGTGTTCCGAATCTCCCGACCCTAATCTAGACCTGTTCATAATATAGGGGATTTACCTGAAATTATCAAATATCAGTACTTTTGTGAGATAGATAGATAGATAGATAGATAGATAGATAGATAGATAGACAGATAGATAGATAGATAGACATACATTAGAGGATTGGTCAAAAAGTTTTATGTCTTATTTTTAATATTATAAAGAATACTATACATACAATATTAATAAAATCAATCCACTTCAAAATAATTTACCTCGGTATGCAAGTGTCCAAATCTTCTGCTATTTTCGGAAGTAGTGGTGGAAATTATTTTTTTAAAATTAATTATTTTCACAAGATCTGATTTTTGTTTATAACTGAAAATGATTAAAATGTTAAATAAGAACCATTTTAGTTCATCCTTAACCTACCCGGTTATCGCTATTAACTTTAATTTAATTTCTACTTCCATATTAACTTCTTCATTCTTTTAGTCTTTTGCAATGTATGCATGCGTCCACCTGGCATATATCTCTGTGGTAGGCACCCAGCCTAAACATTTACTCTTTGGGGATTGATACTGACCAGAAATGGGTCAGGTGGCAGGCACAAAAATGAAAAATATCTTCTGGGCCAAACGTCTTATAACCTAGCTCATTTGCTATCTGAGTTGTAATCGCAAATCTTAAAACCACCACTGTCATCAATGTCGCTGTTGTATGCATTATTAAGGATGTCAGAGATACAAAATACAATGCACTGAACAATACACTAAGTAGAACTTTTAAAAGTTGTTTTTTTTCTACACAAGATTACAATACAATGCACTGAACAATACACTTAAGTAGAACTTTTTTAAAGTTTATTTTTTCTGCACAACTTTTATAAAACAATCTTTACAGGTGTGAGTGAACAAAAGCACAGAACGCACTAATAACAAGGCAATCTATATACAAAAAACAGCTAAAAAAAGGAATCAATTTAAAACGTTAATACAGATCAAAGCAATACACACAAAAACAGAAATGGGACTGACTACAGATCCCATCCCCAGTCTAAACTTTTCTCTATCTTTTACTAATCCTAACTACCAAAGTTCAAGGTCGTTATGTTCATTGTCCTTTACTGTTCTAGCCACGTCGACTTTAATATAACATTTGCTCGGTCTGATCATTAAAAGTTACCCGTTCTATCTGATCAGGCTGTTAAAAGTTACCCGTTCTATCTGATCATTCTATTATGAGTTACCCGTTCTATCTGATCATGCTGTTAAAAGTTACCCGTTCTATCTGATCGATTCGATTTTCTGTTTATAAAATCAAAGAATGACAAAAACATCAAGTGAATAAGAATCTCACCATATATGTATATTAATGAAAGCAAGATTATTTTTCTCTAACTCTTTTTTAAACGTCCCAACAAGGTTTAAGAAGCCAGCAAAACTTGTGTAAATGTTATTTTAGCAAACATTAAAATTAAAATGTCATGCTAGTGTAGATGACGTTTTACTTTTGGCAGTATAAGGGTGCGGCCGTCTGGGTTGTTATCAAGCTCACGTAAACACATTAGTAAAATGAAAAATCTCACAGAAACACTCTCAGTAGATTCCTTTTAATTTGTACTGTTGACCTAAATTCTTCTTCAGTTGGTCTGTTAGCTCATAAAAGTGAAACAAGATTCATTGTCTTATAAAATTAATTGATAGATTTCAGGAGGTCATTTTTATATTCCCTAGGATTTACAGTCGAATGTGTAATAATTTGTTACATAATTATTACCAACTACCTGAAATGAAAAATGTTTAATTACCTTGGTAAAGATATTTTTGTAGATGATGACTTTGCGGATTCTTTTCTGGCATTCCTTTTAAGACTGAAAGACATGTCAGATAAAGGTAGTTTTCTCTCCTTATTTCCGATAGTTTCTTTTTTCAGTGATTTTTGTGAACATTTCTGACCTTTTGATAGGATGAACGAAGAAGTGGGAAAGATAATGGAAGACTGGTAGAGATGCTCATTAAAATGTTGTTTACACACCGTGTAAGGAGGGTGATCAGCGGCTGGTATATGCTTTTTCCCATCAACTTTATTTGTGCGAAATACCAAAGGCATATTGTTCAAAACAGTGCTACTACCGTTGATGAACATCGAAGGCTGATTGATGGGTTCAGCATATTTATCTGTTGTGAGAAATCCTTCTTCTGATACAATTGCTGCCAGGTTTTCGGGCTGATCTGGTTTTGTAGTTAAATCCATCCCTGCAGGGTTCTTAAAACTAGAGCTTTTCGAAGCATTGGAGCACTGAACAAGTATGTAACAAGTAATGGCATTCATGATAATAATGAACAGTGTTGCACCCACCACGAGTCCTGATAAAATGTTGTGGTAGATAAAAGTTGTGAGAGTGTTGAAATACTCATTATTTACATAACATATCGCGCCGTGATGAAAGAGGCCGTTAATTTTAGTTTGATAGTTTGTCAGTCCACTGATGAAAATACTAGGTACAGAGGCTGCGAAAGCAATCAAGCACACAAGAGCCACATACGTTTTCAAGCGACAACTATCCTCTCCAGGGCGAGAGAACGGAAGTCGCAACTTCCGCTGTTGTTCATAGGTGAAAAATACAATTATCCCCCCTGAGCCGACGCAGTAAAAATTCTGCATTGTCCACATTGATCTGCAAAGTCCATCAGTGGGCGTTTCGAAGTAAAGAGTGTTATAGAGAACTATCAAATGAACAGGCACGACAATGAAGAGCGCAAACATATCAAACAACATCAAACTAATTACGATGGTTCTGGTGAACTCTCTTTTGACGACACACCCGTACACGTACAAAGTACAACAGTTGCCAAGGACACCCAACACTATGACTATTCCAAAGAAAATGAACATCCTTAGGGCTGAGACGGAGTTGTCTTTTTCAACTGGGCCTAGTGTGGGGTTACGTCGGTACAGATCGGGAATGAAGTCTTCTTGGCCTTGTCTTGAGAACACATATGGTCGAGAGATCGTGTCTCCTTGTCCCTCGGTGTGACTCATACTCTGACGTTACAGTTGAATACTGAAATACAGTCATAGTGTTAAAAATGCATTAATAATTTATTATCGAATTAGTTATTTTGTTTGGTTTACACTTATTATTTACTGTATATATATGTTCCTTATTTTTTCCATATGGCGGCAAATGCACTAATTGTATAGAATCAAGTCAGAACTGATTTGCTCACTTCTGAGAGATGAGTGCGGATGGTTCAGTGATGCTGAATAAGACTTCTTGAGAGAGACGTCATTATGATGTCATAACTTCTTGTAACATGCAACGTCAGAGATGCACATTTGCCTGTCTTTGTTTTTGTTTCCATTGGACAGTAGATGCAATATTAACACTGGCACTTCGTTGCTTTATAGAAAATGGAAGATTGCAAAGTTAAAAGGCAGCACTCGTGAGTCTACTGTAGGTAGGAATTGACAAAACAGAGGGCAAATACGGATATTACACGCGCGTGTGTGAGTGAATGTGTGTGTATGAGTGCTGGTTGCATGATGTAGGAAAGATAAATACGGGTCCTTTTTATATGTATGCCTGTGTGCGTTCTCTGATATAGGTTGTGGGGTAAGAGACTGGAAGTTAGGTATCTACGTCATTCAGTAGGAATGATATTCAGTTACATGTATGCAGAACTATCAACCAGTGGCCATGCACAATCAAGTGAAGGTATTTATTGTTCGCCATAATCACGGCAAATAACAGTTACTGGCCCTACTAAGTGGCCGCATTCACATTTATAATACACAACTGAAAATTAAGCAGCTATAGTAAAAGTCAAAGAAAAGACCGTTACCTCTTAAAGTGAAAGGGGAAGCACTTAAAGTGATAATTACTGCCATTACATTTCCTTTTATTGATATATTTTTTGTTACAAAACTTCTTGTATTTGTACCTGAACTGTATATATTTTTGTTACAATACTTCTTGTTTTTGTACCTGAACTGTATATATTTTTGTTACAATACTTCTTGTCATTGTACCTGAAGTGTATATATTTTCTGTTACAATAATTTGTGTTATTGTACCTGAACTATATATGTATATATTCTATTACAAATCTTGTATTGTGTCACTGTATCCGAGATTAGATATATTTCCTATTTTAATACTTTGTCATTATATCTGAGACTATATAGATTTTCCATTACAATGCTTTGTGTCATTATACCTGAGCATTTTAATTAGTATTGTTGGGTGCCAAACCGTGTCGAAGGCTTTTGATATGTCAATAAAGATTGCTATTGAGTTTTTTATTTATAGTCTATTTATCATGATGTTGTCTACTAATCTATTGGTGGCATCTGTGGTGGATCTTTTGGGTCTGAACCCATGTTGTTCTGGAGAGAGTAGGTTATTTGTTTCTAAGTAGTATGTGAGTCTTCTATTTACTATTGTTTCAAGTGTTTTTGCTAGAGTTATATATGTGTGACAAACACTTCCATTTTACATTTAATGACAGTTTATTTTGTGTTAAAGCATTCAACCATTTTACGATGGCTTGTTTCACTTTACAAGCACTCATTTTCCATTTTAAGGTGTTTTGTTACATTCAGCCATTTTACAATGGTGTTTTGTGTTACAAACACTCAGTCATTTTACATTGGTTTGTTTTGTGTTTGTATTCAGCAATTTACATTTTATGACAGTTTATTTTGTGTTACATTCGGTTATTTTGCGTGTTATGATGGTTTGTTTTGTGTTACATTCGGTTATTTTGCGTGTTATGATGGTTTGTTTTGTGTTACATTCGGTTATTTTGCGTGTTATGATGGGTTGTTTTGTGCTGCAAGTATTCAGTCATTTTATGACAGTTTGTTTTGTATTATATTACTCATTTTGCATGTTGATGGTTTGTTTTTTGTTATAAACATTCAGTAAATTTGCATTTTATGACGGTTTGTTTTGCATTACAAGCGTTAAACATTTTGATGGTTTGTTTTGCATTACAAGCGTTAAACATTTTGATCGTTTGTTGTATTACAAACATTAAGTCATTTTACGATGGTTTGTTTTGAGTTACAAACAGCTGCTTCCAACTTACAAATGGAACCAAACATAAATCTAAATTCTGATCTACATTTTTATTGTACACAGTTGATATTTAACAAATTTAGAGAGTTTCTCATATAATAATTAAATTTTAAAATGTAAATACAATATGTTTTTCTTGCAGCTTCGTGATAAACTCCTCTGAATTTGAAGATAAGGAGTCTGACATTTTATCATTAGAGTTCAAAAAGAATGCTTGCAGTTTACTAAAGGCAAAATATAATCAAACAACTAATTTTTTTAATTTTTTCTTTAAAGAAAGTAGGATTAACTATGTACATATGCATGCCATGCCCACAATTATTAGAAATCGATTCAGGACATTATATTATTACTCATCCAATTTAAAATTCAATCACCCACTGATACTTGGGGAAGCACTTAACTACAGTAAGAATTTTTTTATTAATGGGAAAAAATAAAATGTTATATTTGCCATGTAAAACTTTCTTAAAAGTTATTAAAACCATTTTGCTTATTTTAAGTACTTCAAAGCATAAATTTTCTTCTGGCATAAAGATATGTGAATATTATTAAGGTAATTTTATTAAAATATATATTTATAGGAAAAGGTGATATAAATGAGCATTTTAGAGAAAATTCCCAGCATTTAAGCTATTAGAACTTCTAACATAATATGGATTTTCATCTTTAATTCTTATGACACAGTATGGTGTCCATGTAGGTATTGTCCTACCTTTTGTTATCTATCTAAAAATAAAACCTAAGCAAGTGAATCAAATACCCCCAAGTTAATATAAATCTATGCACACCACACAAATGCAGGAAACATAAATGATAAAGACAATTTTTATTTTAAAAAAAATTAAAGCTGAACACCCAAACTTTTGCACATGCAAACATGCTGTACAATGAAAATAAAACCTGAAAAAAAATCTTCAATGCATACATTTTTACAGAATGTTTCTTTCTCAGATTGAGACAGGGCAGTCTTTTCTTTGTCTAATACAGCCTCGAGTGAATTGCTTGAATGTGCTGTACATAAAGAAATATTCATTATATGTCAAAATCAGGCCATACCTTGAAATGCAATTCAGTGCCCGACAAAATCAGGACTGAAATTGAATTCAGTCACCAAAAATACCTAGGAACACAACCACTGTATGAAAATGATACCACTCTATCCAGAAATGCATTAACATTCTTTCAGTGGCCTTGAAATGATTATCAGTGTATGAAGGCTGGTGTAGCCTGGAAATGCATATCAGTGTATGAAGACCACTGTGCCTGGAAATGGGCAATGATGTATGCAAATTAGTGTGCCTGGAAATGCTTACTAATGTATGCAAACCACTGTGCCTGGAAATTGGTATCAATGAATGCAAGCCACTGCATTTGGAAATGCATACCACTGTGTGCAAACCATTGTGCTTGGAATGGTTATCAAAGTATGAAGACTACTGTGTCCTGGAAATTATATCAGTGTATGCAGGCTATTGTGCTGTGCTTGGAAATACATATCAGTGTGACATTGCATCTATAAATTCACCCTAATCTAACGTATCAAGCAATGCATGCAAAATTTTTTAAAATACACACAATGAAGGCAGAAACTGAATTTTCAACTCTGACTTACCTGTTCACTCTTTATCAGACAAACTTTCTGCATTCAATGACACAGACTAATTATATACTCATTAACCCTATGCTGCAACTAGCATAATGATACATATAAGGTCAACGTATACACAGTATTAAATTCCATATTAAACACTAATTTATGTATACAAAAACATATTTTGTACATAAGCCTTTATTAGAGCAATGTTTTGATGAAGCATAATGATTTACTTATATAGGAATGCATGTTTATATAAAACATAATCAAATTATTAATGAAAGTGCAGCAACAAATCAACTGTTTTATAAAAAGAAATGTCACTTAATCTCGCATATTAAATAAAAATGTGTCACTTTATCTCACACTATAAACAAAAGTCCATTTAAAAGAAAACATTCTTCCTGGGGTACATTTCCATTTAAATCCAGAGATATACAAAAAAATACACACAAAGTTCTTCTTGGCGAAGTTCAATACATATTTTTCACTTCACTCTCAAACACTGTAAAACACAAAAATATACATGCAAAGTTCTTAAAGTTCACTACATATTTTCCATTTTACTCTCAAACACTGAGAGGGAATGCCCTGAATTATTACAACTGATTATGCATTCTTCTTCAGCAGTTAATATTATTTCTTGACACAAGAAAATGCTCACATGCATTATCACTCCTACATAAGACAAATCCATATTAAGAATTATCAATTCTAAATAAGAAAATTTTTCACCAGATACTATCAATTATAAACTATTATTATTAAAATTATTTACAAGGTATTGATTGTATCTGAGCTCTTCACATTCTAATATTCAGTGTAATAACTGAGTTGCTAATAAAGAGTTAGAGAGAGTTGACCAATCAGTGTGCCCATTCTGAGCTAGTGAGAGAGTGTTGACCAACCAGTGTGCCCATTCTGAGCTAGTGAGAGAGTGTTGACTGGAAGAAGTCTAGGTTTGAAACTCAAGACCTGAAAGATTCCTGCATGACATTCCAGCATCTAGATATCTTTACCACCCAGATCATAAATCATTTCTTGACAAGAAAATCTATTGCGATATAATTATCAGGTATATCTGCTGACACAATTCTTCATCAGAAGCTATCACTTTTAGATGGAAAAATCATCACAAGTGATTATCAATTCAAGGGATCACATAAGAATTACCTCTGATGCCCAACAAATTGCAAAAGTAAACAATGAAGCTGCAAATATGACACCACACTTTGATGAGGGATCAGCTGTTAATTACACTAATAATCAATAAGGTCCATGATGGAGAAAACAGAAATGAGAATAGTTGAGAAGATTTACTAGTTGAATCAGCCAATAAAAACAAATCTTGTAGGAGTTAAATGTGTCTACTTCTAAATAGGCCATTAACTGATTGGTCAACATAGCCAGATATTAGAAAATCCACACCTGCATTTTTCATTTGAAAAACGATTCTAATTCTCAAGTGTTAACTATGTTCTCTGGATTCAGTGCCATTTTGTCTAGATCCTTTCATTTCTACGTGAGTACTACATTGTTGCAAAGATAAATAATTTTTGATTAACCCTAAAGATATGACAAGATGATACAGAGATATGAAGTTTTTTTTAGTTTGTCCTTAGAGAAACCTTGTGAAGTTAGGTAGTTTTAATTAAACCCTATGGCTCTATGTTGCTGAAGAGACACATAATTTGTTAGTGTAATCTTCAGGAAAGGAGAATATCAGAATGTTACTTGTGAAGGAGTTGTCTTAGAACGCCTTTAAGCTAGTAAAAACCAACAACTGAACAAAAATTTTACATATAATGCCAGAAAAAAGATAACATAAAATACAAGTCCCAACTTTTACTTGTGGTACAATGTTCTGAAAATCTAGATTAAGTACTTGCAGTCAGATTTTATTGCTCTTTCTTAGTCTGTCTCCTCCATTCCTGTCACAACTTAATAAATGAGTTTGTAAAAGCCTTTATAACCACTACAGACTTTCATATCTAGACATAGACACATTTGCTCATTTGTCATAAGTACTGATATGCATACACACTTCTTAGATAAAAAACAACCTGATTATAATGCCGAAAGATCAACTTTCATAAATACTGATATGTATGCACATTTTATTTTTCATATTAAAAGAATGAAGCCTGATTGTAACTCTGAAACAGTCCAGAGGTAAGGAAATGATATGTAAGCAAACACTCTTTTTTCCATCAAAAAAACCACCCAATTTCAACAATTAAATTAATAGTGAATAACCTCTAACTTTATCTGGCAATCTGTACTAAAAAAAAATGCACACTGACATTTCATTCATGTATGAGACCATTTCAAAGTAATATATAAAAGCAGCCAAGGTCGCCATTAATTCATAATAAACTATAATAGGTAAACATGATATAAATGTTAAATGGCCATTATACAGATATAAAACCAAAAGACACAAACATGATATACATATTATACATGCTAAATGGCCATTATATTATAAAACCAATAAACGTGAACGTGATAAACATATTAAATGATCTTCATATAATTTTTATTTGGAAGACAAAGAGATTCCACCACATGAAAATAAAGTGTTAAAAGCAAAGATACTTAACAAACTGTTGCTGCTGGAAAAGAAAAGGATTAAATCTTAAAATAATATTTTTTTTTTTAAATAAAAGAGTTTTAAAATGTCCAGATTTTATTTAAATCATGTTATGTTACATGAATAAATAATATATGTATATGGAAATCATGGTAGAATTTAAAATAACATTTTCAAATATAGCTACCAAGTACAGTGAAGGATAGCCATACACAAATAGTGAATAGTTATTTCAATATTGGTAAAATAGCATTTTCAATTATAGCTGACAAGTACACTGAAGGATAGCCATACAGAAGTAGTGAATAGTTATTTCAATATTGGTAAAATAACATTTTCAATTATAGCTACTAAGTACACTGAAGGATAGCCACACAGAAGTAGTGAATAGTTATTTCAATATTGGTAAAATAGCATTTTCAATTATAGCTACTAAGTACACTGAAGGATAGCCACACAGAAGTAGTGAATAGTTATTTCAATATTGGTAAAATAGCATTTTCAATTATAGCTACTAAGTACACTGAAGGATAGCCACACAGAAGTAGTGAATAGTTATTTCAATATTGTAAGGCAGCACATTTCAAGCTCAACTTATGGAAACAAATTTGACAATATTCAATATATATTATTCTCATTCATTAATTTTTATATTTAATAATATACCCCACCTTTCTTTTTCAAAGTCAATATTTTGTACAATTGCATTGTTTTTAACTTGATAATATATCATAAGCAATCATGTGGTATAATATACATGCATTTCTTAATGTAAACAATATACTTCAGGTAGAGTATTACTGGCTGAAAACTAGCAAATCTCCAATAAACAGGCATGCTCATAAATTAAAATGTAATTGTTTCATTTCACAACCAGCAGGGGTAAAACTGATTACAGTGTTATGGTTTGTCTCTCAGACTTGTTATTCAAAATTAAATCAGTAGAGTGCTCCAGGTGTTTTAAAATAGAATAGACCTGAGGGGATAAATGTCTGACAAGGTTATTCAAATGATGGTAATGTTGAAGCACTTGCACACTTTATTTAGCAGGGACACTATTTCAGATTCAAAATCTCTTAACGATGAGACTGGGTTTTGTAGTCAGACAATGAAACATTCATTTCATCCATGTTTGGTTGCCAACAAAAAGCATTAACTATTGATGAATAATATACACATAGGCAAAGATATTCATATATACTATACTGTTCACATCCACTATACTTCTTACATGTTCACATCCACTATACTTCTTATATGTTCACGTTCACTATACTTCTTACATGTTCACATATACTGTAATCCTTACACAGCACCCATTCTATCTACGTCAACATGCACTCACTCTCCAGACATTCTTGTTCAGTCAAATGACATTTATTATGTTTATAAATGATTTCGTCATTTTAATTCTAATATTTAAAAAAATATTGCAATATTTATTATATTTAATATTAAAATGAAATAGTAATCATTTACTTTTAATATTTTTAAAATATGTGATAAGCGATTTTTAATATTTAAAAATGTGAGTAATCAATTCATTTTTAATATTAAAAAAAGTGTGTAATAGTATTATTAGTTTTTCGTGTAATCTATTTTGAATTTTTAAAAAAGGGTTTTAAATGCTATAGTTCTATATGTCAAAATTAGGCAATAAATAACCACTTTATTTTTATGAAGATTAAGGAATATCTTAAAGCTGATGCTGCACAGTTAGTCCCATAGTTTAAAACCATACAATTGTAGGCTACTTCAGTACTTGTAAACAGCTGTTCAGTATGAAACAAAACTACTTAAAACTAGCTAATCAATATCCCATAGTTGAAAATCATAAAATTATAGGCTTAAAACTAATTAATCAATATTCCACAGCTTAAAACCATAAAAGTTTAGGCTACGTGTAAACAGTTCTTTAGTACAAAACAAAGCTTCTTAAAACTTTTTTTTTTTTAAACCATCAAATTATAGACCACTTCTAAACAGCTTATTCAGTATAAAACAAAGTTACTTATAACTATAAAGTCAATATCCCATAGTTTAAAACCATCAAATTATAAGCTACTTGTAAACAATTGATCAGTAACAAACAAAGCTACTTAAAACTAGTCAATCAATATCCCACAGTTTAAAATCATAAAGTACAAGAAGTATAAAAAAAACTAGTTCATATCCCATAGTTTAAAATCATAAAGTACAAGAAGTATAAAAAAAACTAGTTCATATCCCATTTTAAAATCATAAAGTACAAGAAGTATAAAAAAAACTAGTTCATATCCCAGTTTAAAATCATAAAGTACAAGAAGTATAAAAAAAAACTAGTTCATATCCCAGTTTAAAATCATAAAGTACAAGAAGTATAAAAAAAACAAACTAGTTCATATTCAGTTTAAAATCATAAAGTACAAGAAGTATAAAAAAAACAAACTAGTTCATATTCAGTTTAAAATCATAAAGTACAAGAAGTATAAAAAAAAAAAACTAGTTCATATTCAGTTTAAAATCATAAAGTACAAGAAGTATAAAAAAAACAAACTAGTTCATATTCAGTTTAAAATCATAAAGTACAAGAAGTATAAAAAAAAAAAACTAGTTCATATTCAGTTTAAAATCATAAAGTACAAGATTTATAATGAAATTAAAAACCATAACCATGAAAATATCAGCTATTTAATAGGTAATTAATCCTCATCCCAGTTGAAAACCTTAAAAGTACAAGCTACTGTAATGACAAAAATCAACAGTGTAAGGTTTATATAAATGTCTGCCGGAGAATGGAATGCAATTTAAGTGTTATGTGCTTATCTTGAAAACTTAAGATACATGAAATGTTAAAGAGAAGACAGTGAGTAACTAAAAGAAATCCAACCTATTATTATACTATTCATTAAGAAGTTTTGTTGAATTACTTAATTAGAAAATTATTTCAAAGTTATTGAAATTTGCTTAAACACAATAAATAAAAACAATATTTTCAAAACTAGTATAACAGTACAGTTTGTTTTCAGTTATCACAGATTTTTGTTATACATGTAAACCAAACATCTTCAGGAAGACAGAAAAACTATGAACTTTCAAAGAAAAAAACCCACAACAGTTAACACTCTTAATTATATACAATTAGCTCATTCATTTCCAAAATATAATAGTATGATCATTTTATTCATTATTATATTTTAGCAGAGAAATTGTTTCAAATGATCAAAGAATTTTGAACAAATCTGAGAATTTATTCAGTGTCACAATACTATCAAAACTAGAGATTATTTTTTTAATAAACATTTTCATTTTGCACTGATATATAACTAAGCCCTTTAAATAATATGACTGTGAAAACTTAAAAATATTAATAGATTGATGTTATTTCTTTCAGGAGATAGATTTTTCATTGGGTTCCAATAAATGCAATTGATCTGGGTGTTAATTTGCATATTCTTTGATCATGTACTATTCTAGAAGACAAAAGCTGCATACTGAAAATAAACACAACTGATTACATCAAATTTAAAAAGCTAAAGTTTCTTTGCTATTAGAAGAAATCAAATATTTTCAGAAATCTCTTCAACAACAAAAAATTTTGATCTGATCTGCTAAGTGATCATTTAAATAGCTAACTTCTGCTCATAAAACAATTTACAAAAACCTTTCATTCACATATTTGGAGAAATGTGGATTTATAATGACATATTCACCCTGTATTGGATTATAATAATACTTGAATATTTGTCAAGAAAACTAAACAAAACAAGATATTCAAACTCACTTTATCTAGAAGGGCTAATCTGCCATACAAAAGTAGGCTAAACACTTGTCCTTGTTTACCCACAAACGATTTTCTTTGTACAAATTGTGAACTTAGTGTGTCATAAAATCAACGTTCCTAATTTGAAAACAGGCAATCTAATAGCAAACCTAATTTTAGTTCTATATGGCGTACTTGAAAATCGCCATGAATCCAGCACTAAGGACTCCAGAAGCAGGCAGAGTTACAACCCATGCAATAAAAATATTACGGAACAGAGACCAGTCCACATTTGCATGTGATCGGACACGACCAACAAACACTATGGAGCCCACTTTACAGTGAGTGGTGGAAATGGGTATGCCAATCTTGGATGCTATGAGCACAGTTAAGGCTGATCCAACTTCAATGCAGAATCCACTAGAGGACAAAGAAAACAAGAGAAAGAAAATTGTTGTATTCATTGCTATCAACAAACATTCCAAAACTGCACATAGAAAATGAATTAAAATAGCTAAATATTTTGCCCTTCACAAAATCAGTGGGAGATGAAATGGAATTAAACAGAAATCAAAACTAAAATTAAGTTTTGTGTCAACGATAAATTTTGCAAAGAAAACTATACATACACATATGCACCAAATTGCGTGCTCACAGAAGTTTTGCACTTACGTGGATGGTGTAATTTTAGATAGATCTTCTCCCATGGTTTTGATAACTCGACGTCCCCAAATCCATAGTCCCAATGAAATGCCAACTCCACCATACACTAAAATCCAGATAGGAATGGGTGCTTTTTGAGATACATTCTGTTCATGAGCAATCACCCATACTCCTACCAAGGGGCCAATAGCATTGCTGCAGAAAAATTCAAAATAGCATGCAAGCTGCAAATTCTCAATGAAAATAACAAATAATATATATCTGACAGCAAACTCAAATTTAATGCTTGTAATTATATATATAACACAATACAATTATTTAATATCATTCTAAATCAAAAGGAAAAATAAATATTTAAAATTAATCATATTAACATTGTCAACATACAAGATGCAGACCTGTAAAAATTAGCAACTAAACATCAGTGAATTTTTGAAGAAAATTGAAAGTATAACCAAAGAACACTGGAATTTCAGGAAATCACATCCAAACACTTGAGTAATTGCAAAACATGTAGTTAACAAACCCATACCAGCAATTGTAAGACATGTAGTTAACAAACTCATTCTTATGATACACAGAATGAGGGTGTAGGAACTATTCTTTATACCCTGAAATCCCCATGGGGTAAACTCTGATGCAGTTCAACACAGAGGAATGGGATGACATAAAATCCTGATCATTGTCCATGAGGACAATAGCCACCAAGTAAAAATTTTCACGCTAAAATAGTCATTCTAATGGTCTCACCTCACATCATTACCCCCATGGGCAAAAGACCCAAATATAGCTGTGAGAATTTGGAGAAAAGAAAACAGATGTGCTGTTTCAGGTTTATCTTCAATTGATGAACGTTCCACCTAAAATGCAGAAAAAAAAGTTCTTTGAGAAATATCACAAACAATTTCTAATCTTTAGGAACATAATGGTGATTTGATTGTGACGGAGTGCTTAAGCTAAAATATGAATATTACTTTGAAAAAATTAAATATATTTCATAAATTTAAACTCCATAAGTTTAATGAATTCATCACTTCATATTCTATAAACTTTAAAAAGATTTAATCAAGATTGTTCTAAAGAATTTAAAATATCTCAATATGAAAATTATCAGTGCAAGTAAAATATAACAACTATAATCACATCACCAAAACCTGTCAGAACCATAAACACTGGAAAATTAATAATAATAACAATAAATTGTGCAATGTGGATAGTGTGTGGATGACAGGCATGCCTTGTTTACAACAACATATAAATTCTGTAAGTAAAGAGGAAGTATTACTTTTGCTTTTGAATATGATTTATGATGCAATGACATTCAAGAAGTTTGGGAAGAAAAATATTTCAACACAAACAAGTAATGATTATTTCTGTATAATTTTAAAACAATATATGAGAGAAGCACCCAAGTTACACCTTGAGGAGCCAATGGTAATATTAAAATTGGCATAATTCAATTGAAGATGCTAGTAATAATGTTAAAAATTAACACAATTCAGCTAAAGGCATCAGTGATAATGTTAAAATTAGCACAAATTCAGCTAAAGATACCAGTGATAATGTTAAAATTAGAACAAATTCAGTTAAAGATACCAGTGATAATGTTAAAATTAGCACAAATTCAGCTAAAGGTACCTATGACAATTTTTTAATGAACACAAATAGTGCATGGAGTTTCATTCTCACCTAATAAATGGCATTAAAAGGAAAGTTCATACATTAAAACTCTATAAAGTATGTACATAAACTATGAATAGTGTGCAATACATAAAATAAAAATAGCATATACATTAGTAAGCAGGGTAAACCCTAAAATAGCATATTCATTAGTAAGCAGGGTAAACCCTAAAGAAAATTAAAATAACATATTCATTAGTAAGCAGGGTAAATCCTAAAGAAAATTAAAATAGCATATTCATTAGTAAGCAGGGTAAACCCTAAAGAAAATAAATAACCTGAAGGAATAAACCTAAACAGTACTGGTTGCTTAAAAATGAAGACATAACAAAATAAGTAAATGATACATAATTATAAGCACAGTTACTATAGTCAAATATAAACTAAACTTAAAACTAGCTTCTCAACTGACATTCTTACTCAAAACTGTAAACTACCTCATTCCTGGCACAATCTCCAGGTAGTAGCTGAGTATCACTAGACTTGCCTGACAGAAGCATCACGGTTACATCTGGAACCCCAACAAAATGTACACATATAACAAACAAAATTTACACATATAACAAACAAAATTTGTATGTAGAACCCCACTAAATTTATACACAGAACTCCAACAAAATTGACATGCAGAATCAAAGCAAAATTCTGGGACCAAAACAATATATATATCTGGAACTAAACTAAATTGTGCATGTGACATCAAAGCTCAAGTTAATTCTGAAACAACAACAAAAGCAGTGATGAAAATTATATAAACAAAAATGCTACATTGTTATTCAACCTTCTTTTCCAATGCATTTCAATTTCTAGTACTATTTAGATTTTTCAATCACCAAAATTAAAACTAAATTATATCAGTCAATAAAAAATTATTTGAACGAATACTTAATGTTATGTTCGAATGTTAGACACATTTCATGAAATAAAATTAATATATTTTGGTGAATAATTTTTCATGTTAAATAAATAATATGGTTTCTAGTAAATTTTTTTGTCTTGATAATAAGTTGTAGTAATAAATATTAACCCTATATAACACTTTAAAAGAATATTCAATAATATTTTAAATTTAATTTACAGTACTATTGCGGAAGTGGTGCAACAATAAATTATATTTATAATAAGGCAATAAATTTCAAGATATATATACACATACACACACCTTTTAACAATATTAAATTGAAAAAAATACCCTTAGTCATATAATCTGGACACTGTAAAAGTGTGATAAATTATTTTTCAAACAAACAAACAATACTTTTAAAATTTTTAAAAAAAGGTGAGTTTAATATATTGAATCACTAATACGAATTACATTATGAAAAAATATATCTCCTAATACACTATGTTTTTAATATATATATATCTCCAAATACATTATGTTTTTAATATATTAACATTTATCACTTTTGCTATATTAGCTGTCATTTTCCAAAAGTGAATACATAAATGCAAGCAACTTAATAAAATTTCAAGATGGAATCACATTAAAGATAATAAAAAGTAGGGAATAGATGTACGAAACTATTTAGAATTGCTATAACAAAATCCCTACTACTAAGAATTCATGACTAATCTTTAAGCCCGATTTTCCTAAAGGAAAATGGATTTCAGTTTATATGAAAACTATACAACTCTAACAATTGTCACAAATAACAAAAGTAAAAATTAAGTTAGCATGTTTAGTACACATCAAAAATGCATGTAAAATATAACAGGGTATAATATAATATTTTTTTAAGATAATTTAATATATTGTTTTTATACTTTCAGAGGGATAAGATGCATTATTTGGAAATTAAAAAATATCTGCAAGCACATCCTACAAATCTTACTAGGGCAAATATTTCAAATTACAGGAAATTAAAGCTAAAAGGACATTTTTACATGTATCATGGTACATAAAAAGGAACATTTTTACATTTACATGGGACATAAAAAGCTAAAAGGACATTTTTATATGTATCATGGTACAGAATAAGGAACATTTTTACATTTACATGGGACATAAAAAGCTAAAAGGACATTTTTATATGTATCATGGTGCATAATAAGGAACATTTTTACAGTGACATCATGGGACATAAAAAGCTGAGAGGATATTTTTACATTGACATCATGGGACATAAAAAGCTGAAAGGACATTTTTACATTAACATCATGGGACATAAATAGCTGAAAAGACATTTTTACATTGACATCATGGGACATAAAAAGCTGAAAGAACATTTTTACCTGTACTTCCTACACCAGTAATGCTGGAGTCTGTTGACACATACTCTAAATTGACTCCTGTACTTCCATTCTTGATAATGCCATTCTGAAACAGAATGACTAAAGATTATTTTCAATTGTACAAATATCTTCTTTTTAAAGTAATGCAGATGTTTGCTGCCAAACAAAAGAATTGATGATATAATTGCTTCAAAAGAAACATTCTGCACTTCAAGACACACGCAGACTTATTTTTTTTAAAAGCTTTGTCTTTCAAATAAACAATAGACAAGGAAGGCCTAACAATGTCTCAGATAAGGATGTATTAAGGTGTCTTTAGCATGACAGAAAAAAGGCATCAGATATGGACACATACTCAGAAAAGTATTCTGGCCACAGTAAATTTTAGCTATGTAAGCAAATTTCAGACATGAAAGAAATTTCAAACAAGACAGAAATTTCAGACATGATAGAAAATGTTACATTGATAGGTACAGACACATGATCATGTCAGTTCTCTAAATTTTGTGACAGATCTTAAAGTTATATGCAGAATTCATCTCAGACCTTTACATTTGTTGTTTTTTTGTACATCCAAAGGGAAACAGTCTTAATACCACTAGAGACAAATCTGAAAGTGATCACCATTATACACTCTCACAACTATGTGAAAATATTGTATGTCTGGGGATTCAGCTGAAATTACTTCCCTTATAATGTGAGTGATGGGTCAGTCACATTAGTTAAGGATCCATTCTTATCCTGATCAGGACATTCAATCAGCTGCAATCGTCCCACTGCCAGTCTCAGTAAATGATTATACCATTTCCATGCAAGACATATTCAGAGCAAAGAAAATGTATCTATGCAAATCAAACAGATAGTGTAATTTTGACTATTTCTACCCGTCTCTCCAAAAGATGCCTCAGGCAAACTGTCATCAAGGCTGATGAAAGTGATTAGAGAAGCATATATACAACTTACACACTTAAACAAATTCTATTAGGGTCCATGATGCAAGCTACTTCACCCAGTCTGGCATTTTCATAGAATATGGTCTTGAAGGGGACTGTGGCGGCAGTAAACTGGAGATAATGTACTTTCTCTAGAAGTCTAGATTCTATCTACAAGTTGTCTTTTTCAGTCTATAACAATCTATGGGCAAAATAGCAAAGACTCGTTCAGTTCTCTCTTGTGAGAAGTAGTATTTACTCCCCTGGATTTTGCACTTGAATATAGTTTTCTTTTAATAAGGGAATTCCTACTTCCAGTTCATCATTATTGTAATGTATTCATCTGGGTGTATAATGGAAGAAGGAATTTTGCAATGTAAAATAAGTTCATGAGGAGTGTATATTCTTGTGTATATTCTTCCCAGCCTCCCCTCCTTTCTCTTCCTGTTCTTTGCTCATAGAGATAGAAGATGTTAAGGGGATGCCATTCCCTGCTGTTGGTTAGCTCTATCTTTTGCTTATTTACCGCCCTTGGTCTATGTGCGGACCATTAGTTCTGGCTTATAAGACAGCGAAAACTTGTTCTCTTCTTTATATACTGATCTAATAAGATTTCAGGAAAAACTTGTGAAAAAAATTTCCTGTTTGAAGAATTATAATTATTTAAGAATAAATGACAAAAATTATAATTAAACTTTACGATGAATGGAACATATACTGATTTAAATGTATTCTAGAATATATGATTTACAAATAAAGCAGATAATTTCTTTTTAATAAAATATAAATATACATTGAGAGTTTCAGTACAATGATCCATGCAGCTAGTTTATGTCAATAATAATTTAGGTAAAATCCTTTTAATTAACTAAAATAAAAATTAAAAAGCATTTTCAGTGGCTATCATGATGGTGCTTCATTTCGTAGGCAAACTCTCCGAGTCTTAGTTTTATGTTGGATGCAGAACAATGCAAGTCATGCTGAGGGTCCACAGGATTCCTTGATTTCATGCAAGTGCTATTTTTATCACAGCTGTCTTCATAGACTGACTATATTCACTATGCAGTTTGTTCCCCAAAATGTGAGGATGTGATTAAAAGACCATTCAACTTTTATCCCTCTTCACTGTGCATTTTAAAAATTGGCAGTATAACTCTAAACATACCCCCAATGGTACTAACACACAGCCCCACAATGATACTAACACAGAGACCCCACAAAGATACTAATGCACAGACCTAACAATGATAGACTAGCAAGACTCATGCTCTCAGATAAAAATTTATTCCACACAGATCCCCACAATGATACTGACAGACAACTCTTATTCTCTGATAAACAAGATATTTCCACATAAAAAGACTCTACAATGATACTGTCAAACAGACAAGACATGTGTCCTCATATAAAAAGATAATTCCAAATAAACAGACCCCACAATGATACTGACAGACAAGACTCTTATTCTCAGATAAATAAGATAATTCCAAATAAACAGACCCCACAATGATACTGACAGACAAGACTCTTATTCTCAGATAAATAAGATAATTCCAAATAAACAGACCCCACAATGATACTGACAGACAAGACTTATTCTCAGATAAACAAGATAATTCCACATAAACAGACTCCACAATGATACTGATAGACAAGACTTGTATCCTCAGATAAGAAGATAATTCCAATAAACAGATTCCACATTTATACTGACAGTGATAGATAAGACTCATTCTCAGATAAAAAGATTCCACATAAATAAATTTACCTTCATTTCCTGCCCATCCTCAGCAACCAATGTATCTTTGTCTGAAAATAAAATAAATAAATAAATAAATAAAATTAATCATATTATGAGAGGACATTTTTGGATATGTGCAGAAGTATATAGATATTGGTTAGGTTAAATTACAAATTCTTCATAATTCAGTAATTTTGATATTTTTATGTCTACAGCAGATTTGACTTGCAAAGATCATAGTGTCAAACTACATTACAGCAATGTCTTGATCCTCTAGCATGCTTTAGTTTGACTTTGTCAAAAAACAATATAGCATTAAACACAAGGTACAATACAGCAACGTCTTGATCCTCTAGCATGCTTTAGTTTGACTTTGTCAAAAAACAATATAGCATTAAACACATGGTACCTATGACTGTTGGTGTATTGCAGGTCAAAGGTGAGCTTGCTTTACCATTCACTTCAATGGCTTTTTCTTCCTCTTTTATTTTCATTTGTTCTTGTGTTTCATCTGCAATTAAAAAGGATACAACTGAATAGATTTAAGAATATTCAATAGCTTTTTCTTGCTCTTTTATTTTCATTTGTTCTGGTGCTTCACCTGCAGCTAAAGGGATAAAACTTACCAGATCAAGAAGACATGGGAAAAGAAAAAAAAACAAAAAACCAACAACTTTAAAATAAAAATATTTTAATGCTTCCTTAACAAACTGGTTGCAAATGTGACTTGTCCACTCGGAGATCTCTTGACCAAAAGGCAGGATTCAGCACACTCTTCAAGCCGTACCATTATGATACATTTTAATAATTTTATGTTTATCTGTAGTCAACAAAATTAATTAATAGTTAAGCAATCATTAATATTTTAAGCACTGCCTCCATTACACATCCAAACAACCATCTGTAGTTTTCAGTCCTAATGCTATGATTGCTCTAGACTTAAGTTAAAAAGATTCTTTCTATTTTGTTCTGACACTTTAGTGGTTGTTTGTCACTTTAATTTTGTTAACACCCACTTTAATAAATAAGTAATACATAACTACTTCTTCATTAAAGTGGCAGTTAGTCTATCAGTACTACTTAAACTTTACTTCTTTCAAGTATTATCTCTTTAGATATATCCTATTGCAATGGCAAATTGTTACACACACCCATTGTAATGATTTATTTGTCAGCAATTTATCACAATATAACTAAAAGAGTGGAAAACACTTTTAGTATAAATATCAGAAAGTAAAAATGTCGTAATCGATGAATGAGTTGATGTGTGCAAGGAACATCATGCCAGACTATAAGAAAAGATAATTATAATAAATATTCTTCTAATTATATTTCAAATAGCTACAGTTTCAAAATTCTCTAATTCAACCAATTTATATGCACATTGGAGACAATCATACTTCTCTATATAAAAATATATTCTGAGTTGCAAATAATATTCATTCATTATAAACAATTATATCAACTTACACTGTATAGTCTTGCGTAACTTTGGTACAACAAACACTCGTACAATAACAGCTGCAACTATGCCAAGGCCAATGGTTAAAATGAAGACGCCATACACTGGAATTTTGTCAAAATGCAGCACTGAAAAAAGTTATATTCATTATTTTACTGATAGGATTGCAATAAAATGTACAAGATATTAATTCTATATAGCAAGAGAAATTGAAATTGCTACAATTATCAAACTCTCTAACAAGATCAACTGTGAACTCATAAATCTGTCATTCTCTGAGCCTCTTTAACTGCTCACATTCTGAGATATATAAAATAAAGGTGTACAAGCATTCATACTTAAGTTGCACAATTATCAAACTGTAAATTGGGTCACACTCTACGGCAAAATATTATCAAACAGTCATGCTCAATAGTGTATAAACAGAATAAACAATGGAATATAAACTGAATAAACAGTCATGCTCAACAATATACCATTATCTAATTAATACCAACAGTTGCATACATAGGTATACAATTATCAAATATTTTAATAAAGACACACATTCAAACTGTACAATTATCAAACTTTTGAATAAAGAGCCACATCCAAACAGTACAATTATCAAATTTCTGAATAAAGAGCCACTCTTAAGCTGTACAATTATCAAATTTCTGAATAAAGAGCCACTCTTAAGCTGTACAATTATCAAATTTCTGAATAAAGAGCCACATTCAAATGTACTGCAGTTATCAAACTTTTTAATATGGAGCCACACTCAAAACTGTACAATTTTCAGACTTCTTATATACCCACACTCTGAGCCATCATGAAACACGGAAAACACATTGATGATGATGGTGCCAGCATAAAAAAATGGTAGAAGAAACAATCCTGGCTCTAACTGCTTTTCCTATGACAAATCAAAGACAAATCAAAGACACATTAGAAACAAGAAACCCGTAAATGCGGAACAGAAGACTTTTTTATTAAATAAATAAAATAATATTGAATACTGAAATGTGAAAAATATTGTGGGTAAATTTTATGTGAAAATAACTTGCCTATAGAGGTTTATTATAAGGATATAATTTTGTGTTTTATAAGTGTGATTATAATAATTATTATAAGTGTATATGAATGTGCAAAATATAATTATTTAAGTGAATTAAAAAATGAGTACGAACTGTGACTATGATATAGAAGAATGGCCAACAAGTATCGTTACTGTCAGCCTATAATAAAATATTATAATGTGTAAACTAGGCACAGAAAATGTCTGTCACAAAAAGTGAATCTGATGACAATCATTGCCAATAAAAATACTGTTATCTATCATTAAGTGATAAAATTCACTTGTACAAATATAGCAATTGTTTGAAAATGATACAATCTGGAAGATTGGTGAATTGGCATAATCATGATAATGACAATGTTTTAAACTTTAGTACAATACTTTTAAAATAATCAAACTTGAAGACCATGATAGTCAAAAATTGTACATGAACTGTTGCTGTTATAGAATCTTAGGAGAATGTAAACTGCCTTTTTTTGTGTGACAAATTCAGAAGAGATCCAAATGCACCATTATCTTGACCTATACATGGTTGATTCCCCTCCATATTACTGTTTATTCTCAAATTATTTAAAGTCCCCAGAAGAATGCATAGGTTCATGATCAGGAATAGAAACTAACTAACTTAGAATAGTGTATCTAAAAACTTTTTAATTCACTTAGTATTCTTTATTATGAAGCAAACATTTATATTTAAAAGATACTAATATTGGAACAAATACCATATTTCATGTCTATTTTTATTAACTGGAATATAATTCAAGAGGGGTTGGGGATAATTTTGTTGATAAAAAGAAAAGAAATACATTTCTCAACCCAAGAATATATGTGACCTTGTGTGGAAATTCAGTATATATCTGAAAGATGGGAAAAATCACAATAATTTGTGACACTTGAATTTTTGACAATCTGGATATTTTGTAGTGAAACTCAAATAAAAGCAACAACAAATAAAAAAATAAAAAATCACTCATCGATTTTTTAAAATTCAAACTGTTTTATACAAATGTTCTTACCTTGCTCAAAACAAGCTTGCGTATGAGAATGAACAATAGAACAGACACAATGCCAGATGAAATAGGGGAGATAAACCATGATGCCACTGCAAATGAATGGAAGAAGTGTAAAGAAATTTTGTATAACTACTGCTGGATTTAAAAGCAAATGATATAATTAATATTTTGGACAAAAGTATTTGAACAAATAAAAATACAATTAATGAATTTGATAAAAGATTAAATAAAATTATAGTTTATGACAGTGATGCACAAACTTTTTAGGCCAGAGGCCAAATTTCCAATTGATAGTGCGTGGAGGGCTGCAAGTCAGATTGCACATGGGTGACTTTCTAAAACCCGATTTTTTTTAAAGGATTTTCCATGGCCTGGAAAATCATTTCTAAATCCAATGACTTTTCCAGGATTTCATGATCCTGTAAGGACCCTAGATATAAACTGATCTTTTTAATGAATCCTATTAAAGTTTAGATATAATTCATCTTCTTAGTAAATCCTATAAGAGTTTAGATATAAATTTGTTTTCTTAGTAAATCCTATAAGAGTTTTGATATAAATTTGTTTTCTTAGTGAATCCTATTAGAGTTTAAATATAAATTCATCTTAGCGAATCCTATTGGAGTTAAGATACACATTCAACATATTCATTAGGGAAAGATGTAAACAATACTCACCAATCATTCCCAACTTGAACCAGCTTACACCCTGTGAACCTTTTGCTACCAGTGTAAAGCCAATTGTTGCGCCCACAATGCTATGAGTGGCTGACACAGGTAAACTTAAGAATGTGGCAAACAGTAGCCAAATACAAGATCCTGAACAGACAACAAAAGCATGAAGTAGTGGATAAATGAACCAGAAAATTAATGTGTCTTCAATAACATTTTAAAGTAACTAAGTAAACTTACACAACAATGCCTTAGTCAAACTATGCCTCAAGTATTTTAATGCCTTATTCAAGTTGCTTTGTCTCAGAAAATAACCTACAAAAATCAGACTTTGCCATTCACTCTTTACTGCCAATTGTCATCTAATTACTTGCTAACATGAAAAGTTAATGCATGATTGTACTTCCAGACATGCAAATACAAAGTCTGACATAGCCATAGATAAATAACCATGCGGATACAAATATATATAGTCACAGGATGTATGACAAGAGATATACAGATGGTCACAGAGATAAATGGCTACAGAAATGAATGGTGATGCATACAACTGTGGATAGATGCATGATCCAGAATATATCATATACAGATGCACAATTTTAATAAGGTGTAAATGCCAGTGAATAAATAAAATCTTAAATGAAGCAAAATCACAACAGCAACAACAAATAAATATACAAATTAATTCATGAATAAAATATTTAAAAAAACGATGCCAACATCATTTCTGTTTATATGGCAATGAAATTCTGTACCTGAAAGGGCGGACAAATTGCCTAACAGAAGCAACCGCTCAGAGCCATTGTAAGGGTTCACATCAATAATGCCTTTCCGTATTGTGTCAGACACTCGATACCCTGCAACAACCACAAAAACGAGAATGTTGACAGAATAGTAAAATATGGTTCCATATTTTATTAGTATTAAAATTCATGAACTATATAATGATGCAGTACCTATGCATAATTCAAAATGTAACTTCAATATAGTAAATTAATATTAATTAATAGAATTTAAACCAAGAGGACAAAACTGACAATGCTAATTAAATTTACAATACATCCAATGAATTTATTTATGTAAATATGGGGCTACATATCTTTTGAAACAATGGTAAGTTGTGGAAAAATATTTAAGTATGTAAGATGCAAGCTAAAATTGCTATACTTATGACCTATTCAAACTAGTGTGCAAAATGAAACAATACAGTATAAAATGAATGCTATATTATTTACTAATACTATATATATGATCACTCTCTGAATAAAAGTTAAAAAAGAATGCTATATTTAGTATATATAATCACTGCCCTATTATTATTAAAACAAATGCAAAATGTCAGGGAAAAATCCAATAAAAAAATTAATGTACCTCACTTAATTACATATAAAGTTCATGCACAAGAGAACACAAGTTCACTGACCGATTAAAATTACAACATAAACTGAAAGATATATATACAGAATCACTAACCTATTAAAACAGACTGACAAAAACTTTAGTACAAAAAAACCTATCAAAGACCTATCTAATAAATAAAACAATGTCTGTGTCTGTATGTTTGATTCGTGGTTAATGGAAGAGATAGAAGCTGAAATTTTACATGGAGGCATGGTTGATACTCTGCAGAAAAAATGGGGGTAATAGTCTGCCATATGGGGTGCCCTCTCCACTCAAATATACAAGATAGGCTATTAATTATAGTGGAACTATTGAAGAGCCAAGAAACTGAAATTTTGCATTGAGGCGTGGTTTATACTCTGCAGAAAAACATGGCATCATGGTCTACTCTTGGGGTGCCCTCTTCACTCATATATTATAAGATAGGCTAGTATTGTTAGTAATATGAGTGGAAGATCCAAGAAGAAATTTGCACAAAGGCATGGTTTATACCCAGGGGGGAAATGGTCTACCCTGGGGTACCCACTCTGCTCACATAAATAACCTGAACTTAAATTTTTCATGTGAAGAAAGTAACAAATGCCTAATGAGGTATATAGAGTGCTTAATATACCCTAGAAATTTAAATTATTCTGTTTAAGTTTTATCATTTTTAAAGATGTTTCCTTGTTTCTCATTTCATGATAGACAAGAATGGTTCACATCTCAGAAAGAATAAATTCCAACAGATAGAGATACTCCCAAAATTTTGTCATTGAAAGTGAAAATGCTGATTGAAGATAAACCCATTATCTTTGGCTTCATTACCCAATTGACTGTTATTCAGCTTCTGATTTTAGCCACAGAACCACTGACCTATTAAAACAGCTCCCAAAGTTTCAAAGATGCTTCCCAGAATACAGGCTTTGACCAAGGTGAGAACCTTAGCACCCACAGATGTTCCAAAGGAGTTGGCCACATCATTGGCACCAATACCAAAAGCCAAAACAAAGGCAATGATGAATGATAAGACTACAATCCAAATCCATTCAGGTGGGATCTCCATTGCTGCACTCAGTTTTAGTTGAAATGATTCAAGTAGTTATTACTCACAGGTGCAAACTTCAATGATTGACACTGATCTGAAAATTTTAAAAGCATAGAATTATAAAATTCTGCACCTTATGTAAACCTGAAAAAATGTAAGCAAAATTACTAAGAGTAAGACAACATATTCATTGCTGTATTATTGTATAGGATCTATCAAAATATTATTATTTTTTCATATAATAGGTACAAAATGCACAAATATACATTAATGAAATAAAGGATCCATCAAAATATCATTTTAGATATAACAAAATTCAACAATATACAGCAATGAAATATAGGATCCCTCAAAATTATTATTATTATATTTTTATATAACAGATTCAAAATCAAATTCAAACAATCTCCTAACTTTACTCTCTGGTTCACTTCAATAAATTTAAACTAACTTACTAAGGTACTTTTAAAATTTATTTATTGCTTCTATTTTCATCAAATACATCATTATACAGCTTTAAATTAGGAAAACAACTTTTTGAAATAATTATATGCAAATTTTAATTTTTAAAACTAGACGGTAAAATTATTTATTAATAATGTTTTTTCTTCAAACTATAGTTTGGATTTTGCTTCTAAAAATGTGGATTTATCATGAGCCTATATATAAATGAACTTTTCCAAATTAAACTACTTTCCTAAGGGAAGGGGAAACTGGAAAGGCTGGAAAAGAGTAGAGAATTTGAACTTTTATTTCAAATTATACACTTATTTCTTAAACTTAATAAAATGTACATATATATATTTTTAAAACACATTTGAATTTATTACATCACATAGATAAAAAAAAAAAATAGTGTGAAATTGTTCTCCAGATTACAAAAGAGAGCAAAATGTATGTGCACAAGTGTCTTGAAAATTTCATTGTAGATTTATCAGACAGTAAAATGTGTGCACAGAATCGCACTTTCAAAGGAAATGAAAAAAAAATTCAGAAGAAAAAAGAATTTAGAAAAATATACAAAAGGTAATGGAAATTAGCTTTTCTGGTATTATTATGACGAGGAAAATAGTTAAATAGTCTGTACTTCATTAGCTTTTCTAGTAAAAGTAGTATTATAATAATATTATTACAAGGAAAATACTCACTATCTACTTCTTAGCTTTTCTAGTATTATTATTAATATTACAAGGAAAATACTCACTATCTACTTCTTAGCTTTTCTAGTATTATTTATTATTACAAGGAAAATACTCACTATGTACTTCATTAGCTTTTCTGGTATTAACTATTATTTATTATAACAAGGAAAATACTCACTAAGTACTTCAGAAGTTCAGTAGCTTTCTGGTATTATTATAAGAAGGAAAATACTCACTATGTACTTCTTAGCTTTTCTAGTATTATTATTATTATTATTACAAGGAAAATACTCACTATCTACTTCTTAACTTTTCTAGTATTATTATTATTATTACAAGGAAAATACTCACTATGTACTTCATTAGCTTTTCTGGTATTATTTATTATAACAAGGAAAATACTCACTATGTTATACTTATAGTATGTACTTCATTAGCTTTTCTGCTATTAGTATTATTATAACAAGGAAAATACTCACTATGAATTCAGAAGTTCAGTAGCTTTCTGGTATTATTATAAGAAGGAAAATACTCACTATGTAATTCAGTAGCTTTCTGGTATTATTACAAGGAAAATATCTTTATCTTTATGTATAGACTATAAAGTATAATTTATAAATTAGTATATAAAAATACATGTACATAATAAACTGTAATTACTAATATACTGAAAATAATAGCATATATAATAACATAATAATATAATATTATTAGTAGTATGAATATTAATTAATTATGGAAAAGACTGTATATACATAAAGTAACATATAATTATTAATGTTCGCTCATGGTACATTACTATTACTTTATTTTATTAGTACTAAAACTACTATGTGAATACTAATTGTAAATACAATATGTATTGAAATTTCTCAAAGAAATTTATCTTTTTATTAAAAAAAAACACAACAATACTTACGACTTCACAGAATAACTTAAAATAATGTATTTAAATCAAATAAACTATCTTACAAAACTAATAAATTTTTATAATATAATTCTACTGAATGGTGGGTGAGACCTAAGACTAAGAGAGATGATGACGGTTAACAAATAACATAATAAGAGGTGTAATTCCATAAACACTGGCTTTAATTAAAGGATTTGCACATGCAGACTTTGGGCCTGTGATGTTTCCAGAGATGCACTAAAATTAATACAACCTTAAAATAATAACTTTGATTGACAGAAAGACCCACTTATCCTGACCACACGGGTCTCGATGTGGGTCCGAGTTGTGAACGATATACTTTAGATTTTTAAAGCAAAATTAAGATACTTATATTCAAAGTGTAGTCATCGAACAAAATCAACCTGCTGGCGTGGAAAGTGTTCGAACCCCACAAATTTCATCACCATCAAATACATCAACGTTACCATGTTGATGTATATAATAAATATATGCAGATAGCACTAACTTGACTAAGGCAGTTACGGAGTAAGTGCTATGGCTCACATCGTTCAACAATTAAGATTGACTAAGAAAAAGTAAGATTATTGGCACTAAAGTTGAAGAAGACGTGACTTTACCGACTTTTCCATTTCTCCTAATCAGGCGCTGCCTGCGGAGACCACGTGGTGCTGCATAGTGCCAAACAATGGTGCGCTGAATTAGTCTGAGCAGGGACTGTGTCCGGTGAGGGGGGGGGGGGCATTCTGTTGAAGTGCTAGTGCATTTATCCCTGAAACTTATTAAAATGTAGTCTACTTACGTTTGGCAATGACAACTCGGTCGTGACAGGAAACGATTTCACTTTCACGCTCGAAATCTCTCTAAGGAACAAGAGAGGTGAAAAACTATTTTGCCGGTAAACTTGATAACACTTGTGTTTATCTCGCGTGTATACACGTGCTTCACTCATGTAAGCACGCTCGTAAGCAATTTCCCGCCGTCTGCATTTCTACCCATAAACAAAAAGGGACTGTTAACTTTAATAAACTTTATTTTGTAAACACGCAGAATGTATGCCTTTCTTTCTTTCTTTCTTTTAAAGAAAGAAAGAAAGATTAGCATTTTTGTGTTTTATTTTTACTTGTAAGTGTCCGTAGTAACATTACAATGATCTCCCTTGAACTACAGCCGGCGAAAGAGAAACGTTTGCACCAGTGCACACACAGGCATTTCTGACGTAGGAATATAATAGTAACGGATAGAGTGCTTAGTAATGGAGATTTAGTTGTACATTTACTGAAGAACATTTATCAAAGGTTCGCATATTACGACCCAAAACATTTCACATTCATTCTGAGGAGAAAATAACTCGAATCCTAGTGAATATTTTATTCTAATACAAATGCAGCCGTGCATAATTATGTTTGCTCTCAATGCAGTGTGGACGACGAAGATAAAAGGAAAGATTCAATGAATTGTTCAGCTGGAAAATTAATTTGCTCGTGGACGCTAAACGGACAAAATTAGTTATTAGCCAGAGAGCCCTGGCCTGTCCTAAATTCCTGTCATTTGTATAAAAGTCCCTGTGTACCACGACACTTGCACTGACCTAGAGCCAGAGATCATGGCATTTGTCAAGACTACAATTTCTTCGTATGAGTAAAAATGCCATAATTATTTTTTTTAAAATTCCTATTAGACTTTTAATTAAATCACACTGAATTGAATTCAAACGCGGAATAACTCGTTATCTCTATCCCAAGGCCGACATTCAGCATGGTACCAACGGGTACCGAGTCCAAAATCAAGTGAAAAACTATTTACCTGCTGGTAAATTATCATACTTTCTACGCTGTATGTTTTGGTGTCCTACGATTTTATACTTACCCTCCTTGATTAACTGGTTTCATTAGCTTTTTTCCCCCAAACTTTCTTTTTTGCTTTGTCCCTTCTCGGCAATTCGGTTTCTGGCCGACTTTTTCGGTGGAAGCAAAAGTACTGACTGTCATCAATGTTGACAACTGACTAAAGTTTGTTGGCAGTTTCAGTAACGGGTCAGCGCTTACCTATAGGTCCGGCGAGCCGTGACCAGGTTCAGCGTGCGAATTAGTGGTTGTGATGTCCAACGAGAAAAACAAGTCGTCATACTGATCTGTACTTAAACAATATTGAATCGATTTTACCTGGCTCTGCCTCGGGTGAGGAAACTGCAAACTATAGAACGAAATGCCGAGCTAATGTTTGAGTAATATGAGAATGATAACTATTTAATAGAAATTATGGTTTAATTTGGCAGTACGCAATGTGAGATTTATAGGATATTGAGTTTTGTTTTCTAAAAAAAAAAAAAATGTTTTAAAATTCGTCAACGATTACTGTAGCCATTGCCTGTCAGAATAATCAACCAAACCACAGAGAGGGGTGGTTGGTTAGTATAGAAGCTAGGGCATGACTCTCTGGCTCTCGCCACAAGCATCTGGGCCTCAGGACTGACCCTGGCTGTTCAGAACATTTTAGCCTTGGGTATAGATATTCTCGGATACAGTGTTTCCAATCTTTGGTAACACACTGCACAACTCTTACCCATAAAGAAGCAAATAAGACGAAAAAACTAGTAATAATCATTGAATGATATTTCAAATAATATTTCAAGGGTGTTTATTTTTTGAAAGTCAGCTAGTTCTTTCAAAGAACGAGTGGCTCAAATGAATAAAACAAATTATTTTTAAAATGTTATGACTTGAACAAGTGAAATATTTGATACTCAGAATCCAGTTACTCGATCTGAACATCTATATCTGATATTCAAAATATTATGACTAACACTTTATAGACGTACAAATAATAACTAAAAACTGGTAACTCTAACAACTTATAGGCCTATGAATGATATTTAAGAAAATGTCTCACACTGCTTTTAGGCCTGCATCTGATCTTTATAAACTGATGACTTCAACAAAAAGATTTAAGCTTAAAATTAAGTGAAACTGTCCATTTTACTATGTTTGTACTAACATCTAAGATTTAAAAGTGTTAGGTTGCTTTGGATCTCACTAAAAGGAAAGACATGAACTTTCGATTATCATTCGTATTTTCTCTCTAGGCCCATCAACACGTCACACTCAGTACTACCACAAGCGGGAAGACAATTCAGATTGAATCCGATTTAGATCCATCAGAAAGATCTCACTAAACTAGTCAAAAATGTGTACCCTACTGCTTCAATCAGTGACCTTCCAATCGACATTGTTGATACCTAGATAAATTAATAATTCACCATGATAATGAAGCAGCCAAGGATATGATATCAGACGAACTTATATATAAAAGATAACGAATGAAAACGTAAATAGATTTGCAAGTGAATATGACGTCACTTCTTTCACTGCAGAGAGAAACGTCAGCATTTATTTGTTACATCGTTTGGCTCGGCCTCGTTTGAAAATAATTCCTCAAATATATTCTACAAACGCCTTGTTGGATTAAGACACTCTGCAGATATATTAGCCATACACTCTTATGATATGTTTGTCAAAGTTCACCTATTGTTTGCAAGACCCATATTTTGCTGGTAATTTGGTATCAATGATGTTTTAATAATCTATAAGAGAGTACTTACCTTCTGATGTATCACACATGACTAAAACATTCTTGTGGTCATTTTGATAGACATCTTCTTAAGTCACAGTAATGTAGTTAGTTAAAATTACATATACCGTATTAAAAAAATAATAAAAGTGGGGGGGGGGGAGAAACACATTCTCACCATGCACTCCTGGTATGTAAATCACCAATGTGCTCATGAGGGCAGTTGTAACTGGAAATATATTTTGAAATAAACAACTTTGTAAATCAGTGTCGTTGCATGATCTTGACGTCGCACTATTACGAGGAAGGGTACAAACAGGCACACCTAAGCTGTGAAACGTATCTATTATTACATACCTGAGATCCAATTTTCACTCCGTGTTCATGACTACCTAGCTGACATGCCCATTAAGAGGAGGGGGGCATGTTCACCTACGAGGTGTTTCTCTCTACGGTGAACAGAATTAATTCCTAACCAGAGAGCACACACTGCACTTGACTAAGACTAATTAATTAATTATGCATTGTATCGTCACTTCAGCTTCCTATCATCTTAGTTCGTAGGCCTGTACAGCAACGTCATTTCATTTGTCACGCTTTCGTGTCATTGAACTATCTCACTCTTTAGAGTTATTAACTGTACCACCCTCACGAACGTCATATTATCTCATACATTATTGTCTAAAACTGTACCACCCTTCTCGAACGTCATAGTACCTCACGCATTATTGTCTAAAACTGTACCACCCTTCTCGAACGTCATAGTACCTCACGCATTATTGTCTAAAAATGTACCACCCTTCTCGAACGTCATAGTACCTCACGCATTATTGTCTTGAAATTGTACCACCCTTCTCGAACGTCATGGTACCTCACGCATTATTGTCTAAAGCTGTACCATCCTTCTCGAATGTCATGGTACCTCACGCATTATTGTCTAAAGCTGTACCACCTCACACATTATTGTCTAATACTGTACCACCCTTCTCGAACGTCATGGTACCTCACGCATTATTGTCTAAAGCTGTACCACCCTTCTTGAATGTCATGGTACCTCACGCATTATTGTCTAAAGCTGTACCACCTTTCTCGAATGTCATAGTACCTCACGCATTATTATTATCAAAAACTGTACCACCCTTCACGAACGTCGTATTACCGACTATAATCATATATAATATAGAACAAGTAATAACACACACAGAGATAATGCCAGTGTATCCAACACATTTGACGAATTATTTCTTTAACAGGGTGAAATAATAATATTAAACGAATATAATCTTTATTTACTGCAATGCATCAATTAACTAGATTCTCTATCACCTTAATTACGGCAGATGATTTCCCCAGGTAAGCCGGGATTACCTTGGCAATAGAATGGCTATGTGCTGCCCAAGGGAAATCAGAGTCTATTGAATGTTTCTGTGGGTTTGACGGAAATGTAGCCGCTATATTTTCCTTTGCTGGGGATATTGGAAGGACAGAAAGGGTTTATTTCTAGAAAACATGTTTCGGAATTTACCAGTCACTTCAGGAAATGGTACGCTTTCTTAGTTCACCTAAATTCTAGAATACACACACACACACACACACACACACACACACACACAGACACACACACACAGACACACACACACACACACACACACACACAGACACACACACACAGACACACACACACACACACACACACACACACAGAGGTAAGATCAAGATAACCATTATGAATGTTGATCAACAAGACAAATTAGTGCAGAAAACACTCCTTCCTATAATGTTTCACTTGGAACCAGTGCACGAACCTGATACACAGGTTATAAAATTACAGCATTAAGTTTAACAATTTGATTATTTTCATTGACTTTTCGTTCACTCACTTAACTTTCTCTCATGATCAGTCAGTCTGTGGTAACTTTCTCTCATGATCAGTCAGTCTGTCGTAACTTTCTCTCATGATCAGTCAGTCTGTCGTACTCTTTCTCTCACTCTTTCTCTTCCCAAAATAATATACTTCTTTTTTCTGCTTCTAGCTCTCTCCATTCTCCTATATCCTACTACCGACTGCTTACAGAGTACTTACAGACTATTTACACTTTACAGAGTACTACCGACTGCTTACAGACTATTTACAGAGTACTTACAAACTATTTACAGACTACTTACATCCTACCTACTGCTTGCAGCCTACTTACATAATACTTACAAAATATTTACACACTGCTCGCAGCCTACTTAAGAATATTTGCAGCCTACTACCGACTGCACACACAACTCACGAGTTCAATGAAGCACACACGACTCATGAGTACGATAAATCACACATGACTCACGAGTACTATAAAGTACACACGTATTCTACTTTAAGACACGCGTTGGATTGTAATTTTCTTCTTAAAAATTTAAGCTGAATCAGCCTTTAACAATGGTCTTCATTTAAGTCAACCGATATAAACATAAATATATTTTGTGGTTCACTGGCCTTGGTCCGGGGATGTGGGTGTGGATGGGTGCAGAAGTATACAAAGTATCATAATTTGTGCAGAACTGATTCAATTCTTCTCTTGCTGGTCTTCGCATACTGATGACCGATGACATCCTCATTATATATCTGATAAATAATTATTTCACACTTGATGATGCCATGAGTATTATGTAGCTCACTTAAAAGTGAGTCCAGTATGAGGACTCTCTTGTTTGTCGAGAGTGGTTCAAATATCAGCATTAGCAGTGCCCAAGGTCGGGTCATTTTGACATTTAACATTTATATAATAATTAAGTTTAGAAATAGGGATAGGCAAATTTACTCCGCCTCACAGTGATAGGGATTAGAATTTAAAATATGAAAATGAAGATTTATGCACCTCCAGGAAGGGTGTACGACTGAAGTGGAGGCTAATGCACAGAGGACTCCTAAGATGCTCTTGTGGGGGAAAAAAAATGTCTAAATTTAATGACTGTAGATTTGAAAGTGGTGCGATTTGACCAATCGTGAATCAGTACTCAATTGGGGGAAAAATGTCTGAATTTAATGACTGTAGATTTGAAAGAGGTGCGATTTGACCAATCGCGAATAATAAATCAGTACTGTATTGGGAGAAAATGTCTGAATTTAATGACTGTAGATTTAAATGTATTTCACACTGTGAAAAATTATTTTAGTTGGATTAAGTATACTGAAAATAGGATTTTTATATCTATTGGTGGTAATTTCTTTCCGAATAACGAACGTTTTCAAGCATTTCGCTATTGTCATTTCAGTTAAGGAATAATAAACGAGTTATGTTCGTTATTCCGTACATAAGTAAACAAACGTGTGCGTGCGTATGTTTGGATCAATTCTCTAAAGAGAATGAGAGAGTCATAATACAGATAGAAAGAGTAAGCAGGCTAATAGACACTTTCCTTTTGTCACGCGTAGTGATAACACAAATGCTTGACACATCTAGACTTGATTTTATTGTCCAGGTTTTTCTTTTTGCTTTATAGCTCACACTACATTATTCTCCAGATACTTTATAACCTACAATAAACTCTAAATCTATTTACACACACGCACACAATTGTAACTCTTTCGTCGCTCTAACACAATTGTAAGTCTTTCGTCGCTCTAATAAATAAAAGAAAATCAAATTTAAAAGTTGTCCTGCTAACCTACTTATACTATATGTGCTTGTTTGCAAGTGTGCTAGTACTAAAGAGAGTTGACACTATTTTCGAATCTAGTTACAAAACTAGTTACTCAGTGCACATTCAAATATACATGCCTTACCAAGGAAACAGCGTAATAGAGTACAGGCCTTAAGAAGGAGACAGCCTACGATTGGCAGTTATTGATACTGGACTGAAAGCAACAAACACTCACCTGTCTGTGACCGTTCACTTGCTAATCAAGAATTCCACTCTCTCGCTATGTTTATGTAGAAATATTTAAAAACACTCCAAAATTATGACGCTTACTGTGCCCAATCGGATTTGCTGGATTTTGTATTGAATTGGTTGATTACGTTTAACATTATGTCATGTATGTTTACAGTTGATTGGTTAAATTCGACGTGATATTTACTGCCTCATCTGGTATGCTGGCTTTGTAATGAATTGGTTGGTTACGTTTAACATTTTGTGTACAATTGATTGGTTAAATTCGACGTGATATTTACTGCCTCATCTGGTATGCTGGTTTTGTATTGAATTGGTTGGTTACGTTTAACATTTTGTGTACAATTGATCGGTTAAATTCGATGTGACATGTATAATCTCATCTGATTTTCTGGGTTTGTACTGAATTGGTTGGCTAGTTTATAAAAAAATATTGCGAAGTTTCATTTTATTGGTGAATTTTGTATTTAAGTGGTTGATTCAATACTAAATAATGTGAACAGTTACGTCTATTTGCTGGATTTTATATTAAATAGATTGGTTAATTTTAAAGTGATTGTACAGATTTTATTTGAATGTAATGTGTACTGTTTATTGGCTGTATTGAATGTGATGTGTATAATTTATTTAATTTACAATTTATTACAATATATTGGTGAAATAAACGTGATTAGTACTGTTGACTGAAGTGGTGGCGTTGGTAGGTTTCATCAGACGACAAAAATTTAGAAATCAAACATATCACATCATTGTGAATGGGGTCAAGAAAAAACCCAAGAGATGGATGCATTTAGATTCATGTCATGTCATTTCAGTTGTGCGTTGTTGATGCGATTTTTATTTTTAAATTTAAAGTGAATTCGTCATCATTTGTATGAAATGTGATTTTGACTTGAGAGCAAGTCGTGCCACTTGTGCGCGTTTAATTATTTAATGAAAAGTCGTGGATTAGATCTTCATTAAGCAATTATTAATTAATTTTTCAATTATTATACAACAGTCACATTGTGTCATTCAGTCAAGGCATCATTTGAATCTTTGAACATGTTCACATCAAATCATTGAGTCGTTATATAATTTTCAAAATTGATAAAAGTTCACATCAAGTTGTACATTCGTATCATTTTGAATGTCGATTAATACTCACTCTCCACCGATTCATATCACTTTCATTTTTATAAAAGTTCACATCAAGTCATACCACCTTCAATATTAAAAATAAAATTCACATTAAGTCAATATGTAATTCTGAATTTTATTTTAAGGAAAATAATTCTTTTTCGTCATGTCAATGAGGAGTGACTTTATTCAATGTTTAAAATGCTTTTTCCTATGCAACCAGTGTGACTATTTTGCGATTATAATTATGATACAAGTTCGCTCACAGTCGTGGCACCATTTCTTAATTTTTTTATTTTTTTTTACATATTTACATTATAACTTAATTTTGAATATTTGCACAAGTTTACTGAGTACACAATCGTGGAATTTTCTTTGTATTTCTATTAAAGTAGACGTGGCATAATTTTCATTATCAATATGCAAAACTCTGACGTAACATAATTTTCATTATCAATATGCAAAACTCTGACGTGACATAATGTTTAGGGTTGTAAGCTTAAAGTATAAGCAATTCAAGCACAGGTCACTTTGTTCTAAATAGTAACAATAAAAGCAATGGTTATTTTGCTAAAATTATCACACTTTAACTCAAACAATACGTGTACTTTAGTAGTAAGTGTAAGACGTTTATTTATTTCCTTTCTTCACTCGCTCGCAACAATAATGATGACTACTGCAAACAAATGACACAATGCCATGTCATTGAAACGTGACCAAGAATACGTCAAGCAACGAGTTCAAATTATGCGTGTTGTGGGCTGAAAGATGTACTAGTAGTAGGCTTTCTGTAGTGTGTTCTTTATCTTCTTTTTGTTGTGGGCTGAAAGATGTACTAGTAGTAGGCTTTCTGTAGTGTGTTCTTAATCTTCTTTTGTTGTGGGCTAAAAGATGTACTAGTAGTAGGCTTTCGGTAGTGTGTTCTTTTTCTTCTTTTGTTGTGGGCTGAAAGATGTACTACTAGTAGGCTTTCTGTAGTGTGTTCTTTATCTTCTTTTTGTTTTAATTAAAATATTTTGAAACACATTTGTATATTGCCACCAGGTAGAATGCTATTAATCCAAAACACTAATGCAGTTTCCGCCAAAGTGGTTGTCCTTGATGAATAACTACAGGTTTGGGTTTTTTCTTCTAAAAAAAAAAGGTTGTGAGTTGAAATGGTTACTTTAGTGGAGGGCATGGAATCACTTTAAAAAAACGTTTTTCTGAACTAGAATCCGGATAAAATTCCAAATCTTTCTCTACTTTTGTTTCAATGGGTTATTGAGAAAAAAGTAATGAAATTAGTCAGAAGTATATTTTGCTGAATACATTAAGACGATTGCTGCTATTACACAAATACATGTACCTTCAAAACTATAATTTCTAGAGGGTTTGACGCCCGCAAGACGATGTTGTCTTTATATTACTGGAATTTTAATTCGTTCTGACTAAATTCATTTTGATCGAATTAGTTTCATTTTAGAAACATTTTAGTCTGTTTGAAAACTACTGTATTTGGTGTATTGAACGACAATTTAGTGTGTTTGAAAACTACTGTATTTGGTGTATTAAACGACAATTTAGTGTGTTTGAAAACTACTGTATTTGGTGTATTGAACGACAATTTAGTGTGTTTGAAAACTACTGTATTTTGTGTGTGTTGAACGACAGTTTCATACTTGCTTAATTGGTGTCTTCTTAGTAATACTGTTTGTCACAAAACCCCTTCTCTCTCCCTCTCTCTCTCTCTCTCCTTTTATCTCTTTTTTAAAAGTATTTTTGTTTGACTTTTCATTTTAATTAAAATATTTATTTAGTACTTCTGAAATTTCTGTTTGCAAGTAAAAAGATAATGAAGTATTTAAGATTGCTCAAGTCCCAAGCGGCCAGAAGTGCGACATTCCCTTGTACATACTTAGCTCTTGGTCCATCAGTAATTGCGTCCAAAATGCGACAATCCCTTGTACATACTTAGCTCTTGGTCCATCAGTAATTGCGTCCAAAATGCGACAATCCCTTGTACATACTTAGCTCTTGATCCATCAGTAATTGCGTCCAAAGTGCGACAATCTATTGTACATACTTAACTCTTGGTCCATCAGTAATTGCGTCCAAAGTGCGACAATCCATTGTACATACTTAGCTCTTGATCCATCAGTAATTGCGTCCAAAGTGCGACAATCCATTGTACATACTTAGCTCTTGATCCATCAGTAATTGCGTCCAAAGGCGACAATCCACTGTACATACTTAGCTCTTGATCCATCAGTAATTGCTCAAATTAGCAATACTACATATTACGTTATTTTATGTTTTATAGTTTAAAAACACTTTGTGTTGATTTTGTTTGTATTTATTTTCGCGAGCTATGATAATAATTGAGTTCTTTTTCAAAATAATTGAAAGGCAAATTGTCTTTTACAGTAATTTATAACTACATACACACATACTTACATAAAAAATATATAAATATTTTGTGCACACGTTTCCTAGCCGACCTCACGACGAAATCGTTTGTACTTTGTACTTGACTTAATGTTAGTTTTCCAGACAGATAGAATACTTTGTTCTTGACTTAATGTTAGTTTTCCAGACAGATAGAATGCTTTGTACTTGACTTAATGTTAGTTTTCCAGACAGATAGAATACTTTGTACTTGACTTAATGTTAATTTTCCAAACAGATAGAATACTTTGTACTTGACTTAATGTTAGTTTTCCAAGCGGATATAATAGAAGATCAGAAATATGTGTGGTTTGTCCTTCGTGTACAGGTAGGCAAAGAGGTTTTTTTTATTCCATATATTACTTATGAAAATAAATACAAATTGAAATATTTTTTAATTAATAAGATTACAATGTCTGACGAGAATCCCAACTCTGATGTGTAACAGTTAATATTATGTATTCATTTCTTGAAAATCACAAATATAAATTTATCATCTTTTAAAATATATATTATGAATATTTCGAAATGCTTATATTTTTTGTGCTGGTTAAAGAAATGTTGAGCAAAAATCTTTTTTATGACAGGGCTGGCTGCTATAGAGAGAGAGAGTTAAGTCAGTGTTGCTAACTTTCGAAAGAGTCCTACACACCATAGCAGAGTGTCCACACCGGAAAACATTGATGAATGTAGGAAGAGTCCCAGTCCTAGTAGAGTGACATGCACATTGGGCCTATGTAGTGACTATAGGCCATCTTTAGAACTTTTAATGACAGTTCTTTCTTATACTCCAGAATTTTCGAAGCAAAATATTCCTTTCTAAATTTACGTCATTAGCCTTTTAAAGTAAAATATTCTTTGCCACATATAAACTATCAGCCTTTTAAAATTAAAATGTTCTTTGTCAAATAAACTGTCAGCCTTTAATAATTAAAATATTCTTTGCCAAATACACTGAAAGTCTTTCACAATTAAATATTCTTTGCCAAATACTCTGTCAACCTTATTAAATTAAAATATTCTTTGCCAAATACATTGAAAATCTTTTCAATGCAAACTTTTGAAACTAATATTCGGCGACTTATCAGCTGATTTAGACAAAGTAATTAGCATACTGAATATATTATCTGATAAATCTATCCGCCAACGAAAATAAATAAATAAAGTGTTCGAGTTTGCCTTGTCCGGAACTAATTTTCAAATGCCTGTATAAAAGTTGTGCCTGTTATCAGCCAGTACTGCTGACGTGACAGCGTTTTCATTATCATTTATTGCAAGGGGGAAAAAACTGTTTTTTCCATCAGCTTACCGCAAATAAGTTGTTATTTAGCAAAGATTACCGTAAACAAGAACATAAAAGATGGTCAGATAACTTAAATTCCGCACCACTTCAGTCTGTTTTTTAAAAAAAATTTTATTCTCGTTCTTACCGAATAACTCACTGTATTTCAGTCAATTCCGCTTTCAATGCAGCATACTGGTGTTTTCACACTTGAAAACACACTATATACTGAGTGCATAATAATGAAGTGAGTTCTGTAAGTCATGTTTGGCATTAGTACATATTTTTAGATAAATATATTATAAGGTTGTAAGGACAACGTATATTCGTCCGTTTGTTTGTTTATTTGTTTGTTATTAACAAAGCAATGAAATTAATAAAACATGTTCATTGCTATGACATTTTCGTGGAGAAAAAAATGGCGAATGTGCGGCTGTAAAGCGACTCTATACTAAGCTGCACGGTGCAGTGCTTTTCTGGAAATGTTTTAAACGTGTTTACAAATTAGGCAAATCATTGCTATTTTCACCAGATCGCTTAATATTTTAACTGATGCAACACAATACATGTAACAGCAATGAACTGTCACCATCTTATGCAATTTCTGTGACGACAAATATGAAGCCAGCATGTCACTGCTGGCATCCTACACGGCTAATATTCCGACAAATATGACGTCAGCATGTCATTGCTGGCATCTTACACGGCTAATATTCCGACAAATATGATGCTAATACGTTACTAAATTCATATTACACAGTAATTGTTAGGACGCAGTACAAAAAGTATGTAATTATTTATTATTATTGTGATGATGATGATGATGATGATGATGATGATGATGATGATGATGATGATGATGATGATGATGATGATGATGATACAACTTTCCACGACTTCTGTTTGACTGTCGGTTGTGAACCAAGGTCTCGGAATCTTACCAAGATTCTGGGAGATCCAAGGTTTTACAGAGGATGGAGACACTTCCTAGGAGCGCTGCTTTGAGTAGTGGGGCGAGTCTGTGGTTTCCAGGGAGTTTATTCAGATAGCCTTCCAATTCAGATGTTATATTCCCGAAGGCTCCTATTACCATAGGTATCACTTCTGCTTTTACATTCCACAGTCTCTGAATTTCTAATCTGAGGTCTTGGGTTATTTTCTCTTTCTTTTGTTTTTATGTTTCTATCACTTGGAACAGCGGACTCCAATGATTGTTGCTGTTCTGTTGGACTTATTGAGAACTACAATGCCTAGTCTTCATGCAGGAATCACTTGATCTGTTCTTATCTCGAAGTCCCACAGTATTTTGACTTCTTCTGTTTCGGTGACTGTTGGTGCATCCATGGTCTTTCTGGGGTTTATACTACATCCTCTGTAAAACCTTGGATTTCCTAGAATCTTAGTAAGATTGTTTCTGTTTTTTCTCTTTCTTTCATTTTTATGTTTCTGTAACTTGGAATAATAACATCGATGATTGCTGCTGTTCTCTTAGTAGTAGAACAATAGACATCATTAACTAGAATGTCAAATAACTTAGTAGTAGAACAATAGACATCATTAACTAGAATGTCAAATAACTTAGTAGTAGAACAATAGACATCATTAACTAGAATGTCAAATAACTTAGTAGTAGAACAATAGACATCATTAACTAGAATGTCAAATAACTTAGTAGTAGAACAATAGACATCATTAACTAGAATGTCAAATAACTTAGTAGTAGAACAATAGACATCATTAACTAGAATGTCAAATAACTTAGTAGTAGAACAATAGACATCATTAACTAGAATGTCAAATAACTTAGTAGTAGAACAATATACATCATTAACTAGAATGTCAAATAACTTAGTAGTAGAACAATAGACATCATTAACTAGAATGTCAAATAACGCTGTAGTAGAACAATAAACATCATTAACTAGAATGTCAGATAATAATGTAGAGTGTAGAAGAACAATGGACATCATTAACTAGAGTGTCAAATACACTGTAGTAGAACAATAAACATCATTAACTAGAATGTCAAATAACGCTGTAGTAGAACAATAAACATCATTAACTAAAATGTCAGATAATAATGTAGAGTGTAGAAGAACAATAGACATCATTAACTAGAATGTCAAATAATAATGTAGAATGTAGAAGAACAATAGACATCATTAACTAGAATGTCAAATAATAATGTAGAATGTAGAAGAACAATAGACATCATTAACTAGAATGTCAAATAATAATGTAGAATGTAGAAGAACAATAGACATCATTAACTAGAATGTCAAATAATACAGTAGTAGAACAATAGACATCATAGAAATGTTAAAGTGTAAAATATAGTAGAGCAATAGACATAAAAGACATAGATAACTAGATGTGAACAGTTTAATAGATCAGTAAGCATATGAACAGTAAAGATAATTGATAGAAAACAGTATGAAACTATCAGATTTTTTCTCGAATGGAGAGGGGGATTACAGTTTAGTATGTTGTGCTGATAACTGCTCGAATGGAGAGGGGGGTTACAGTTTAGTATGTTGTGCTGATAACTGCTAATTTTACGGGTAAATAATCTCGGTGCACAGACTCCTGGGTTTTTTTTAATATTTTTTTTATCCATTTCGTTTTCTAATAAATAACTGTCAGCGCCCTAATATATAATTCTGGAGAAGTAGAATGGTAAGTGACTTGTTTACACTAGGACATGCATCTTGACTAATTTTATGGAAGTCCAATCCTCCAATAAATTACTGCTGAGATAAAAACATCTCGCTTGTTGTAATGTTTCGTCTGTTTTCCCGTGCGTTGCGTGAATCGAAGGTCTGTGGATTTCTCATTAACGCCACTATTAGCATTATCATTAACGCCACTATTAGCATTATCATTTTTTTAAAATGCAATGAACAGCATCATTATCATTTCACCGCAATTGTTACAAGGAACAAATTCATCAAACTCGCAGACGTCGGCTCACAAAACAGCGAGCAACGAGACTGTAAGAAGCCTGGCCTGACACTGTCACATCTGAAATATGTAATAAAGAGCAGCGAGACTGTAGGAAACCTGGTCTGACACTGTATGCAAAAGACAAATAAACAGTAGCTACAGCAGCTAATCAACGTTCGCACATTGTTACGTTCAAGCACAGTACCGATCAAAACAGACAGCAGTTCACACGCTTGTCAATGAACCAAACTCAAGAATAGTTAAGGCTGATTAAGGAAAACAATTATAACTGATACACTTCTGATGAAATCAAAGAATCAAAACTGCACAGACATTCATGTAGGGGTCAAAGTTGATTAACAACGAGATTATCATTGTTATGACGTCATCATTCCTAGTACATTGAGACCCAAACTACAAGACGTTAGACGCACTAAGTCACAAATTAAAATCAGTGAATTGTAAACAAGCTGACAGTTGATTAACAACGAGACTATCACTGCACTACGCTATGACGTCATCATTCCTAGTACAATGAGACCCGAACTGCCAGACGTTAGACGCACTAAGTAGGTCACAAATTAAAATCAGTGAAATGTAAACAAGCTGACAGACACGAGCACAAACTGTCGGTGCATGACAGATTATAAGTAAGTCAAGTAGCGCTGACTAACTATTTACATGGACGATATTCGTTTTGACTAGTTACTACAACTAAGTCACTAGATTATAAGTAAGTCAAGTAGCACTGACTAACTATTTACATGGACGATATTCGTTTTGACTAGTTTGACTAGTTACTACAACTAAGTCACTAGATTATAAGTAAGTCAAGTAGCACTGACTAACTATTTACATGGACGATATTCGTTTTGACTAGTTACTACAACTAAGTCACTAGATTATAAGTAAGTCAAGTAGCACTGACTAACTATTTACATGGACGATATTCGTTTTGACTAGTTTGACTAGTTACTACAACTAAGTCACTAGATTATAAGTAAGTCAAGTAGCACTGACTAACTATTTACATGGACGATATTCGTTTTGACTAGTTTGACTAGTTACTACAACTAAGTCACTAGATTATAAGTAAGTCAAGTAGCACTGACTAACTATTTACATGGACGATATTCGTTTTGACTAGTTTGACTAGTTACTACAACTAAGTCACTAGATTATAAGTAAGTCAAGTAGCACTGACTAACTATTTACATGGACGATATTAGTTTTGACTAGTTACTACAATTAAGTCACTAGCGTCGGCCACGTATTATAAGTCAGTAATGCTAGCTAGATATTGCACGTATGTCACTTGAGCTGATTAAATATTACATCTTTGTCACTAGTTCTGACTAGACATTACATATATGTCACTAGTGCTGCCTAGCTATTACATCTACGTCATTGGCGTCTACAATGTACTATACATCTATTGCTAAGTTTGACATCTATGACACTAGTGCTGACATCTATGTCACTAAAGCCGATTAGGTATTACAGCTTCGACACTAGTATTGACTAAATACTACATCTGACTAATTATTGCTTGGAAGTTAGCGTGTAATCTGCAATGTTCAATTAATAAAGTGCAAAGTTCAATTATTAAAGAGCAATATTCATTTATTAACGTGTAATGCTCATGTGATTGCGGTTGAATGTTTGCATGTTAGTATATGTTATTGTGGTCGGTTATCAGCTGGGTGAGTGAATGCAGAAAAATGATGTCAAGTGACCCGATGGCACTCTGAAAGTGAATGAGCTAGTCACAATTGATTGTCTGCCACACTGCAAGAGACACGTGACGATAGTAGGTAGTTCCCCACCCCAATTGACATTTTGTTTAAGTGTTGACATAAAGAGTAACAATAGTAGGTTGTTCCCCCCAACTGCCATTTTGTTTGTAAGTGTTGACTTAAATAAAGAATGACGTAGGACAGTATGGATGAACGTAGTAGAAACAATTTAGATAACAAACATAAAATATTCAAGAGACATTTTGCTGACATCCGTAACATCAAATAAATGACTGGCACATTATTTACAAACAATCACAATATATTTGATATAGTAAGACATTTGACAAATTTTGACTTATTTTTTATAAATTACGCTTCTTTGGTGGTAAAATTGATTATTTCCTAGGAAACAAATTTGTATAGGATTAGCATTCCCATTATGGACGTCTGAAAGCTTTCCTGGTTATAAGATGTTTTGAACCAAGACGCTCTCTGATCGTTGGTGTCACAAAAAAGTCAAAAGTGGTTTTATGATTGCACAAATGCAGTGGGTTTTATCACTATGCAGATTCTGTCCCTTACACTTACACACAGGGCAACAGATGATTCTCATGTCTTTCCGGTCATAATCAGTGAGCCAGTAGATTCAAACATCATATGAAAGGCATGCTTTGTCTCTTAGAAACATAATTAGTGGAAAAGCGCTAAGTTTTCCAGTTTATCACTTAAACTCCACCTATCTTACATTCCAGTCATAAATTTACAGTTTCCTGTAACGGTATTTATAACCTGATACACGCACACAGCATACTAAGTACAACACATCAAATCTATATCAAGTGTCTAGCAAACTACATGTAAGCAGCCTAGTTCAAACACTTGTAGAAATAAAAGTCAACTCGCATAGTACATCTCTATATAAAACACGAGTATGACATACTAATAGCGAAAATGCATGAAATATTTCTAAGTCCTTTCTCTCTCAACCAGTAAACTCACCACCAAGCTAATGGCCACCTTTCAAAACAGGACTTCTTCTTTGCCACTTCTATTTCAAAGTGATTAGACAGCAAATACACTTTTTAATCTCAGCCCATTGGTTGGTATGTGTCGTAAATCATAACCATTGGATAATAAAAACTATTCACTAGTTTGCATTACATTAGCAATTCTAGAATATTCTTGCCTCGAGTGTTTACTTCAACTCAGACACTTTCAAATATACCATCAAAAGGAGTGCCTAAGGTCGGGCTAATCGGACAATTTAATAATTTATATAACAATTAAATGTAAAATAGGAATAGGCAAATTTTCCCTGCTGCACATACATTAATTATTATTATGTAAGAAATTCTATTAGCATGCATTATTATGATTTACACTTAACATTGTGTAAGAAATTCTATAACACAATACGGTCTATTGACACAAGCGGTAAGATTGTAGTGCCAAAATTACAGGCAGCCATATAGTGTAGACTAATTCTGATTGAAGATTTTATATATTAGTATATCAGGCAATGAAGTCTCATTATTTACACAAGAAAGAAATTAAATGTAAAAACCAATGAGTACACAACATATGTACGTGAAGGAAAGAGTGAATAAAAAAAGAAGGAGAATTAACAATGAAAAATCACGAAGGAATGAATAATAAATACTGAATGCAAAAGAAGAAAAATACAATAAAGAATGAATGCAAGAATTAAGGAAAAGAAGAAGAAGAAGAAAAGAAACAAGATATAAAAAGGAGCAAAGAAAGAAAAAAGGTAGAATTAAGAAAGGTAGGAATGAACGAAAGAATAAATGAAAGAAGAAGAAAGAAATCTAAGAAGGAAGAAAGAAAAAAAGGGCAATTAAAAAAAAATTAACAAATGAACCAGATGAACAAATGAAACGAAAAGCAAACAACAAAAAACCCCAATAGCATCAATCAAGAAAACGAACAAATTAAAGAAAGAAAAACTTGCAAAAATATGAAATTATATTTAATATATCTGCCAGTTTAGCTATTGAAGTGTAGTTCAGAAATGTTATAACGAAACGTCATTTCAGACCCAAACCGTCATGGCATTTAGATAGTTTTGACAGTCTGAAAAATTTCCTTGCATGAAACTTGAATTCCTACACAAATCGGTTGTGAACAATGTTTGACTTTTAACTTTTAGAGATTTCACTTGAGAATTAAAGATTTAGAAATGAAATTAATTTAGCAAGTCGCAACAGTATGGCAAGCTAAACTTCTGGTTTAAACTAAACTGGAATTGTCGCCCGAACTGCAAAGATTACGGTCAAGATTATTATTATTATTATAAAATGGAATGGGGAGGGACACGGTTCTGTGGATTATAGGAAGATCCGAGAATTCTAACGAAATATGATACGAGGAAAGAGTAAGATTTTAAAAAAAAGCTGTGATGCCATTTATTTTTGCCCGTAAGAGAAATTATATACATTTTGCTGATCTAGTAGCATTCTTTCTAAGTGAATGGGTCAAGTGGACTTTTAGAAGTCATAATATTGCCCGTAAGAGAAATAATATACATTTTGCTGATCTAGTAGCATTCTTTCTAAGTGAATGGGTCAAGTGGACTTTTAGAAGTCATAAAATTGCCCGGATCAGTAAAATGCCTTGACGTGGAAATGTGTGACGAATACCCAATGTCAAAGTCGAGGTCACATGCTTGGTGTGGCAGGTGACTAAATTTAATTAGTTCCAACATAAAAGCAAGCCATGCGTACTGTTGCCTTTGTAAAACGAAATCTGCAACAACAAAAATAGATTTTCATTATTCCATTTAGTCAAAATGGGACTGAAATGACTTCACTGAGAATGACCAAGTTTGAAACATAAAGCGTTGGCATCGACTGATATTCTAAGATTCTAAGATTTTATCTGACATAAAAAATATATACAATCAAGTTTCATTTACCTCGCATCTGTGTATACAGATCTTCACAGCAAAGGTAATTTGTTAATCCTATAGAATACTGCCATGTTGCTATCTTGTTGATCCTCTGTCTTATAGTAGCACGTGACTGTCAGAGTGCCCGTTAATCCTGCTGTCATTGGATTAAACGACAGGAGCCTATCCTATTGACTGGCCGAGTTCCAATCCTGTCACAGAATGCTATAAATGCAGTCTAAGTACGTGGCTGTAACACATTTAGTCATGTATTGAACGCGGTAAGTCTTATTCTATAATGCTATCGAGTACTGAAAACTCGTAACACGTGACTGAGTGAAGAGCAAGTCCTAATCAATCGCATGATTGAGTGTATCTGTTTATCCTGTGCAAATGTATGACTTGATGATGTATGCACTCATGATCTGTAATTGGAAACTATTTCCTTGTACGTGTGCTCAATTGCTGACATAACGATTGCTTTAACTAGGAGTTAATTTATCCCAGAAATAAAGCTACTGTTTTGTAAATGTGGTACACGACTATAGAAAAATGATTGCTTTAACTAGGAGTTAATTTATCCCAGAAATAAAGCTACTGTTTTGTCAATGTGGTACACGACTATAGAAAAATGATTGCTTTGACTGTTGGTTGCCTTTAGCATTATATAAAGGTACTGCTTTGTGAATGTGATTACACGATTATAGAAAAAATATTATTGATCCATGTGTGCCTTTATCACAGAAATAAAACTGTGCTTTGTCCGTTTGTTGTTTGAAAAACAAAACTAAAACTTAAGCTATGTACGTGTGTTGCTTGATCACTGAAATAAAACTACTGCTTTATATTTTTGTTGCTTGATCGCTGAAATAAAACTACTGCTTTGTAAGTGTGTTGCTTGATCACTGAAATAAAACTACTGCTTTATATTTTTGTTGCTTGATCGCTGAAATAAAACTACTGCTTTGTAAGTGTGTTGCTTGATCACTGAAATAAAACTACTGCTTTATATTTTTGTTGCGTGATCACTGAAATAAAACTACTGCTTTATATTTTTGTTGCTTGATCACAGAAATAAAACTACTGCTTTATATTTTTGTTGCTTGATCGTTGAAATAAAACTACTGCTTTGTAAGTGTGTTGCTTGATCACTGAAATAAAACTACTGCTTTATATTTTTGTTGCTTGATCACTGAAATAAAACTACTGCTTTATATTTTTGTTGCTTGATCACTGAAATAAAACTACTGCTTTGTAAGTGTGTTGCTTGATCACTGAAATAAAACTACTGCTTTGTAAGTATGTTGCTTGATCACTGAAATAAAACTACTGCTTTGTACCTGTGTTGCTTGATCACAGAAATAAAACTGACTATACTGTACTACTTTGTATGCATTGTGCTTCTAATTCACATTACACTTACATACATCCTTGTGTAAGTGTCGTTTGACGGATTATTTTATTGTGTAGTTATCTTGAACATATGTAAATCTGTTTTTCACACGTATTGTATATAAGTTAATTATAATAATTTCTTTTCTCTCACGTTTCACTGAAATGTGGTCACACTCTGCTTTGTCTTTCACACATTCTGCTTGATCACAGTAATATAACTATGTGTCTGTTTTTCACTGAAATGTGGTAACATTCTGCTTGATCACAGTAATATAACTATGTCTCTGTCTTTCAAATGTGGTTTGTAAATCATTTACATACAGCACTAAGAGCTGTTTTATTGAATTAAATCGTACGAGTTTTGCTTACATGCATTGTTTGGCTTTTTAATGACATAACCATTTCTGTAGTCTTACTTTTTAATGACATAACCACTTCTGTGGTCTTACTTTTTAATGACATAACCACTTCTGTAGTCTTACTTTTTAATGACATAACCACTTCTGTAGTCTTACTTTATCACTGAAGTATAATCACAGATTACCTTTTTTTCTGAGTGATAATTTGATATGATAAATTATGTTGTGATTATGGTGCTAATGTTTACAATGATAACAGAAGACGTTTGCACTGACATGGCTCTGTAATCGTTTAAGACACAGACATGTATTATCTTTTATTAACTTTAGTGGTAACAGCTTGATCAGCATGGCTAGAGTTTGGTTGGTATTGGGTCATCTTTATGGTATGGAAAATAGTTTTCATGGATCTAGCTTCCCGTCATTAAGCGAACAGATGGAAATTGTATTGAACCGCAGATACACGAACTAGGAACATACAGACTGATGTTAGAAACATTTAAATTATATACTGGGAATACACACTGACATTGGAACATACAGACTGTTATTGGGAACAGACAGCCATTTGTTTTGTTTTGTTTTGTTTTGTTAATTTTGGGGAAAATCTGTCTCAAGGAAACGAAGAGATGATCGAAGTACATACAACTTTATATGTTTATATATATCGTTTGCACACAACTTTATGTGTTTATATATCTCGTTTATATACAACTTTATATGTTTATATATATAAATATATCGTTTACATACAACTTTTATGTTTATATATATCGTCTACATACAACTTTATATGTTTATATATATAAATATATCGTTTACATACAACTTTTATGTTTATATATATCGTCTACATACAACTTTATATGTTTATATATATATATTTTACATACAACTTTATATGTTTATATATCTCGTTTATATACAACTTTATATGTTTATATATATAAATATATCGTTTACATACAACTTTATATGTTTATATATCATTTACATACAACAACTTTATATGTTTATATATCGTTTAAAGTTTACTTCTTAAAACTTTCATTAAGGTTTGTAGTCAATGTTCCTGTCAGAAGATCTACCTTTGACAAGTTTAGTGTCAGGCAGGGAAAGGAGAACACTGTCGTCGAATGATTTTTTCCCACCTAGTCTGTCATGGATGGCCTTGATAAACTTTCAATTCACCTAAACTGGAAATTAACTGTCCTGAATGTACTTGCCTTCCATGTTTCTAAATGAACCTTGATAGGCGTAGTTTGCCATTAGTTTTCTACTTGAAATGTTCTATCATGGATGAATTTTTTCTTCACCTTTCTAGTATTGTCATGAATGTATTTTATCATTACGGGTTTCTAGCTGAAATGTATTGTCGTGAATGTATTTTATCATTATGGGTTTCTAGCTGAAATGTATTATCATTAATGCATGATTCCTTTGATTTTCTAGCTGAACAGTGCTGGATGTATTTTTTCCGTTATGTTTCTAGATGAAATGACTATCCTTGAAGTATTCATATTCCCACATAAATTGATGTGTGTTTATCTCCGTCACTATTCCAACTGTAATCCACTGTCCTTGATGTATTTCCTCTATGACTATTTTAGAGAAAATTATTTTTCTGTTCAAAGAAAATGACACTCTGTGTGTTATGCACCATTATTCTACTGGCGATGCTTGGCCATGGTGTAATTCTGCACTTGTTCTCTGCACATAATGTGTGCACTAAATGCACTAGAAAAAGGAGAACTTTGACAGTGAAAGCCAACTTTTGATGCATAATTATGTGCCGGCACGCAAAGAAAACACCATGTACAGACAAACAAGAAGTAAAGGTCAAGATTTATAATTTACTTAATTTAATTTAATTTAGTTCTGTGTGCCGATGACTGCTAAATCTGCAATGAAAAATACTCTGTGCACCGGTGTTTGTGTCCTTACCTAACCCACATATACGATCAGTGCCCCTGCCCCAGTTTATTACTTTTGGAGAGTACCTTGTTTCACACTTGAGTTTCAAACTTAGCCTACTTATTCTGTAAATACAATGCTAGCATAAATCTCCAACAGGATGAATGGAGTTTTCCACTCGTGTCACGACACACGCGGGTGCCTACGTAATTATCAACAGTGTCATTTTAACATCATCATAGATCGCTAACCATATCGTCGTCATGATAAAAATGACTAGTGACCTCAGTAAAGTGAAAGGAATGAGTAATATGCTGTATCTCGAGCTCAGTCAAGCACAGGAATATTAACGAACAATGAATGAGCCCTGAGACCCTGACAACATTAACAAGTGATGGGCCCTGAGGCCCTGACAACATTAACGAACGACGGACCATGAGGCCCTGACAACATGAACGAACAATGAGTTCTGAGACCCTGACAACATTAACGAACGATGGGTCATGAGGTCCTAACAACATTAAAGAACGATGGGCCATGAGGTCCTAACAACATTAAAGAACGATGGGCCACGAGGTCCTAACAACATTAATGAACGACGGGCCATGAAGCCCTGACAACATGAACGAAAACAACGAGCCCTGAGACCGTGATATTAACGAACAGATAGCCCTGAGACCCTGACAACATTAACAAACGATGAGCCTTGAGATCCTGACAACATTAATGAACAACGAGTCCTGAGATCCTGACGACATTAATAAACAACTATCTATCTATCTATCTATCTATCTATCTATCTATCTATCTATCTATCTATCTATCTATCTATCTATCTATCTATCTATCTATCTATCTATCTAATTGTGAAAATTCTGTTACTTAATGCTTTGAAAAGATATTAAATGCAGTCACAGTTTAAAAAAAAATTAAACTCAGACAAACCAAATCAAGACTACATAGAAAATACTTTTCACCAGACTGGGGTTGGGGATGGAGAATGACATCACATGTATGAGCAATTGAAGAGCTGCAAAATTTCGTGCATTTATGCACAATGTGAAAAAAATGGGTGTGCAGATCTCGAACAAAATGGCAGGTAGGGCAGTCTTTAACTTTGAAATTTTTATATCACATACTCAGATCTGTTATTAGATACTAACAAAGTGTAGTGAAATAAAAAGAAGTTCTTTAATCAGGAATGATTCCCGTTTTCGACAAAGAGATCAAAGAACACGTGCTGCTGTTAAACTCCATACTTCAGTAAGCCAAGCCATTTAATAATGCCGCGCCTATGACTCACTCTGCTGAGGGCCGTGAACTGTTGACACCATTCCTCAGTAAGCCAAGCCATTTAATAATACCGCGCCTTTGACTCACTCTGCTGAGGGCCGTGAACTGCTGACACCATTACTCAGTAAGCCAAGGCATTTAATAATGCCGCCCCTTTGACTTATTCTGCTGAGGGCCGTGAATTGCTGACAAATTCTTGCCGAAATCAAGAATAACTGTATTCACCTAAATGTATATGATAGTGAGTACAGACAGGTGTCTAATCAGATAAAGTTAACTGCATACATCTAGATATCTGATTAAATACATCAGTGGACGGTCTGCTCTTTTATATTTAACGAATTAAATTGTGTCACTTGTCATTTCTACGTTTCGAATCACCTCGTCCTAGCGAACAAAAGTTATCGACACTTTGTTTGATTTTCTTTAGTCAAGCAATATGTCCGGCCATAGAAACTTTCTGTGTGGACGGGATCATGGACTTATTATATAAATTCCAACTTACGCACACAAGGACGAACAATGCACAAAGTTGGCGGGGTGAAGCAGCTGCTAACGCTTTTGCTGAGAGCCGCCATAATACGAGTAAGAAGAAAAGTCGATTTGTTTAGACGTCAATGTACTTTCCTCTTACTGTACATAGATTTTCATTTCAATAAGTACGCGTCTGGATTTGTTTAGACGTCAATGTACTTTCCTCTTACTGTACATAAATTTTCATTTCAAAAAGTACGCGTCTGGATTTAAAATCTAGCATATGGCAATTGATGCTATTTTAAGAACTAGATTTTAGGGATAATCAAAAGAAAGTATTCATTTCATACACTACACTTAATAAATACAGCGTTATTATATTTTTTACATATTTAGTTTATTTCAACTTCTGTGTAATTTGAATATTTTTTCCTTCTCTCTTACCAAAAACCAAACAAAACTGAATGAGACGAGATTCCTTGTATCTGAATGCTTTGATTTGTTAATTTATTTAATTAGTTTTTTTTGTTAATTTGACAATAGAGCTTAGGTGAATGAGTAGTGAATCAAAGAAGACTGGAATTATCTGTGGGTGAGTGCAAGTCGATACTGAACCATTTCTGTACTGCATTGACAACACTTCCTACATCTGCTGGTATTCTAAACCAGGAATAATATTAGGTGAGGCCGGCCTGTATTATAGTAGTCTCCATGTGACCAGTGTGAGCAAGCTGAGCGGCCGCCAAATGAATGTTCTTATCGTCCTTGTGGGATTGACGGTAAAGAAGACCTTCCTAAAAACAATGCCGTCCTTGTGGGATTGACGGTAAAGAAGACCTTCCACACACACACACACACACACACACACACACTAATAATAGCGTCATTTTGCTGCTGCTAGCATGGCTTGACTCTGCCAGTTCAAAGTATTTGGCAAGGACAGGTCATCATTTACAACCTTGGCAGTCATCTTCCGGATGTGGATTGACACAGGAGTCATTCAACCCTACTTTGGGGCTTTCTGCAATCCGACGGCGGGTGTGGTTTTGAGGCAAGCCTAATTGCATGTCGTGGTTTTGAGGCAAGCCTAATTGCACGTCGTGGTTTTGAGGCAAGCCTAATTGCACGTCGTGGTTTTGAGGCAAGCCTAATTGCACGTCGTGGTTTTGAGGCAAGACTAATTGCACGTCGTGGTTTTGAGGCAAGCCTAATTGCACGTCGTGGTTTTGAGGCAAGCCTAATTGCATGTCGTGGTTTGATTTGAACAATATAGAGAAAGCTCCACTTTGAGATTCGTGTAGTTGTGCCCTACTCAGCTCGTGAGTAAGGAATTGACTCTCATATCAGTCATATGTTACTTGGCAACTGAGTTATATCCTCTGGAAATTATAACCACTGCTTTGCCTTTCGAATTATGACCATTGTTTTGTCTTTTACATGTTGTTTGATCACTGAATAAAATGTCAGTATGAATTATAGCCATTGCTTTCTCTTTCACATGTTTGATCACTGAATTCTATCCTCTGATTTATTTCTCACATGTCACTGGATCACTGAATTATAACCATTGCTTTGTCTTTCACATGTCACTCAAATTACAACCACTGCTTTGTCGTTCACATGTCACTTATCACTGTAATAAAATTGCAACATTCTTCTGTCCCGCTGAATAGCTGTTTGTAATATTATAAGGTTTGTTTACAATTTCGGATAAATAAAAACTATACACTGTATAAAATTGTATTATTTCTGGATTAAAACTTTACACTCTATGAAATTGTATTATTTCTGGATTAAAAAAAACTTTACACTCTATAAAATTGTATTATTTCTGGATTAAGAAAAACTTTACACTCTATAAAATTGTATTATTTCTGGATTAAGAAAAACTTTACACTCTATAAAATTGTATTATTTCTGGATTCTCTCATCACAAGAGCACTGCGGTTACATATATATGAGTATAACATTTTCTTCTCGCAAATAAAAAAAACAATTATTATTAAAGAGAGATGATATGGCTAGTCAACTTGTTCCTACTAATTACAGTAACACTTCTTTAGGTTGCAGTATACCAAGGCCTTCTAGCATCCATCTGATCACTGAATCGTTTATTTATTTTTTAAAATAGAAGAATAAGAAAAATAAGGCACAATTTTAATAAACGATTTCTTCGTGTATATCTCCATTCTCCCAAAATCGCTCGAGGCATGTGACTCCTTTAAATACAGCTATAAGAAGTTCGCCATGAGTGACAGCTGACGTCACAACGTGCATCACTTCTGACTTGTTTTTAAAATAAGGTCGACCTTGAAGTAAAATTAGACGTCGTTATCATCTACCAGTGGAGTTTGTAATACCGAAGGCTTTAAAGCGACAATGGCCTCTGGACTAGCATTGGCTTGTACATGCGATTGTCAGAATAGTTTTAATTTATAAACTTACTCATTGATTCATCGATTGATTTGATTGATTGATTTTAGGACTGTCTAACTGACCAACTGATTGATCGATCGGTTGACTAATTACTCGATTAATATGGTGATATATGACGTCATAAATCATTATTGGACTATTTTTTAAACAAATTTTATAATATAAATAATGAATTATTTTTACTCGTCATTGCAGTTATGAATCAATAGACGCCATTAGAAAGAAAAGCAGGGGGGGAAGGCAATTTTAGCTGATAGCTACTGTCGATACGGAATCGATGCAAGCGTTCTGATCTGAGGTTTTTCCTCAGCTTAGTCCTTGGACCTTCTCACTTAAAATACCCATCACCGATATGCTGATTTAAGACAAAACATCCTTTTTATAGTAACCGTTCTATGACATTTGATAAATATATTTTGTAATTGTTTTAAAATTCCTTCTTCTCTAAAAGAGAAAGTAAACTTATTAATGTCGCGTTTATTGCAAATGATCCCGTTGTCATGTTTTGATATGTGTAAGTATGTTACCTATACTTTGTCTGTCATCCATTGTTTACGTATGTCAACTGTACTTTCATATGTCAGCTTACTTTACTTATGTCTTGTATACTTTACGTATGCCATCTGTACATTACATATGTCGGCTATACTTCACTTATTTCATCTATACTTTACGTATACCATCTGTACTTTACGTATGCTATCTATAATTTACGTATGTCATCTGTACTTTACGTATTTATGTTTATAAACATAGTAAGTTATATGAAGACCTGTATCGACTTATATCAGTATCTACAATAAACATCGTAGGACATATATGGACCTATATAAGTAGGTGTCATAAACAAACATCAGAAAAATTGTATATTACTACAAACTGTCTGTGTAGAAAACTAAATATCATAAGATGCATAATCTGTAGGCCTGTTTCAGTCTACATGCAAATAAACATTCCAGGACATGTATAGACTATATCAAAGACATGTCCCAAACAAAATCATAAGATATATAATCTTTTTATTAGTTTACTTCCAAAACAAATATCAGGATATTATAAACCATTATAAGCCAACAATTACACTATGTCCAAAGTTTATATCGTGGGACATATAAGCCAATAATTAAACTATGTCCAAAGTATATATCGTGGGACATGTACAGCATTAATTACATGTCCAAAGTATATATCGTGGGACATGTACAGCATTAATTACATGTCCAAAGTATATATCGTGGGACATACAGCCAGTGACAAAACACATTGTAGAACAAGTGAGACGATTCTGAGTAATTCATCACAAACACTCAGTTACTCTCATACGATCGTACGAGTCTTCACACACACACACACACACACACACACACACACACACACACACACACACACACACACACACACACACACACACACACACACACATATACACACACACACATATATATACACACACACACACACACACATATATATATATACACACACACACACATACACACACATACACACACACATACACACATACACACACATACACACACATACACACACACACACACACACACACACACACACACACACGAGCATAAAAATACATCGTTAGTTGCAATGCTGTTTGTTGGTTAGGTTGTCGGTTGAAAAATAGTTTTGCTTTACGTTCTCATTTTGTTTGTAATGGTTATTTTAGAAAAGGATGAATGAATGTGCACTTTATTAGAAATGAAAATATAAAATCTGATAAAGGAAACAATGAAACCGTTTAGATAAATTTAGTTGAGTAACTTCAATATAATTAGATTTTAGGCAAGACGAGAAAGGGAGATGACTCAGTTTTCTCAGTAGACCAACAAGCAGCAGAAGAACGATAACCAAGTCAATAATTAAACTGCTGCTAAAGAGCAGTTTTGTCCCTTCCATTATAAGTAAATTTGACATCGAACTAATCATTTCCAATGCAATAAAATTCGGGGTGGGGATAGGGGAGTGGGGAAGGGAGATTATCAGTCTGTTCCTATACCACAAGCCATATTATTTGTATTTTTATAAGAAGCATAATTTACTGCGACAAACAGCTTTTCTTGGAAGTGCACGTCACATCTTTCTTTGACTTTTGAATTCCTGGTAAGGTTAAACATCATCATAACAGTAATCTTAAGACAGCAGAACTAGTGAGAAGACTTACTACTACTCCTACTACTATTACCACTACTACTAATATTAATTTGCCATCAACATCTTTGTCGCCATCCTTATACCACACATCGTTATCATGAAGGAAAGTTCAAGACACTGGATTATTTACAAATATTCGATCATTCTACGGCTAATTATTATAAAGATGTGCTCGCGCACGCGCGTGTGTGCGTGCGTGCATGTGTGTAGGTGCGTCTTTCTGCATGTATGTGTGTTGTGTGTGTAGGTGTCAATGCAGTGTGTTAGTATTTGTATATATGTACATGCATGAATGAATTGGGGGGGGGGGGGTGAGAGAGAGATAGCAATGCGATAAAGTGTTAGGTGTTTCGACAGTCCGGTCTGACCGTGTTTACACAGTTATACAATCAAGTCTACCTAGACTAGCAGTCAGAATTGAATTGTGTAGACACTCAAGATATGCATGGGTAGATGCATGTTCCCATCTTTGTACTCAACAGTACTCCTGTATAAACTCAGGAACTTTTTGTAAATAGCAGACACATACCGATTTTTGCCCTGTGTTGATCAAAGGCAAGAAACTTGAATTTATTGTCTAGTGGAACACGTAATTTTGTTTCAGTGTGAACGTTCAGCTGGAACTGAACACAACGAAAATGTCACTGGTGGTCATTACATGTGCCAAGTCACTTATAAACAAAATAATAAAAACACATTTATATCAGGGACAAACCCCAACTCATTACTTGGTCTTGTGACATAGTCCCATCTTTTGGAAGGCCTTTGTGATGGTCAGCAACACATTACTTGGTCTTGTGACGTAGTCCCATCTTTTGGAAGGCCTTTGTGATGGTCAGCAACACATTACTTGGTCTTGTGACGTAGTCCCAAATTCTGGACGCCTTTGTGATGGTCAGCAACAAAAGATCAGTTATATGAATGGAGAAGTTGAATTTGTTTGTACTTGGAAAATTCTTGAGTTGATTGTTTTCATATTCATAAAATTGTTTAATTACATTTGTTTACCTCCAAACTTCATAGTTTGATAACTCATACTCGGAAATATATGTTAATTGTATCTTCGTACTTAGAATGCCTTCATTGTATTTTCATATTTTAGAAGATTCTTAACTGCATTTATTTGATTCATACTTAGGCAAATTCATAGGCTGTATTTGTATATGCGGTTCCATGTATCTGAACACATTGTGTTGGTCGAGTTAGCTCACAGGCACAAAATGTACGGTGAATAATTCTGACAGAGACAGGGTGTGGAACAGATTTTAATTAAACACCTTATTGGAATATTCACACCCGTATCTCATTCTTGCCAGCATTTCAAAAGCCTTCATTTCTTCATTCTATGGCTACCTGAGTCTGCATGATAATTCTTCTTCATCATTTTTTCTCATGTCATGACCTTGCTGTACGCACATCTTCAAGTTCCCTACAATAACAACTCAGCATTGCTTTGAAAATCCGCCATTTCCTCGGTTGCAAGCCGCATGCTCAGTATTTATTGACACACCAGACCTCCAAGCAGCTCAACCGCGTCGCTAACAAGGGGAGAAAACTCAGTCGTCGTAGTTTTCCTCCCAGGTGAAAACATTCCAATTATAACCCTCTCAAATGTCTGTAAGAGTGAAACTTCTATTTTCTTACCCTGTACAAACGCTGTATCTGTGTCGAGTTAGTATTTTTGTGAAAATCAGAATTTCCCCATGTTAATAATACCTTAAAACAATGAACCATCAGTATTTTTGTGAAAACCAGAATTTCCCCATGTTAATATTGTTTTAATAATACCTTAAAACAATGAACCATCAGTATTTTTGTGAAAACCAGAATTTCCCCATGTTAATAATACCTTACAATAAACCATCAGTATTTTTAGAAAAACAACGCTCTGCTGTTATCCTTGACGCACAATTGAGCTGTCATCATTTTAGAAGAACGAATGAATTATCAGTATTTTAGAAGGCAGAACGACTGTTGTTAAAACAATATTCTTCTAATCAATCTAATGAGTGTAAAAATGTCCTTGTCTCTTAATACAGAATATTATTTCTGAGCTGCATAGCAATTGTTTTAATTTATTTAACACATTTTGTGGTTTTGAATGTCCTGTGTTCTATACTTGAATATTGCCCTTGACTACTTCGTGACTACAAGTATATCGGATTGATTATTGAATCTCGTAGTTGGAAATATTTACATTACATGCCAATCTTTGTTGCTTATTTTCCTTGTTAAATATTTTTTTATTGTTTAAACTTACACTTCTTTCAAATGATAAAAGGAAGTCAGATATGATTGCTTTGGTGGTGGTGGTAGTGGTAAAAAATCTTGCTTATTTAAAAGTCGAACATCAGCATATTCTTAGGTGAGTGGTCCCGCCAAAGTCAGAAGTGTGAAGGTCAGAATCGTATAAGCAGTAGTGTAGCCAAAGGGTGCGCTAATTGGCATAGAATTCTGAACAAACAAACGGAAACCTAGTTTAATAAGTGATAGCTCTGAGGTCTGACCGAGTACTCGTCAGTTTTATAAAGACTTTACCGGTGGAGTTATAGAGATTAATTGGCTGAAGTGAAATCTATTAACCCTGCTCCTGATAGACAGATAGATAGATAGATAGATAGTTAGATAGATAGATAGATAGATAGATAGATCTCTACCCTAGTTTTACCAGGTAATGGGTCATGTTAACTGTCTGTATTTACCTCTGCCCAATCGGTAATTTTGTCGTCTAAGAGTTAATGAAATATATTATTATTAGTTCTTAAAAAAAAAAACAACTCTGCCTGTCTATCTTGGCTGGCGATGGCTGCCACAAAGCTGTATATAACTAGTAGAAATGTCAAAATATTTTGAATTTGTACTTTATGCTCTTTATTTCTTCTGTTGATTGTTTTAACTGAGAATGATTTTGATCTGTGATTATTTTAATAGGTTCTTTATTTGGCATCGCTTGTAGTTTAGAGAGTTTTATAGACCTTTTTTTAATGATTAATTTGTGTTAGTTTCTGATCACTCTCGGCTAAGTGCTGATGTTGGAGATATCAAGGCAACCTTTAACGCTCTGGCTTTGATTGCTAATTAGTACTTTGTTTGCTAGGATATTGCTAATATTTAGAAGTAAATGGGCTGCATATCAGTCTCAACATGATAAAGGCTTGATCCAGGCTAAGCATAGATTTTAGATTGTCCTCTAGGTAGGCTTACTGGCAGTTTTGTATATGACGTCATTTATTCTGTCCCTATTTCCAGTAAACAGATGTTTGCCATACACGCTAAACACACACACACACACACACACACACACACACACACACACACACACACACACACACACACACACACACACGCACGCACACACACACACACACACACAATCACGATATTCTTTTAATAGATATGGCAGTTTTCAATCCTTATATTTATCAGTGTATTGCATGCTTGTGTAACCAAAGTATTTTTTTTAAAATATCAATATATCAGTTTTCAATCCTTATATTTATCAGTGTATTGCATGCTTGTGTAACCAAAGTATTTTTTTTAAAATATCAATATATCAGTTTTCAATCCTTATATTTATCAGTGTATTGCATGCTTGTGTAACCAAAGTATTTTTTTTAAAATATCAATATATCAGTTTTCAATGCTTATATTTATCAGTGTATTGCATGCTTGTGTAACCAAAGTATTTTTTAAAAAATATCAATATATCAGTTTTTAATGTTTGTATTTAGCAGTGTATCACATGCTTGTGTAAATCAATGTATTTTAAAAAGTAAATATGTTACAAGCGGGAGTGTATGATCAACAGAGTTATCCTCTTGTAGAAAAGTGTGAATCACTTTAACATTTGTGTGTGTCGTATTTGTTAATTAGTTTTCTCTTTAACGTTAAAAGTAATTAAAATGCTCTTTGCAAATTATCAATATTTTACAATACAATTCTACACTTATAGTTCTTAAATTATTTATTGAAAACAAAAGCTATAATTTGCTAAGCAAGTGTACATTTACGAAGAAAACACACACACACACACACACACACACACACACACACACACACATATACACACATACACACATGCACACACACACGCACATTATTACAGGATAGTCTGCAACATTATGGAATAAAACATTATTTAACACACGATATTATAGTACATCCCATTATGAAAAATCTTATAATTCGATGACATTATTTTTAGCAAGAAAAATAGTTTTTAAAGATCATGTAATGACCATTGGGAATATTCATTTCTCAATTATAAAAATGAGTTTTAATTTGATGACAAACACTTTTCATTTTCAAACCTGATTTTCAAAACAAATTATAGTTAAACATGACATCGTGATATTCATGTTTCACAAACAAAAGAGAAAAGAAGGATAGTTAAATGTTTTGCATGTTTTATATTCATACTCATATCACTTAACATTTTGATATTCAAGGCCCATATACATACTGGAAATATAATTGATAGTAAAATATGTACGATTTTGATGTATTTTTTATTTTCCTGTATAATGAAACAAAAATTGATTGTCAAACATTTATGATTTTGACATAGACCCCACGCATGCTGGAAATAATAATTGATATATTGATATAAGATGTTCTTCATACCAATATGCATCTGAAAAAATAAGTCATAGCAAAACAGTCAAATATTTAAGATTTTATATTCATTCCCAGCATACTTAAGTCAAATACATAATATCTTTACATTCATAATCTACTTTCCATTTACGAAGGGAAAATAACTGATAGTTAAAGCAATGGTACCATGAACAGCACGTCAATACTCTTTGTAATATGTAAAGGACATTTTGAAAAACGAGAATACAGGAATGGAATTTACTGTCCTTCAGTGACGTCACATATCTTTAGAGACATACCAGATGGATACAATGGAGCCTGAACCTTCCACATTTAAATAGTATAAATTAACATCATGGTATTTTGTGCTGAATGCACTGCAAACACTTAACTATTAACAAATCGACACTGTATTCAGTATTGTGGTATTTTGTGCTGAATGCACTGCAAACACTTAACTATTAACAAATCGACACTGTATTCAGTATTGTGGTATTTTGTGCTGAATGCACTGCAAACACTTAACTATTAACAAATCGACACTGTATTCAGTATTGTGGTATTTTGTGCTGAATGCACTGCAAACACTTAACTATTAACAAATCGACACTGTATTCAGTATTGTGGTATTTTGTGCTAATTGCACTGCAAACACTTAACTAATAACACATCGACACTGTATTCAGTATTGTGGTATTTTGTGCTGAATGCACTGCAAACACTTAACTATTAACAAATCGACACTGTATTCAGTATTGTGGTATTTTGTGCTGAATGCACTGCAAACACTTAACTATTAACAAATCGACACTGTAATCAGTAACATTGTATTTGCTCTGAATACATTGCAAACACTTAACTATTAACAAATCGACACTGTAATCAGTAACATTGTATTTGCTCTGAATACATTGCAAACACTTAACTATTAACAAATCGACACTGTAATCAGTAACATTGTATTTCCTACTGAATACATTGCAAACACTTAACAGCACGAACACGTCGATCAAATAATTTATTTAGTACGCTATTTGATGACATCTATGTGTTGTTAAAATCTTTTGCGTGTATGCTATTTGATGACATCTATGTGTTGTTAAAATATTTTGCGTGTATGCTATTTGATGACATCTATGTGTTGTTAAAATCTTTTGCATGCTACAAGAATATATCACTAGAAAGTAGTTATTTCCCTTTTGGTCAGCATTGGGTCAGTCGAGTCTCTTTGAAAGCGCCATCCAATCATGTATGTCAAATCGATCTTTATCTATAGAAGGAGTTTCTATCAGTCGAGACAATTTTTATCTAATACGCAAAACCCCTAGTGGGGAAAGTCATTCTAATGAATAAATAAAATTCCTTTTGTGTGGAAATAAAAGAAAATTATGCATATTAATAAAAAGAAAACTTTCTTACTGAGAATCGAACTGTCTCCATACGTGGTAGATGAAGATGTGATAGGATTTTCTTGAAATTACATTTGTATTTTATTATATTAAAAATGTACTGGTATTAAAAACATTTTTTCTGATTTAGGTCAGGAGGTCATCTTCATTATCATCAGATGAAAATGTCATGTGGTTTGTTTTAGGGTAATGTTGTTATTGTTTTAGTTGAATTATGCTTTTGTTTTTGGAAGTAAAGCTCATCACTGTCCGACATCTTCCAACATCTGATATATAAATAAAATTTATTCAACATCTAGATGCTAGTGCAGATAAACATACAAACACACACAGAATGACAGACATATGCACTAGTACTAGCTGATCGGGAAAACATTTCAATTGGTCATTCCCAAGCATTTAGGCAACTGGAAACACACCCCGGATACAATGCACAACACGAAGCTGACGACCGTCAGAGCAAAAGAGTAGCCATAGCCAGGAAAAATTCCAAAAATGTCGTCAGCTTTCGCAGCAAACACAGCAAACTCGACAAGAATACAGGCAGCTGTAAAATATTCATTGCTACTTTTAATCCCCCAATAAATGTACAATTGAGCAAGTATATTTCGTCAAGTAAAATAATCAAGAAAAACAATCACAGCAAAATCACAGCAAAACAAAACAACATAAACTGATATTTTAATTAATGGAGCATGGGATATCTCGTCATTTGACGTCAGTCAATGATGATAAGTGAAATACGCCATATGGCGTATGTTCAGTCACTTAATTGTGGAGCATGTTATGCCATCGAAGCACTATATTTATTGCATAACTGTAAACCATATTGTGCTGCTTGGAATTGTTGTCACACAAATGTGGAGCACGCCATGCCACCTAAGAGTTATGTTTAATTACTGAGTTGACTTATCTGTGGAGTGTTGTTTATTAACTTAGGTGCAGTATTTAACCATTATCTGTAGAGTGTTTTTTTATTTTTAAAACTTAGGTGCAGTATTTAACCATTATCTGTGGAGTGTTGTTTTAACTTAGGTGCAGTAATTAACCATTATCTGTAGAGTGTTGTTTTATTTAACTTAGGTGCAGTATTTAACCATTATCTGTGGAGTGTTGTTTTATTTAACTTAGGTGCAGTATTTAACCATTTAGTTGTAGAGCAAGTTGCACAATGTCTAATTACTAAATTGTTTAGCCACTTATTATGTAACTTAGGAGCAGTATTTAATCACCTACCTATAGAGTAAATTAGGTCACCTTAATTAAATGTAAAATATATTTTGCCACCATAACAAGGTGTATTGTCACTTAATTATAGAGTACATTGTACCACTAGGCACTGTGTTTAAGCTCTTAAGTGTAGCGCTATGCAAGTTGGCTTAAGGACTTAACATTGGTGTATGCCATGCCAGTCAGAGAAATCATTCAGCTTTTAATCATAAATATGCAAATGTACCTAATATTTTATTACACTAAAATTGTTTTGTTACTCAGTATTGTTCATTGCTTCATGATTACGTAGTGAGAGTGTGCATAGTGCTTGCATACTTACATAATTTAGTCACGTGGTATGAAACTACTTACGATATCCTCTTTGTTGTTGACATCATTTCCTCAGTTCAGTGGACACATTAGTGTAATGGGAAATAATTAATTTGTAAGTAGTAATAGCCAGGTTTAGAAAATTTAATACCGAAATCATTGCCTATAATAGTAGAAATTAATTTATATAAACATTTGTTCTTTGATTTTCATTTTATTTTGTGATACATGAAAAGTTTTGTCTTTGGCCCATAGTAAACAGAGAGAAAACTTTTGTTTTGTGATACATTAAAGTTCTGTCTCATATTATGTCTATGTTGTAAGTAACAGCGTTTTTTTCGTTTGAAATCGAAGAGGCATACCACCGAAACTCTGCACAAGCTACATCCCCCCCACCCCCCCAAAAAAATTCTTGCCACTCTACTGGCTGCAACAGTTTTGTATTCTTAGGCACCTTAAGAAACATAATCTGTACAGTTTGAACATTTAATATCTTTACGAAAAGTTCCATAAGTGTTATCTTCTTTTCTCTTTTTTAAATATTTGAGAGACGATATTCTGAGATCTAATGTTATATCACTCGCGGGTTCTTTGATCATCAGTTCTAGATGCAAGAGAGAACAATCCAGTTGACGAGTCTGTCCATATCTCGAGATCTCACATGATGCAGGCCTACCGCTCCCTCATAAAGAGCAAGCCATTGCAAAGGCATGATCATGCGAGCTAGTGCGATCACCGCGAGGACCAATGTTCCTTCAGAGACTTTCTTCATTATAGTCTACTCTAATAGCATCAGTAATATGAGCTTAAAAAGTAGCAGTATTGTCTGTGATTTATGGTGTGTGAGTCACTATTAGGTCTATACTCTCTGCGTATGAATCTTTAATTAGGTCAATAGGGGCCTACTTGTGGCGATTGACAGGTATACATGTTAAGTACAAATTTAGATTACACACACAATCACATTTACAAATGTTTTAAATTTTTTCTTTTGTAAGTTTTACTGAACATTTACTCAGGAGTTACCTTCTGGAGAAAAAGGAAACTTAACCATACTACAATAATTAATTAATAATTAATCATACTATCAAGTATTTCACAGTTTTTAATGCTTGATTTCTTAAATAATATCCACCACCATCCCACCCGTTGTAAAATAGTAATTTGATAAAGTTCATTCAAAGTTTGGGGACATAAGGAAACGTTAAAACATGTATACTGATTTTTGCATACTAATGTATTTTTACTTTCTATAAAATACTTATTGCTATGAAATAAAATGTTGCTTAATTTGAAGACTTGTCAAATAATTATTTGTGTCAAGAATAAGATTTCTTGAAATATGTATATATTAAAAAAAGGAATGAATAATATAAAATGCAATCCCAACAGAATACTGCTTCGGCCTCCTCCTTTGTCAGGCTGTATTTACAACACAGACATCATTTGTTACTAAACATATGTCGTGCAAATACATCCTGTAATTTAACATACAGACATCAATTGTTACCTGACATATATAACATCATCAATACAGAACCTAATTTAGGAGTCAATGAAAAACTGGAAATCCACCCTCACATGCAAAAACACAAATATTGCAGACATAACAATAAATTGTGGAATCTTTCAAGCTGATTCCCTATCACCACTGCTGTTCTGCATTGCCCTGAATCCTCTCACTCAAGTGATCCAGAAAACAGGATTAGGATACAAAATGAAGCAGGACAGATTATCAGCCATTTACTGTACATGGACGATCTCAAGCTGTACGGTAATAATGAACGTGACATCACATCCATGATCAATACTGTCTAGATCTGCAGTGAAGACATCAAATGAAATTCGGCCTTGAGAAATGTGGAAGAATTGTCATCCAGAAAGGCAAGGTCAAAACAACCGAGGGCCTACAATCCGACATCGCAAAAATCAATGATGTTTCAATGGGAAAAGGATATAAATGCCTTGGGATACTACAGCATCAAGAAAATATGCAGTGAAGTCCAAAGTTAAAAGAGAGTATGAAAAACGGGTCAGACAAGTCCAGAAGTCCAGGTTAGATGGGGCGAAAAAATACAATCCTTTAACGCATACGCAATACCTGTAGTAAGCTACACTGGAGGTATCATAGATAAGACAAGAAATGAAATAAATGAACTGGACAGAAAAACAAGAAAACTACTAACACAAAAGCAGACATAGACAGGCTCTATGTATCTCGAAAAATGGGAGGCCATGGTCTCTAGAAAATCAAACATGTCATTGAAGAGAAGTCATTGGTCTTGTGGACTACATCTGGAATAACAACAAAGATTATCCACTGATAGGAGCAGTAAAGATGAGTGGAGTATACCAACCCCCAGAAACAGACAAAGAAACATGGAAGAAAACAACAAAGCAAGCACTAGCACATACCTGGATCCAAAAACCTCTCCAAGGCCAGTATTTACGACAAGCCGACGAAATGTCAACAAAGCAATCAACGTACAAATGGTTGAAAGAGGCCGGATTAAAAGCAGAAACAGAAGCACTCATAACAGCTGCACAAGATCAAGCACTCAACACGAAATTACACACAACAAAAATCATGAAAATCTTATTCCAAATGTGGACTCTGCAAATCCATGGATGAGATGACAGAGCACATACTATCTGGATGTCAGATTCTGGCTGGAACAGAACACACCAAACGACACAACGAAGTGACAAAACACATACACAGAAATATGTGTGAGAACTATGGCATAAAAGCCACAGAAATACCATGGATGCACCAACCAGAAGCAGTCACCGAAACAGAAGAAGTCAAAATACTGTGCGAGATAAGAACAGATAAGGTGATTCCTGCACGAAGACCAGACATTGTAGTTCTCAATAAGTCCAACAGAACAGCAACAACAATTGATGTCGCTGTTCCAAGTGATAGAAACATTAAAGCAAAAGAAAGAGAAAAAATAGAAAAATACCAAGATATCAGATTACAAATTCAGAGACTGTGGAATGTAAAGGCAGAAGTGATACCTATAGTGATAGGAGCCTTGGGGAACATAACATCTGAGTTAGAAGGCTATCTGAATAAACTCCCTGGAAACCACAGACTCGCTCCAGTACTCAAAGCAGCGCTCCTCGGAAGTGCCCACATCCTCCGTAAAACCTTGGATCTCCCAGAATCTTGGTAAGATTCCGAGACCTTGGATCACAACCGACAGTCAAACAGAAGTCGTGGAAAGAGGCATAATAATAATAATAATAATAATAATAATAATAATAATAATAATAATAATAATAATAATAGAATATAATAATAATAATAATAATAATCTGGTGGTGATGATTTTTTTCCATTTTTAATTGTATAGTTTAATTCTTCTGTAATAAACAAAAACTGATAAATGTGTGTCCAAGACAAACAGGGTTTAATTTTCTCTGTTGGAAAATAAAGTTTCATTTGTTTGTGTGTGTGTGTGTGTGTGTGTGTGTGTGTGTGGTGTTACCTCGTTTTTCATTGTTTTGGTTGGCTGTTTGTTCATTTGCTCTTCTAGAACAACATTATATTCTGATACTTACCAGCTGCCACAGCAAGACCCGTTGTTGCTGTGAGCAACATTGCATTGTCACTGAAGAACTGGAGGACTCCCGTTGCTAGGGAAGCGACAACTAGAAGCAATCCAATAATGGCAAAGGCACGTATTGCTACAAACCAGTCTGGAAATAAATTTAGCTCAGCAGATATTTTTATAATCAGTAATTGTTTCACCATTTTAGGAATTATTGTACCCAGAAGTAAAATACACTAACAGTCAAAACTGACTTCTTGTCTGTCCTTGGTATAAGAAATGAAAGACTGAAAATTAAATATGTACTGTGTATGTCTCGCTACACTGTATTCAATGGGTAAACCATTTAACATCTTTGCATTGACTGTGACATATTCATCGTCAGAGCTATCAAAAACGTCTACACCGTTATGGAAATTTCATTCGGTTAATAAATGCCTAGGTTCTTGTCAAGATTGAAACTCTGACCATGTTTGAGCTAAAGTCGATCACAAAGATCACAACTGAGATAAACAACTAAGATATAGGCTTTGTTTCGTGCACTGTGGGCAAATGCAACTCAATAGTAGTAAGACGGTCGCATGAGATGTAAAAGAAAACTAATGCTCTGTATAAACATTCAATAACATTGTATAACAATGAAATGACAATCTGAATATATTTAAAAGTAAACAAATAAGATAAGACAATGTCTATTCCAGTGCTCAATTTGCAGATTTATTAACTAGATGGTTAATATAGATTGGCATCAAATTCAAATTAGACTATCATTGTGTAACACCAACGTCACCTAGTTAATGGTTATGATTATCATTATTAATCAATCATCCATAACTACTTACAAGTGATGAGAATATTAATTTATGATATTAATAATCCTCCAGCTCGTTTCTCACTTGGTGGATATGCAGGTTCCGTAAACATTTTCTCTCTTCCAACACATTAAAGACAACATTTACCGTCACACAATATTTCCATAGGAGGAAAACGTCTTAAAGAGAAGACAAATCCATTGTTAATCTATATTTAGCAAGCCCTTATCCACCCACTTTATTCTCCAACATAAGGTAATCAATACATGTAAGAAGGTCAATTAATTTAACAATATTAAACCAACAATCAAATATACATAATAAATATATACATAAATAATGAAAAAAGATTACTTGACACTATCAATATTTCAATGAAACCACGTTTGACTAATTTTCATATTACACGTAAATTATCCTAAATACATTTCAGCAATAGTGTAAATACAAATTGCAGGATAGTTTTTATTAGATAACAGAAATGGAGTTACTAGAGATACACGATAATAGTTTTTACATAACCTGAATCAAGCACTGTCTTAATAGTCCTTCACACTCTTTTGCAACAAAAACACAAGTTTATCATCCACTTTTATTATGCTATTTCCACGTGTTTCTCTCACACATTGAAAACACTATTCTGATACTTATTCTCGAACCTATTCTGATACTTATTCTCGAACTTATTCACTTCTTTTTGCCGTGTTAACTCCTTCAAGCAAATCAATAATTGTAGTGATTTCCAGCAACTTCTCTGCATAAGAAATTGCTCAAGTAGTCAGCATATCTTGCCACCATGTATCAATGGAGTTTAGTGTATTCTAACATTTACACAATGCAGTAGAGGCTCTGCACATGTACCACGGGCGTAGTGGTTTATAACCAATAAATCAGGAGTTCAAAACATACACAGAAGAATGGCTGCTTGTCCCTGTAAAAGTATAATTCGGAAACAAACACTACGTTTCCAGTTTATCATTTATAACTCCATTCTTTCTTACATTCCAATCTCAACTTACAGTATCCTGCAACAGTATTTATTAGGCCGATACATGCACACAGCATATCAAAACAATATCAAGTGTTAGCACACCACATATAAACATCATAGTTCAAACATTTGTAGAAACAATAGTCTACTCATATAATACATCTCTACATAAAACACAAGTATAACATATCAATAGCAAAAATGCACGAAATATTTATAAGTCCATTCTCTCTCAACCAGTCAGTTAACAGCCACCTTTTAAGAACAGACTTCTTAGCCACGCCAAATTCAAGTGGTCAGACTATAGAATTAGGTAAACTTTTTATTATCTCAACCTATTGGCTGGTCTCGTTATCGTATATCATAACCATTGGATAATTATAATAAAATCTACTCACCCACTTGAACTAGTTTGCATTACATCAGCAATTTCTAGCATATTCTCAACCCGGGTTGTTTACTTCCAACTCTGACATAAAAATTACCATCACACAGAGTCCCCAAGTCCGGATCATTTTGACAATTTAACATTTTATATAGCAATTAAGTATTAAAATAGGGATATGCAGATTTACTCTGCCACACACATATAATAAAGCATATTTTTCCGTTTAATTACTTATCTACTGCAACGTTACGTAATCCATTAATTGACTGCTAGGATTGAACTTGCAGCGTTAAGTTTGGTTTCGTTCGTAGGAAGTAAAATATCTAGCGAAGTGCGTAATTTTTTCTCTTCGACATTTAATCAGTTTAACAGCTTGCGGGCAAAAAAAAAAGGAAAGTACGTTAATAGTTTTTTAAAAGACGGTTGTACTGAAATTTGTTCAGCCATTCAAACGTGATCTTAAAACCAATTCTTTACTCCATATAAAATTGAAAGTAAATCAAGCGATGCATTCATACATTATTTATGTGGTAAGTAGTGTGTATTGGTTCTGTCCAACGTTTGAAATGTTTCCTTTCTCCCTCCCCACTCTTGAGATGCTAGCAAAAGCCAACTTTACCATTTGTAGAAGTAATAATTTCCCCGTCATTGATTAGTGAAATCGCTGACGTCATAACACAATCATAGTGAAATCGCACATCATAACACGATCATAGTGAAATCGTAGACTTCATAATATGATCATAGTGCAAAGGTGGTGCAATGATTACTCAAAAGTTTTTAGATTTCAATATATACAAGAATACAAACAAACAAACAAGCACACACACGCAAATGCGTTTGCTAGTCTGATTCAAAAGGTAAAAGCAATTAACATTTGAAACACAAAACAATAACAAAATCACGTAACCAGTGATTTGGAGAAATATTAGTCTTAAGGCATAAATCTGTTTGTGAGTGTATTTTTTTAATTTTATATTTTTATCTTTTGACTTTATCTATTTAGGAATGTTAAAGATGTATCTGTTGGTAGTAATTTTGATTTCAAATGTAATGATCATACAGAATACATAATAGAATTGTTTCAAATCTGGAATGAATGCAGTTTTCAATATGCACACAATTATATCTTTGAATAATATAAAGTTAGCATCTTACCGGGAACAGTGCCCTGTGGCTCCCAAATTCCGAATATATTAACACCCGCAACATTTAGCCAACCGTGTGTTGCCACTCCAATGATTTGAAAAATCGCTGCAACTCCACTGCAGATAACGCCAATGATGACTGGTGTGTGCGGCATTTTGAATCCCATTCTACTCTTTCTATAGGGGAAATATACATTTAGTGCACTCTAACTTCAAGTAGGCTTGAAAATTTATTTTTAAAAATAAAAATGAACCGAATATCCAATCTCTATTTGGATAAAGTTACTTTATTTTGATTCTTGAGGAACACAACATTGTAAAAATAACTGTGTTCATTAACTCGAAGTATTTGTGTTTTACTTCAAGATTAAAATTGTCACACCCGTGTTTTTTCCATACAATTTACATTCTATATGGCTTTTGTTATTTTGTACATCTTCTTTCAATAATTAACCAACTTTAAATATTATTCTGGGATTGACACGCTTTCTTCTTTGTAATGCTTTATTGTACAAATTCCCTTCAAATATATACAGTTCGCAATTATTTCTCGACATTTTCAAACATATTTTTAGTTAATGAAAATGTTAGAAAAATGACGATATTTGATTGTGTGAAAAATAATATGCATAATTTTAACAACTTCAAGTTATACTGTTTCCATAGAACTGTATGCCATACACTGATGCCTTTAATAATGGTCTACAAAATGATTTTACTTTTTTGAGCATATGAAAGATAAAATCATTTTAAATGCTAGAAAGACAGAAAATATATATTTTATATTTTAAAATATTACACTGTAGAAGTGTTCATTTTTAAGAAATAAAAACGTTTTCCTTGTCCCTAATACTAATAGTTACCTTGCTGAGATACTATGGTTCCCTCGTTTTAACACGCTAGACACACAATTTCGTTTATTTTACCGTTCTTCAATGAGATTATCAAAGACGAAAATTTGTCTGGACTGACCTTTTATGTATTTTCAGGTGATGTGTTTATTTCGTTGTCCATAGTGACTGATTCAGCAAGACGTAATAATAAACTGTTTTTGGAGATCAGTACCACGCCTCTGCATCACTGATTGGCTGGAACGAAAGAGTTCATATCTCGCCATTCGTCCCGCATTGCTCGATGGGAAACAAACGGTGTATTTGAACTGCATGTGAAAATTCATACCTATGCCCCATTTTGTTAAAATTCAGCCATGTTTGTTCTTTATCTGTCCGTGGATTTCGTTTTCAATAATAACAATCACTAACAAACGTTTCTGTAAGATGTAAAAATAACGGAGAAACAACGAACTTCACCAGAAGAACAAGAAGCAGTTCAATGAAAGAGCAACAAACAAACAAACACTATAAACCAGCAATAAACAAAATGTACAAACCGGCAACATTAATCTGAGCATGAGAAATATGAATTTCGTATATTTTTTTCCTTCAAAATTAAAGTCTTGAAATAAAAGCATTGTTTTAAAAAGTACTCATTCAGAAACAAAAAATTGACGATTTGCACTTTACCGTGTGTGTGTGTGTGTGTGTGTGTGTGTGTGTGTGTGTGTGTGTGTGTGTGTGTGTGTGTGTGTATGTGTGTGTGTGTGTGTGGGTTTGTGTGTAAATGGAAACAAATCCATGGACAAGCATGCTGCTTATACGAACAAGATAACAGTCCGTGTTTCTTCGGTAAGACTGTTGAACACTTGCGGCACTTGAGATATGGTGCCAAAAATGTAGCCAGAAGTATTTCCTGACAAATCCCTTAAATTAAATTATGCAGAATGAATTCAACAGTCGAGTTGTCTATGTGTTTGGTCAAAACTTATTTGCACTTAAGAAACATGATCCTTTCAAGGTAGACACAATACAAGTAACAGTTGTAAAGAACACACAATTCAGACAGATGTTGCCTTGTTACAATGTATTTTTTATTAACTGTAGTGTCGCTATCCAATGCTCTATCTACGGGACTACTTTGAAAAAGATAGATAAAACCTTCTTAGTCAAAATGCGAAGAGTTACTCCTCACCCTGTCTTAGCAACTAAAAACAGGCAGAGTCCATATATCCAGGAATAGACCTCAGAGTAACTATTTGTGACGCCAACGCCATTAGTTAATGATTATGATTATTATTATTATTTAATTTTTCATAACACTCTCCACACACGTTGAAAAACACTGATGGCTGTTATTCTCTCAAAGCCAAACCTTAGTGTCCTCTTTCGCCATGTCAGTTTATTCAAGCAAAATAACAATTACAGCAAATCCAGTACTTCCTTACAAGAAATTGCTCATGTAGTCAGCATATCTTGCTGCCATATATAGAATGGAGTGTAGTATATCCTCTACACTTAACATGGTTTTCTGCCTTTATCACAGTTGCTCATAGCAGTTTACAATCAGCAATCCAGGAGGTTCAAATCATACATATAGAAAAGCTGTTTTACTCTGAAAAATATAATCAAGAAGCAAACTTAAGTTTCCAGTTTATCTCTTTTATAACTCCATCCATTCATATATTCAAGTCTCAGCTTACAGTTTCCTGCAACAGTATGCATTAGCCCGATACACACACAGCATAATAAATACAGCATATCAAAACAATGTCCAGTGTTAGAACGTTACATATACGCATCATAGTTCAAACATTTGTAGAAACAATAGTCTACTCACATAATACATCTCTACATAAAACGCATGCATAACATATCAATAACAAAAATGCATGAAATATTTCTAAGACCATTTTCTTTCAACCAATCAGGTAACTCACCATTAAGCTAACGGCCGCCTTTCAAGACCGGACTTCTTTGCCACGCCAAATTCAAGTAATCAGACATTAGAATTCTCTAAAGCAGGTAAACTTTTTAATCTCAGTCCATTGGCTGGTCTCATTCTCATAAATAATAACCATTGAATAATAAAAACTACTCATCCACTGGAACTACTTTGCATAATTTCAGCAATTTCTAGCATATTCTCAAATCAAGTTGTTTACTTCTAACTCTGTCACTTACAAAAATATCATCGGAAGAAGTCCCCAACGTTGGGTCCCTTTGACAATCCAACAGTTTATATAACAATTACATTTTAAAATAGGGATAGGCAAATTTAGTCAGCCACACTAATAATTAATATTATAATTATAATAACAGGCAAAATAGTTGTGAACTCTCAGTCATCTTCAGTAGTGTTTAGATAGATTAGAAAAATAATTAAACTATTCTGTGCTATTAGTGGCATTGATTTTCTTAGTAAAAACAATTATCAGATTACGTTACTTCAACTCTATTGATAGTTATTACTATTTTAAGATCATCAATGGAAAGTCAGATTAGGTTTCTTCATCTCTATTGATAGTTATTACTATTTTAAGATCATCAATGGAAAGTCAGGTTAGGTTTTTTCATCTCTATTGATAGTTATTACTATTTTAAGATCATCAATGGAAAGTCAGATTGCGTTGGTCTCTGTCCTTTGAACTAACAAGACTAGTAGTAGTATATATACACGAAATCGGAAACTTATTTGTTTTCTTAGGGTGAAGGTCACACCTCTTTCCTCAGTCCATGGTTCCAGTGGAGACGGATTGGAAATAAACGTGGGTAATTGTACTTTGTACAGGCTGTACGAACTCCAGTCCTTGGAGCGTAGAAAACAAGATGTAAGAAAGCAGCTCTTAACAGACTGTTGTAACTAAGCAACCCATAACAGGATGTCCTAAATAAATAGCTCTTAACAGACTGTTGTAAGTAAATTATCATTAACAGAAAGAGGTAAGTAACCAGCCCTTAAGAGAATGTGTTAAGTACGCAGCACCTAAGAGACTGTTGTAAGTAAACAGCCCTTAACAGATTGTTATATAAGTAAGCAACTCTTTAAAAAACTTCTATAAGTAAATAGCCCTTGTTAAGTAAACAGCCATTAATAGACTCTAAAGATTGATGTAAGCAAAGAACTTTACAAACTATTGTTAATAAATATCCCTTTACAGACTGATGTAATAAATATCCCTTTAACAGAGTGATGTAAGTAAACAGAAGTAAAAGGCTGTTGTAAGTAAAGGAAACCTTAATAGACTGTTGTTAAGTAAACAGAATTTAACAGATTGCATTGCTTGAGTAAATAGCCAGTAACTGAATGTTGTAAGTAAACAGAATTTAACAGATTGCATTGCTTGAGTAAATAGCCCTTAACTGAATGTTGTAAGTAAACAGAATTTAACAGATGGAATTGCTTGAGTAAATAGCCCTTAACTGAATGTTGTAAGAAAGCATCCCTTAACAGACTGTTTTAAGTAATTAGCACATAACAGACTGTTGTAAGAAAACAGAACTTATAAGTCTGTTCTAAATAAACAGTCCTTTACAGACTGATGAAAAAGTAAGCAGCTTTTAACAAAATGTTGTAAGTAAACAGTCTTTAACAAACAGTCGTAAGTAAACAGATATTAACAGACTGAGTAAACGGATTGTCGTAAATATCAAGACTATAATGAGCCGATGTAAGTAAAAAGGCTGCTTACAGACTGCTGTAAGTAAACAACCCTTAACAGACTGCTGTAAGTAAACAGCGCTTAAAAGACTGTTGTAAGTAAGCATCTCTTAGCTGATTGATGTACGTTAACAGCAATTAACAGACTGGTGTAAGTAAATATCCCTTAACAGACTGGTGTGTGTAAACATCCCTTAACAGGCTGTTGTAAGTAAACACCCCTTAACATCTATCATAAGTATGCTGCCCTTAACAGGCTTTTGTAAGTAAGTATCCCTTAACAAACTGTTGCAAGTAAACATCCCTTACAGACCGTCGTACGTAAGCAACACGTAACGCTGTCGCATGTTGCCGTCTGAGGATAAGGACATCTCTTTTAATACTTGTTCACACTTGTCCTACGAACAGCGCAATAATATCGTGTCCTGTAATCGAATGTCATACCCCGTTTTCGTGTGATATTCTGCTAAATAGCCTTGTTTCGTTACAAACATGGTAGCAATAATTTCTGGCTTATATGCCTTTGTGTACGTTGTGTCTGAAATGTGTGCTTTTCGTATGACGTCCTAAAAGAGTGACCTTTTTCCAATGAATGAAACGCGACAGCCTGTAAACAAACGGTGACCCGTCAAATGCGCGAACGACAAATGCGCGCCGACAAAACCGCGATGGACAAAAGCGCGCCGACAAAATCGCGTTCTTTGAAATCGACAAATACGCGCCGACAAAATAGCGATATTATTAAGATTTGATTCTTTTCATTGCCTTTGTGTAAGGATTATTAGCATGCAGTATCTCTTAATATTGATCTCTATATAAAATTATTAAGATTTGATATATGCTTCATTATTTTCATTATCTTTGTGTAAGGATTATTTGCGCGCAGTATCTCTTAACGTTGCTTTGTGTATCGTAATATTGATATCTACGTATGTTATTATTACATTCTTGTACGATTTAACATGTATCGTCGCGATTTTGTCGATCGCGATTTTATCGACGCGATTTTGTCGGCGCGCAATTGTCGTTCGCGCATTTGTCGATTTCAAAGTACGCGATTTTGTCGGCGCGCTTTTGTCCATCGCGGTTTTGTCGGCGCGCATTTGTCGTTCGCGCATTTGACGGGTCACCGTTTGTGTACAACCTACACACACTGCTTGCTTATATCCGGCTTACCATGCTCCAAAGGCTCAAGTCCCTGCTGCTTGTACTATCTGCTACAAAGCGCATATGCAACTACCCACGTGTACTTCCCATCTGTCCCCATTGGAGCCATGGACTGAGGTAAGAGGCCTAACTTCTGTGAGGTTTTGATGGAAGATGAGAAAAGATGTTAATTCTCCACCACCTTGGGCTTCCCGTAATTGTAGGCTAGCCCCTAAACTCACCTCTGGCTGGTCATTCCTGTTAGAAAATGGTAAGATAGATAGGATAGAACAAAAGTATGAAAGACAAGTCTAACGCTTCGAACCCCCTAATGCATACACCAAGGATTACTTAACTAATGTGACAGACTAATATTTATAGCATGCAAATAAATCACTCCAACACGAGTTAACTAAGTATCGATGAATTTATATATTTTTAAAAAGAAATAAAACTAAAGTTGTCGGTTACATCTCGTTGTCACCAACATAGCAAAAGTAATGAGGAATACAGAGCTCGTTATCAGAACTATGTGCGTCTTTGATAAAAGAAAATATTGGGCTGTTAAAGTGTATAAAAGAAGTTCGTTATCACAACTATGAGTCTTTGATAAAAGAAAATATTGGGTGTATAAAAGAAATTCGTTATCAGTACTATGTGCGTCTTTGATAAAAGAAGATATTGGGCTGTTAAAGTGTTTTAAAGAAGTTATGGGCGCTGTTGATCGTGACCTGTGTTCCCTGACAGAACACCTTCCCACATTTAAAATCATACAATCTAATGTCATAAGCGGGGTGTATAATTAATACGAGAATATGATCAGTGTTAAATAGAAAAACATGGATATAATATTTAGACATGCATGCAAAATTACATTCCCTCGGCAGTATACATAGATAATCTTCTTCATTAATGACTAGTAATTAAGGGTGATAGCGTATATGAAATATACGTAATCATTTTGCACCGGGACAGCCATATATGGATTGCCTCTGCGGTCAACGTGTTGGTCTGCCGCTGTCAAGCAATGCTCTGAATGGCCTGTTTGAAATAAGTTGGAATACTAATTAGGCCATCCCCAGCCCAGGAGTAAGAGTCAAATCCCTATGGATAGGGTTTGGAGGTAAACTATTTTTAGCGTAAGGTGAACATTATGTGACAACCTCCATCCTCCCCAGTCTCGTTACGTCTTTGGCTCTTGGAGCCTTACTTGTTCACAGGACAGAGGTCACTGAACTCTGGCTTTCCCATGGTGACTTTAAAATAGTAGTAACCGTTAATCCAATAATTCTTTTCTCTAATAAAATAACTGTCATTTAGTACCATAGAATGGTTTAATTATTCACATTCTGTTATGTAAACTTTTTAAACAGGATTGAAGGTGGCTGAGGGTTGAAAACCATTTAAACTATTTGGTCTGTTATTATCATTAATAAATATTACTTCATTCTTACTCTCAGGTCCAGTCCTATAAATATGAACTCTGCCTGTCATTTTAGTTGCTAAGATAGCGAGAGGAGGGTGCATCAACTATGCGCAGCGGCACCTTGTATTGTTAAATTCATTCCACCAGACATCATAATGAATTTCTTCGCAATTTGACTACGAAGTAACAGTTATCTACTTTCTCAAACCAGTTAATACAGTGAATCGATTTTACAATGAATTTATTTTGAAACTTGGACTAGCGATAAATTGCCTGACGGTCAAAGCATGAGGCAGCATTTTTGTAAACACTTTTATAAACACTTAGTGTTAGGACGACTCCTGTCTAAAAACATTATATTAGACACATACACACATAGTCCTGAAATGCGATAAAGTTTTGACCAAACACGAAGGTACTCCGATTGTTGCACTCTTGCTGCGAGAGGCATTTTCCAGGAAAACCACAGGTGAGTGCAAACACTAAATCTCGACAGCCGCGGTTTTCAAACTGTTGTCAACAGTCTTGCCGAGGAATTAAGGAGTGTCATTTCGACCTTGCTCTAGGACAGAACAATAACTGTCCTCAACTGCCTGATAGAAAGTAAAATAACTGTCTGAACTACCTGATAAAAAATAAAATGAAATCGTTGAATATCTATTTTTTTCTTCTGTTCATTACCTTTTGATTTTCTTAGTCCTTTATTTCCAGAGTTCTCACGCAATAAAACTGAGCTAACAACACTTTCATGCATAAGTTTCAGAATATTGTGTATTTATTATAGTCGAATAGTAAAAATAACGATAATAAAGCTCATACATAAAAAATCCCAACATTTTTCATCACAACTAAAGCTACAAAATTCCAGCAACACAAAGCATACTTATTTATGGCCTACGTTCAATGTCATCATATGACGTCAACACTGGATGGCTTCCGAGACTGCTGTTCGGGTTTGCACTAACAAACGCACACGTGAGGAGTTCAACACACATTAATTCAAATAAAATATAAAATCACACATTACACTCAATCGCAAAAATACACAGATATGACAAACACACAAACAATGAAAATACAATACGCCTTCATAAAACGTACACACACACACACACACACACACACACACACACACACACACACACACACACACACTCACACTCACACAGACATTCACACTACAAATAAGTATACACTATATCAACACACCTTACAGATATCAGAACCTGTTTACACAGGCTCGTGTATAAATATCACACTGCACACACACACACACACACACACACACACACACACACACACCTCACACATACGAAAAAAATCATACATATATAAAAATATATCCACCCTGCACATAGGAACAGACATAACACTTAGAGACACATAAAGCCGGATGAGAAATACCATCACCGATTCATACCATTAACATTAAATATCTAACAGTAGATTTAATAGATATTCATAAATGATTAATCTTTTTTATGCTTGACAGTTGTTATGTTATATTCTTTTGTCATGGATTTCAAGACATTCTGTGTATTTATTTATATACCTAATTAATTATGAATGTTTTACATATATATAAACAGCTTTCACAGACCAGAAACCTATGAACTACTATTGACGTGGGATCCAGCCATCTTGTGCTTGTTCATTTCAGACTCTTTGATGGAAATGCATTCACTGGTAGAACCGAGAGTGTTACTTGCGTAAATGACGTACTTGCTAGCTTATTAGTAACGACAGTGTTTATCGAGTCACCCCAAGAATTGGAGAGCTAATAGTGGCAGTGGCAGTGGCAGTGGTATTGGTATTGGTTGTCAATGATAAGATTAAGGTACGATGACATTTTGCGAAGTTATTTTTTCTCAGGCTGAATCCTGAGTCTTTCCTTCCAACACCGGCAGTTCCTCTGAACATAGTGAGGATGAAGAAGAGTTGTATACACCTAGGTGATAAATCTTTGCAGGCACCGTCAGCATTAGACAATAGGACGAAACTGGGAGATGAACCATTAGCAATGTTAAGATGAAAGTAATGCTACAATAGCAACAGTATCAGTACTGATGAGATATGTAAACCAAACACAATGGATTTTGTTTTGTATTTTATGTATGAGGGGGTATGGGTGTGTGGAGTGTTGATGAGGAGTAAGTTTAAATATAGGAAATGAGTCCAATCTCAGAGAGTACCTCAGAAGAGATAGGCTGAGGATTACATACGACTCCAAAGAGGAAAGAGTGGTAGGGCCATTAGGAGCACTACAACATTAGAGAATTCAATTCAGAAATGGGAATGATTGAAGTTAGCCTTAACACCCATGGTATTGTTACACATGGTGAATTCCCGACATTCCTACATGAGACCGAGTCATTAGAAAGGTTGAGGCAAGGGAGACAAGAGAAACAAGGGAGACAATGGAGAAAATAATACCTGAGTGCGTTTCCCGTCACTTCAGTGATATAATATGTCTGACAGTTATACCAAATGTGATGGAATGTGTCTGGCATAACAAATAGGATGAAATGTGTCTGACAGTTATAATAAATGTGATGGAATGTGTCTGACAGTTATACCAATTGTGATGAAATGTTGGAATGTGCCTGACAGTTATAATAAATGTGATGAAATGTGTCTGACAATTACATGTATACCATTTGTGATGAAATGTGTCTGACAGTTATAACAAATGTGATGAAAAGTGTCTGACAGTTATACCAAAATATGATGAAAATAATGTGTCTGAAATTTGTACCAAATGCGATGGAATGTGTCTGACAGTTATAACAAATGTGACGGATTGAATCTGCTGATAATTATAACAAATGAGACGGATTGAATCTGCTGATAATTATAACAAATGTGATGGAATGTGTATGGCAGTTATACCAAATGTGATGTAATGTGGTTGATAGTTATACCGAATGTGATTTCCAGAAAATTTGAAGAATATTAAATGCAGTCCTATCAAATTACTGCTTTCTCCTCATTTATCATGCTGTATTTGCAAAACAGACATCAAGTGTTAAAGGAAATGTGTGTGTGCTTGCAAAATATGTTCTGGAACTAAATGATACACAATTTTGTTTTATTATTTTATGCTTTAGGTGCTTTGGGGTTAATTGGGTTAATTGGGTTAATTTGAAACATTGTCAGCAATGTCTTCGTCGTTACACTGCTTCTGGCAATAGTTTTCAGAGCATGGATGTCTTTTCTTTTATCATCTCCGCAGTCATCATCACTTTTGTTGTCGTCATTATCATCATCATCTGAAATCATGAACATTATTTTTTATTATTGTTGCTGTTTTGTGATTAGCAATGAGAAGTTTGTGACTAGAAGAACGTTTGGGCATTTACCATTGGCACTTAGCTCGTTCATTTTCTTGTTTTCCTTTTTAGTTCTTCTTTTAGATGAAGAGTCCATTTTCATACATGCCAGCTTTTTGAAGACCCGGACTGGCCAGAGGGAGCATTTTTTGTCCATGTAAAAGTAGAGGGCGCCCATTGCAAAGCAAGCGACAACTAAAAGCAAGCCAATAATGACAAAGGACATGTAAGTCTGGGAATACATTACTCATAAATTTATGATAATTAGTACTGTAAACTATAGTATTAACATAGCATTACATTATAGTTAGGCAAATATTTTTATAGCTAATATTTTTTCAACTCCCAGCGATTGCTGTGCAAAAGAGAAAAATTCTCAATCATGTCTGGGCGTTTATTTGTCCTCAGTGTAAAACCCATAAACAAACAATAACAACTTTACTTTATCTGAGTTTAGCATACACGCTAAAGAAAACATAAACATCTTTACATTAATTTTGTTACTTTTTATCAACCAGATGTACCAAAAGCCAGTACGAAAAGTTTATTTATCGAATAGTACTTTCCGTTCTTTTCAAGATTCGAATGAAGTCCTAAGAGCCGTGTGCAAACTACACAGTTTCGAATTTTGATATCATAAGACTCCATGTGCCTTAGGTAAATGCAACTCACACAAAGTACAATACCTGCATATATAAAGTTTGCTTAACCAACAGTTCTTGTACAATGACTGCATTACATATATAGATAAACTTTTGCTTAACCAACACTTCTGTTACAATTAAATAACAGTGGTAGAGATCGCATCCTCATAAATTAATAACGAGTAATATGACACAGATATCTACTGGTTATATATTACATTTTGTTAATATCGGTCACACAAGTGGTGATTTACATCGCTGGGTTGACTCTGTGTATTCCACCAACCCACCCCGTGCTATAATTCGCCAAAAAATAACAAGACAAGAATGTACATAAGTTATCGGATTAATGTACATAAAGAAGACTTGACGAATTAACGCTAAGATGTGAGAACAAATTGTGCAAAAGCCGAATATCTTTCTTCATTATGACTAGCTAAATTTGTCTTAAAGATAGAGAAAAAAGTATTTGTTATAATGTATCAACTTTTATAAATAAAGTACAAATTGCGGTTCTTTATTTTCAAGTGGATTTTATCTTAGATTTTCAGTAGAGTTTAGATCTGGATAAAATTGAAAGTGATGAAGAAATGAAGATCGTCCAAACTCAGTTTAGCTAATCGTAACCTCAGAATATATTTGTAAATAAATATTATTTATTATCATTGATTCTGTTCAAGGAATTTTCTGGCGTAAATTAACTTCCTTGTAATGTCACTGGCTTACCACAGTGTATGTACACTGAGACAATGGTATTTTAAGTTTGATAAGGCTTTCAAGGAATTGTAGTTTCAATTTGTAAAGACTGTCAATGCAGTGTAAGTACGACATCTGGCCGCCTAACTTTAGTTTCATTCATCTTTCTAACTCTCAGTGCTAGAAACTCCTAACTCTCAGTGCTAGAAACTCCTGTCTAACTCTCAGTGCTAGAAACTCCTGTCTAACTCTCAGTGCTAGAAACTCCTGTCAAACTCTCGTGCTAGAAACTCCTGTCAAACTCTCAGTGCTAGAAACTCCTGTCAAACTCTCAGTGCGAGAAACTCCTGTCAAACTCTCAGTGCTAGAAACTCCTGTCAAACTCTCAGTGCTAGAAACTCCTGTCAAACTCTCAGTGCTAGAAACTCCTGTCAAACTCTCAGTGCGAGAAACTCCTGTCAAACTCTCAGTGCTAGAAACTCCTGTCAAACTCTCAGTGCTAGAAACTCCTGTCAAACTCGAGGGAGCAGATTAAACTTTGGGTCTCGCGCCTTCACATATACCTACTAATTCCATCTTGCGCAGAGGCTCTGGCGATATTATTCAACTTGACCGATATAGCAGGGTCTGGCGATATTAAACTTGACCGATATAGCATGCTCTGGCGATATTATTCAACTTGACCGATATAGCAGGCTCTGGCGATATTATTCAACTTGACCGATATAGCAGGCTCTGGCGATATTATTCAACTTGACCGATAGCAGGCTTTGGCGATATTATTCAACTTGACCGATATAGCAGGTCAAGTTTTAATAATTCACCAGATATTTAGCCTGTCTGACCAAGTGACTGTCTCTGTTCGCGCTGAGAACAGCCCCAAATTCTCAGAGCCCAGACTGACGCCGGTAGAGCAGATTGCCCTGAAACACTCACCCAGAGCATCATTGGTTACAAATGTTTTTTGCCGAGTAAGGTCAGTCAGGTAGAACTTATAATTTAAGTCATGTGTAAGTAATTTGATTATGATGATGCTAGTATGTATTAAGTATATTCCTTTATATATATATATGTTAAAAGTTTGTTATTTTAATTAATCCTTTTCTATTTTCATCTTTATTCATTTATCATCTATCTTTTGTTATTTCTCTACGTGTTAGTGGGGGGGTGTCTGGTGTGCCAGGTGCCACCCCCGAGTTCACTAGACACTTAGGGAATGCCATTTCATGTGTCGTAGAGTTGGCACTCTATTTACCATGTCAATGTCGCTGGAATTCTATCTATTTTGACGACCCCGTCTTGCATCTCAGGAGCAAGCAGAGAAGGCCACAGCTGGTTGCAGCTCTTTGACACATGCAATTAGACGGAAAAGCCCACAGCCTGCACCACATGGCTGTTTGACCCGTGACACGAGAATTGCCTCACTGTCAGCCTACAGTGGTCGCAGTTCAGCAAGTCTAAAAGACAAATTTCACAAACTCTTTATCATGTTAATGGAACACTGGTCAGTCATTGAACAATTAATACGCGTTAAATCAGTGTGATTTAATTTCATATTGTTTTATGACACGATTGATTTTATTTTTATTTATCCCTAAGCCTGCTAGTATTTGTTTTCCTTTTAAATGTTATCTTTCGTCATCGTCATCGTCAGGTCGGGATTGGAGGTCTTGTCATAGCCGTTTTGTGATTGTAATGTTCTAAACATTATTTTATTTAAACTGCCAAATACCGCTGAAATGTGAAACGAGTCTACGTGTGGTTCGCCACGTTAGGGTTTTAAGCCGATTTTTTTTTTTTAAAAACCACGCCACAGTTGTCAACTTGCAAAAGCTGTCAAGATATTGATGTAAGCCGAGGCAATCCTATTTTAAGTCTGATAAGCTATTAACGCCGTGTATATACGCCGAGGCAATGGTAATTTAAAGACGATAAACTTTCAAGGCAGGGTATGTACGCTGAGGCAATGGTAATTTAAGGACGATAAACTTTCAAGGCAGGGTATGTAGGCTGAGGCAATATTGAGGCGAAAGAAGTCTAGGGGTTGTTCACGATACACTGGAGTTGTGCAGATGTCTGTCAAAAGATCTCATATAGTCAATGTTTTTTTTGTTTATTAGTGCTCTTTTTAATGGTAAGCAATTTGATTTTAAAAAATTTCAAACTGTTAATTGCACTCTATATGTGTTTCTCACTGTAATACATTTATATTTCTAAATCACAAGATACTCCAGTAATTAATCATTTCCCAGAAATACTTCTGTCAACAATATTTTAAAATTAAAACCTGTCCTCTGACCTCTTTCAAAATAAAATATTTAACGTCATATTACCTTTCACAACACTACAACATAAGCTGAAATATGACAAGTAATAGATATAGAAAAGTATACATTATAATTAAACACTACAACATTAAGCTGAAATATGACAAGTAATAGATATAAAAAAAGGAGACATTATAATTAAACACTACAACATTAAGCTGAAATATGACAATTAATAGACATAGAAAGGTAGACATTATAATTAAACACTACAACATTAAGCTGAAATATGACAATTAATAGACATAGAAAGGTAGACATTATAATTAAACGAAAACCTATCGCCCCTTTAGTACTTTGATCGTGACACATATCACTAAAATATCAATTGATCGTGACACATATCACTAAAATATCAAGTAACTACAGACATTTATAATTAGAATTTAAAATGTTAATTTATTAACAGTTTCCTCTTTCTCTTTTTTAAAGTAATGCAGGTAACTTTAACATTAAAATTTAAAAAGTCCAACAATTTATATTTTCATGGCATTTCAAGATGCCCTATGCAATGATAAAATATAGTTTCCTAATGCATTGGTGGGTCCAAATATAATTTTTAATTCAGCCTACATCTTTCCAACTACTTAATGCTGTAAACATAATACATGTCTCTAAATAGTTATGCTTGTAACAGTGTAAATTACGACTGGGGTATTCTTACGGCAGTCTTGACCGTTATGAAATCAACAGACAAATGTACTTTTCAGTAAAATGAAATAATGTTTACTGATTTACCCGTAAGCTCTCCTGTCAACTCCCAAAGCCCGAATGCAAAAACTCCGCCATAGCTATCCAGCCCTTTGATGCCAAGCCAATAATTAGAAAAACTACTGCTAGTCTAGGGCCGATAACGCCGTCAACTGACACACGCAGTTTTTTGCACCCGATGCCACTGTGACAAATAATTGTACTCATAGACGATAAAAGCAAATACTCATCACTAGCAATTTAGTAAACTACACTTTGAGTAGGCTCTAAACTGCATTCATGACCATACTTTATTCATTAATCATGGATACAATATTTCTTCACAATCTTTACTATTCCTGAGTTATTTTGTTTAAGGCTTAGATGTTTGTAATAAAAAGAATATTAAGAGAAAGTTTTTTGGGTAGACTCTACTGTTGTTTCTCCACAAAATGTGTCAAGGACCTTTTATTCTTGTACAACGGTATTTATTATTTATGTGTGCAGTGTGCGTTTTGTACCTAGCTTTTAAATAATTATAATTCAACATATGATACACAGCGGCTACTTTTATTTATTAATATCACCCAGTTCAGAGCATTTATCTCGAAGGATGTTTTGACCTTTCGCAAGCCAAACGTTCAAGTTCATATGCACAAGAGGGCATCACTTTTGATTTTTTTCTCAAAAGAACAGTTCAGAAAGGTTATTCCAACATTGGCCACACCCCGGTCATCAAAAGAACAGTTGAGAAAGGTTATTCCAGCATTGGCCACACCCCGGTCATCAAAAGAACAGTTGAGAAAGGTTATTCCAGCATTGGCCACACCCCGGTCATCAAAAGAACAGTTGAGAAAGGTTATTCCAGCATTGGCCACACCCCAGTCATCAAAAGAACAGTTGAGAAAGGTTATTCCAGCATTGGCCACACCCCAGTCATCAAAAGAACAGTTGAGAAAGGTTATTCCAGCATTGGCCACACCCCGGTCATCAAAAGAACAGTTGAGAAAGGTTATTCCAGCATTGGTCACACCCCAGTCATCAAAAGAACAGTTGAGAAAGGTTATTCCAGCATTGGTCACACCCCAGTCATCAAAAGATATGCATAAACAGTTGATAGAATGAACTGAATTGCTGATGATCGAACGAGTGAACTAATTAAGTATAACTGACTGTTAGAATGAGGCCAATAGCTACACTAGAGAAGCAAACACAAAAGCAAACACAAAACATTTATTGCAAAAAGAAGAAATTATCATACACTTAGAGCATGTACATAACATATTACTTAATGATAAATATGACAGTTACTCAGAACTATCTTTATTTCTTATCTGAAGACATTCTCTAAAATACGTATTGTGGCTAAAGCCACTACGTACTTCCAGTAAAGGGAGACTTAATAATGAATAGTCACAGTCTCGCAGTGGATTTCTTGCCAGGCAGAGTTGTTGACTTGAAGCTAGGCTAGGATGAAAAGAAATACGGCAGCCTCTCTAGTGCCAGATATATTTGAGATAGTAGTTTGTAGCCTGTCTAGTGCCAAATGTATTTGAGATAGTAGTTTGTAGCCTGTCTAATGCCAGATGTATTTGAGATAGTAGTTTGTAGCCTGTCTAGTGCCACATGTATTTGAGATGGTAGTTTGTAGGCTTTCTAGTGCCAGATGTATTTAAGATAATAGTTTGTAGCCTTGACCCAGAACTGAGTCAAACGGGAATCGGGAACGCGGACCACCTCAGAGGAGGATTAAAGCTTCTAAGTATTTTTATGTAGGACTTGGTCAAATAGACAGCAAATTAGTAGCTTTACTGTTAGCAGATCGATATACACTATCTCCAAAAGACAGTTTAGAAATTCATATGTAGGTTGTCTGGTGTGGGAACTGTTCAAATAGCAAAATAGTACATTTTGCTGATACAATATCTATATACATTACCTTCAAAAAATAGTTTAGCAATTCAAATGTAGTTAGTTTTATGTAGGAACTGCTCAAATAGCAAAATAGTACTTTTACTGATAATATATTTATATACATCAATTTCAAAGGTTAGTGTGTGAATCAAGATATAATGTGAGTCAATTCTTTAATATAGAGTCCCCAGGTTTGGTCTTTAACAGTCCATTCTAGGAAATGCTCTAGACAGTGGACAGATTTACAGAGGTTAAAAAGAATGTTCTAAGGTACGAAAGGATATTATCTCTACTCATTAATAGAATTGACTGACAGCAAGATCTTACTTCAAAAGATGCATGACTCGAACTGCAATTGACTAAAGTACAGCAACTTGCACTACAAAGGGGAAAGGAAAGGGTGCTAATGTTGCCATGATTAGCATTTTGAGAAAAGTGCTGACGGTGAATCCTCTTCTCCTTAACATTCCTACCTTTAAAAGACCTTAAGGCTGTTTCTTTATGTTACACATTTTTATTTTCTAAATAAAATTTAATTTATCATATGTAAACATTTGTTTGTTTATTACAGAATTATAATGTAACATTTCAAAATGACTACCATTATAATCAAACAAAAAATGTCTTTTGAAATAAACATACTATGTATGTGTGACACAATGCCACCCTAGCTATGGTTATTATTATTTATAATCATCCATAATTAATTACAAACGTTGAGAATCTTAATTTATATTATTAATAATCCCCCAGAAGACGCCACTTGTCTCCCTCACTTGGCGGATATGCGGGCGCTGTTAACATTTTCTCCATTCCACAACATTAAGGACAACATTTACTGTCACACAATTATTTCTAAAGGTAGAAAATGTCTTACCTAAGGAGAAGAGAAATCTGTCTTTAATCTATATTTAGAGAAGCCCCCATGTGTATGTGTATGCACGCGATTTTATGTGTAATGTGAGAGAGAGTAATGAAAATATGACATTGTATTAAAGAATCTAAATTCTAATTTAGCACACGTGTAATTTTGTTTGGTGCAATCTTGCATTTATATCTGTTTTAATACATATCCAGTTTAGTCTCTTTGCTCTTTGCTCTTTGCACTCTTTGCACTCTTTGCACTTTCCTCTTTGTACTCTTTGCACTCTTTGCACTTTGCTCTTTGTACTCCTACTTTGCCTCATGGCCTTGAAGTATTTTCGACTAAAGCCTAGCGTCAAACACACCGTGTTGACTCTTTACTCCCATGTTGGGGTACTTAGCATGCATGCCATTAAACACCTTGAACACTCAGAAATGCCAATTTAAGAAAAAAAATGTTTCCATTTTCTGACCAGAATATAATTATGTGCCACAATATACGGCTTTGTTGAAGTGCTCCATGTTTGAAATTAAAATAAAGTGATAATTCAGTATCGATTCGAAATGGATCGATATATAATCACGTTAGAAATCTAAAATACATTCAATAAAAATGAAGGACTGTGGAGATTTACAGCTCTCAAAATGTAGTGGCGAACTTATCAGTTGTCAGCAATTCGGCTTGCGTGTGAGCGTTGTGTCGTGACGTACAGACACACTACTTCACTTGCTGTAGTGCAAGCAGTTGAAATAAAATTTCCCAATAATAAAGAAGTCCTTTTCCCCAAAATTATAATGACATCTTCGTTATTTGCATAACATCTGACAAGCAAAAACACGATGAAAGTTTCTTAGATTTTGCTTCTGTTTTGTTATTTAGACGTTTAAAGTGAAATTAAGTTTCTAATGATTATTATAGGCAGCAGTTTTCAAATATTTCATTATAAAGTCTAAATATTGATTAGAGATACATAATTAAGGGTTTCATAGGTAATAATATCTAGAGTCAGAGGAATTCACAATTGTTAGTTAAAAATATGCTCTAGCTATTGACAATAGCATTTCAAACTCAAAGAATTTCAACAATTTCATTAAATCTGTTATATCTAACAAAATGGGGTTCAAAAGTGCAAGTTTAAATTGTCTTAGCTATGGACAATGAAATTAAAATATGTCAGTTTAAGATATATTATATCTATAGACATCGGATCTAAAATTTAGCATAAAATCTGTAATGAGCTAAATTGCATATACATTTTGTAAATATACAGTTTATTCTAATGACAATTAAAGTCTATAATTTGTTTAACTTTCAATTAAAATCTGTGAAAAAATCAAGTATTTCATTTTGTCAATATGAGATATTATTTTAGCAAGATGACATTAGGCTTTAAATACATCGATATAAAATCTATTTCTTGATTGTTACTGAAAAGGTTATCTCACTGACTCAGCTCTTCCTATCTCTCTCTTACTCACACTCACACACACACAAACTCACACATCCACACACACACACACACACATACACACACTCACTCATAAACACACTCACACACACACACACTCATACACATACACTCTCACACACTCGCATACACACACACACTCCTCTACACACGATCACACACACAATCTCACACATACATTTACTCATACACACACACACACACTTATACACACTCATTCACACAAGTCATCAACGTCATCACTAAACGTAAGAATTTCAGTTATTTAAATACTTAAAGGTATTAATAACCAACAACTAATCGTAGTCGTGCAAGAAGGAATCGACAGCTTTCAACGGTTTCTTGCGGTTAACATGAGCTCTCTACTTCTGTTTTATTTCTTGAAACGCCCATATCTTTCTTAGAATGCGAGTGAGATTTTTAAAATGTCGACACGACATTGGTCACGTCTGCTCACTTTAGGATGTCTAACAAATTCAAGCCGCGTGCGTCTTGGAAAAGTTCAGATAAGATAGCGTTACTAGGGACGCGAGTATTACCTTTGTAACTAGTTGTATTATACCAAAGAATAACCATGTGATGATTGGCACAATAGACATGCAAAATCTAAGTAAATTATACTCTATCTTGCATTCAGCATATGATAGTTAATCTATCATGTGCGCATAAGTTGATATAATATACTTTGCAGTTTTATCTCCCCTGGGGGTGATTCTGAAGTATGTTAACTCCACTGAGGAAGATGTACGTTATGCAATGGTTAATCAATATGGAAGGAAAATAATGATAGTAGAGTTTGTCTTAATCACGACTATGTGAGTCAAATGAACTGATAAAGCTATTTAGATTGCAGACCTTTCGGATATGTAGCCAACTTAGTTTGATCATTACATCTGACAGGTTTATGTGTGTGGTCGATATGGGTTCAAGCTGAACTGTGTCCTGGCCTATGGTCTGTTTGAATCCAATGTTCCTTTGTGGCTCAGTGTTTGGTCAAAGGTCAAGTAGACGATAAGGTGCCGATCTGCAGGCATAAGCTCAAGGAATAAAATGTCATTCAGTGTTCCATGACAGAACATTCTTCCACATATAATAATGTTCTAGGCGAGTATATAATAATAAGGGAATATGATTAAATGCTAAAAATAAAAATATAGCTAAGATCTAAAATTTAAAGATATAGACAAACCCACATAGCTTCCGTAGTATATATAGAGCGAAGGGTTGTCCTGTTGCATTAGTTAATCGACAGTAACAGAGAGTGACCCATACGAATTATGTGTAACTATTTGGTGCCTGGCGTCACCTCTATATTTGGTCAGTCGTGGAAAGAAGGAAATAAATAGAAACTGTACGTTATGCAATGGTTAATCAATATGGTGAAAGTGAGACTACAGAACGGCATTGACTGTTTATCTGGGACAAATTTCAAGGAACAAGTATAAATCAAGAAACAACAGAAATTGCTTCGCTTATTTGAGACACCGTGTCATTTTTTCGAGACAGTGAGTTCCTAGATGGTGTGTTTGTGACATGTGATCTGTGACCAGCAGAAGTGACTGAGACTGAGTTACAGCTGATTCAATCAGTAATGAAGACGTGCAGTTGGAGACAGTGTAGCAATTCTCTCAGAAGTGACCGCTAGACGGCGCGCTTATGATCCATGACTTTCCTGAATATATAGGTCAAATAACATGCACGCTGCCAAACTGTTATAAAATAGATTTTTGTGGTCAACTTCCGGCTTTCATTGCTCACACTATAATCTAAGCGAAGTACTCAAATGTAATATTATTTTGAAGCTATAAACCATGAATGCAGTGTAGTATGCGTGGATGTATATTGGAGGAAAATTAAAAGAGGCATTAAATCAAGTTAGTTTTGAAAAGTTTCCGATCAAACTTTTGGACGTCAATGTGATGCACCCTTTGCAGTTTATCGAATGCCGTCGGAGCCAGACACTCAGGCGATACGAGCGTCATAGTTACACAATTTGTAGAAATAATAGTCTACTCACATAATAGGTAAAACGCAAGTATAACATATCAATAGCAAAATGCACGAAATATTTTAAAGTCAATTCTCTCTCAATCAGTGAGTTAACTCATCATTAAGCTAACGAATGCCTTTCATGACCGGATTCTGCCACACCAAATTCAAAGTTATTAGAAAATAAATTCTTTTCTAAAGGTGAACTTTGATTTCACCATTGGTTGGCCTCGATTTTGTAAATCCTAACCATTGGATAATAAAAACTATTTATCCACCTAAAATTGTGACCTTCACATTCCTCATATTTTAGTGGGGCACTGATATTTTTGTGACCTTCACACTCCTCATATTTTAGTGGGACACTGATATGTTTGTGACCTTCACACTCCTCATACTTTAGTGGGACACTCAATAGAGATATGTTATTTGTCGAACTTACAAGTAAACAAAATTGCCTCCACCCACCAAGAAACCATAAGAGATTTCTATAATTTATGAAAGCATTAGTGTAAACAATATGACACATTTTATTTAACAAAGAAAATAAACAAACAGAAATCTGACATATGAAGGGTAAGATATTTCAAATAGACACTATCATAGTAAAGGTGTACTTACAAAAGCGATATTCATGTATACAATAAAGGACATCCACAACAACAAATTTCTGATAATTAAATCAATTATGAAAAAGATATGAAGATCATTTCAAAATTTCCTTATTATGACAAGAGTCTTCTCACTGCTCATTTGTTTTCACAGTTCAAGCTTGTTTTTTTCCCCAGAAAAGGTACCACAGTTCACAGTCTAGTTTTCAAACAATGATACTGACTACAGATATGAACGGTCGTAGAACTGAGTAAGAAATAGAAAAGTTTTATTACAGAAACAGTTTCAAGAGATTTAAAATTGGAAGTGAGATGTTTTATCACAGAAACAGTTTTAAGAGATTTAAAATTGGAAGTGAGATGTTTTATCACAGAAACAGTTTTAAGAGATTTAAAATTGGAAGTGAGATGTTTTTTCACAAAGACAGTTTTAAGAGATTTAAAATTGGAAGTGAGATGTTTTTTCACAAAGACAGTTTTAAGAGATTTAAAATTGGAAGTGAGATGTTTTATCACAAAGACAGTTTTAAGAGATTTAAAATTGGAAGTGAGATGTTTTATCACAAAGACAGTTTTAAGAGATTTAAAATTGGAAGTGAGATGTTTTATCACAAAGACAGTTTTAAGAGATTTAAAATTGGAAGTGAGATGTTTTATCACAAAGACAGTTTTAAGAGATTTAAAATTGGAAGTGATATGTTTTATCACAGACACAGTTTTAAGAGATTTAAAATTGGAAGTGAGATGTATTCCATTATTCACGTTGGTGGTGGTGGTTACGTTATCGTTTTAACGTCACCACTAGAGCTTGCGTTGATTATTTTATCAAAGGACGTTACGTCACCACTAGCGCTTGCGTTGATCATTTCGTTAAAGGACGTTACGTCACCACTGGAGCTTGTGTTGATCATTTCGTCAAAGGACGTTATCTAATCTGGAGTGCTCCAGTGGGACCCCACAGCCTCGCATTGCGTTCCGAGGTGGAGGGCGGGAGGGTTGGCGGAAGGGGGTGAAAAAGATCGCACCAGTTAAGTGCACACCCTCAACCGTCCTCTGTCAGTGGGTTTTTCCATCATTCACTGCAAATTTTTTCTTAAGGAGTTCTGGCTAAACTGAATTTATACAGGTGTGGCTTGTGTGTGTGTGTGTGTGTGTGTGTGTGTGTGTGTGTGTGTGTGTGTGTGTGTATGTGTGTGTGTATGTGTGTGTGTGTGTGTGTGTGTGTGTGTGTGTGTGTGTGTGTGTGTGTGTGTGTGTGTGTGTGTGTGTGTGAGACGACGTCAGTGGGCAAGCATAAGTAACCATGTGCGTCTTGGTGCTTTGACAATTTCTATTCTGACAGCTACACTACTTCCTTAATTTGTAACGTGTTCTTTTATAATATCTATATTCTTATTTATGAAATCTATTTTGTGATAATTGTGGAACACTTGTCTTATTGCCAACATTTGTATGATTTGTTTTAAATAGGCATTGCGCAGTGCGTGTTGAGTACTCACAGCAATGTGAAAAATTACATGACCTTCCTATAATGGATTATTAGACATAAATCTTTAATCACGAGGTGTTCAAAAGTATCATACTTAATTTGTATATTGATGTGTGTGTGTATTTATATCGATTAGACCTCTGGTAAGCCATGCGATTGTGATTTTTTCGTAAATGAAAAAATACACACTCTACAGTTATGGGAGTAGACAGATTTTAAATTAGGTGAACAAATGTTTTGATTCAATTGTCGATTAAATCAACAACATATTTCGCCTTGTTCGTTCAGATTCATAGTAGGCCTAATCTTGCTATTCGATTGCAATATAAATAGCACCACAGTTTACACTATTTTTAGCATGCTTTCTATTTGATCACAGTACACCATCTAGCCAAGTGACAGAGTACTGTAATGTCACCACTTGCTGGCTTGTATCACCTGATATTTCACACTCACCTACGTGAAATAATCCTTTGGTGAGGTCTCTGCCTGGATCCCCATGACAGCCAAAATTCATGAAGAATTTTTTCCAGCTTAGTTCCAGACCAAAGAAGGAACTAAAATCACACAAGAAAAACAAAGGAAAAATCCTGCAAACCAATGGACACAGTATTAGAAACCCCAGGTTACACGCTTCACTATTCTGAAAAATATATATTAGGATAAATAATGTTTTATTAAATATTCCTTTCACACCATAAATTATCAAATACTCATTCCTTTAGTTTCTGCAAGAAAAAATGATTGAAAGAAACATTGTTATATGTGATGATTACGAGTTCCGTCTGTAATCAGTGCGACTTCACACACACAAACTTTTGCTAACATTACGATATTAGCTATCCTAGATATTTCCTCTGCTAGCTGGAAGTCTGTAAAATAATGATTTGTATTTACTTTCTAGGTTCATATTTTCATTTTCTGTCATGTATCTACGTCATACCCTACCCGTGAATCTCCCATGTTAATTAGTTATACCTCCATTGTTAATTAGTTATATCTCCATTTATGGACAGAAGTATGCTCGTGGTTTTCTACATCCAACATTGCCTAAGGCTAAAATGATTTCTGACTCTCATTACTAGTTACCAGCCTTACTATCTTTCAGACTATTGACTAAATACTTGTGAGTCTCCCCCCCAACAACCCCCCCTCCACTCCTTAGCACGAAATCGGCGCAAGCCTAATTCATAATCTAACTACTACCGTTCGCACCTATGCTGTACTATGATGTAAAAAAACACATCCGGCCTCCATTTTTACTTTTGAATTGGATCGCTAAACTTTACGTGCATATGGTCTTTTAGCGTTTATGACAGTCCATCTTTAATTCTTTAAATTATGTATTTTATTATTTTTAATATTTATTGAATATGTCCGGGCTACATTATCAACAAATCTTCGAGGACACTGTCACTAGCCGACCTCCTGGTCACACTCGTTACATGCGTCAATAATTATAATGGTATCAGTTTTGTTATGTTACTAGATGACGTGCATTGCTCGTTACATGCGTCAATAATGGTATCAGTTTTGCTATGTTACTAGATGACGTGCATTGCTCGTTACATGCGTCAATAATGGTATCAGTTTTGTTATGTGTCTAGATGACGTGCATTGCTTGTTACATGCGTCAAAATGGTATCAGTTTTGTTGTTACTAGATGATTTGCACTGGTAAGAATCAGAAGTTTCCTCTAAAAGTTTTGCAAGTGTTAGTTCGATTATTTTCTCTACAAGCTTTCTACCACTAAATCTTTCATTCATATGTATGGACACAAATTAAATATTAAGATGCTCCACAAAAGCAGTACACAAAAAAAGGTAAAATGAAAACTTGTGACTAGTTATGTTTAAATGGTAAAATTAATGTCACGTAACACACATACATAGGTACAATAAATCTTGTGATCAGTAAAAAATTTAATGTCACTTAATACACATAATCACAGGCATAATGAAAACTTGTGACCATTAACATTAAGCAACAAAATTAATGTCACTTAATACACACATACACAGGTGATTTGAAAAAAGTTTGACCAGCAACATTCAAACAATAAAATTAATGTCACTTAATACACAGGTGCATTGAAAACGTTCAAAAAATGAAATTAACACCACCTAGTACTCAAGTGCACGGGTACAGTGAAAACCTATGACCAGTAACATTTGTATAATAATATTAATGTTCATTGACAGACACACATTTCACAGACAAGTGTGCACATTGCTTAAATTTCATTGAACTTGTCCTTGCAGCTGAAAATATTACTATCACTTACTATCACTTACTAGCACTTACTATCACTTACTATCACTTACTAACACTTACTATCACTTATTACTAACACTTACTAACACTTACTATCACTTACTAATACTTACTAACACTTAGTAACACTTACTATCACCTATTACTAACACTTACTAACACTTACTATCACTTACTAATACTTACTAACACTTACTAACACTTACTATCACTTATTACTAACACTTACTAACACTTACTATCACTTACTAATACTTACTAACACTTACTAACACTTACTATCACTTACTAACACTTATTAACACCTAGTAACACTTATGACATTTAAAAGGTACGATCAGTGTCATTCATACTATAAACTTTATTGCACTTATAAACCAAAATACTCCTAACATTTATGACATTTAACCAATGCAATAAATGTTACGATTTGTAAATCTTCAATGTAACTCGGAATAAAATACTAATCCTACTTGCTAAATGGCATGTAAATATTACAGTGAATGTCACTCATAATTTAAACTTGGAGCTGAAAATACCACTACCATTTCTATTATGTATTTGTTTTCTGCATCCGCAAGATCGATAAATCTCACCTAATCGTAAAATGGACTCTAACACAACTTAACAAACAAGTTATCGCCCCTCAAGAAATATGATGGATGGTACAAGAAATAATACCACTTAACGCTGTACAATAATTGCTTAGCAGCAGAAAGCAAAATACTCCCTTTATTAACCATTGCAGTCAATGATGAGTTTGGAAATTAATTTGTACTCAAATGAATAGATTGAACATTTTGTTTGGTGTGTGGTACTTTGTTCTGAAATGATGTCATTTAATGACTGGCAGAGTAAACTGAATATGGTATGAATGAGATTGGACATGCATGAACGTAAATTTAAAAAATCGATGTTTTTGATTAAACAAAATATTTTTTTTAATTTTTACTTACAGCGGACGCATTTAATTTATGAATTTTCAATTTTTAAAGCTAACAAAGCTCACAATGTACTGTATTTCTAAGTCTCACACACACACACACACACACACACACACACACACACACACACACACACACACACACACACACACACACACACACACACACACACTCACGCACGTGCACACACACGCGCGCGCGCGCGCGCACACACACAAATACAGACACAAAATATAACTCTTAATCAATAAGAATTATCTTCTGACATTTATGTGTTGTGTAAATCTTGACGTGCAGAGTTACAATAGCACTAATTTAGTTATGTCATTTAAATTTTTTTAAAAATTAATAATAATAATTTTTACATCGATGTGTTGTATAAATCTTAAGTGCAGAGTTACAATAGTACTAGAAATTAGTTATGCTATTTCGTTGTTGTTGCTTTGGTCATTATGAGACCGAGCTGGCTTGGAATATATCAAATGCATCAAATCGATATTTAGCCTTCGAAGAAGGAATTATTTGTCTATTAGTGTTTAGCTATCAAAGACGAAGTTATCAATACATTAGGATTTAGTTATCGAAAATGAAGTTATCTATCCATTAGTGTTTAGCTATCAAAGACGAAGTTATCAGTACATTAGGATTGAGTTATTATCGAAGATGAAGTTATCAATTCATTAGCATTTAGTTATCGAAAATGAAGTTATCTATCCATTAGCATTTTACTATTGAGGCCAATGATAGTTTTGCAAATTCACAAAATTCTCTGGGGTGAGGAAGTCATACTAATGATTAAATAAAATTTCTTCTTTGTGTAAATAAATTATAAAATATGTTAATATAAAAGCTTTTCTTATTGTGGATTGAACTAATTGTATGAGTGCTAGCCACATTTTTATTAATGCTCATAACGGTAAATTTTATTAAAGACCTACATATTTTTATATAATAAAATGTGTTCTGTTTCGCCATTCTTTTGAATTAGGTCAGAATGTTAATTATATTGTCAACAGATGAGTAGGTCAGATATAAGATGTTGTATTGCTGTTTAAACGAAATATGTTTTATATGTTTTGATTTTAGAACCAAGTTCATCATTATTGGACTCCTTCACATAATCTTAATTTCGAAATCTAGAAAATAACGTCCATTCAGTGCATCCACCAGTACGAATTGTAGAGACAGGTGAAGTCAACGCACCAACATACATGCATAAGAGTACTTATGAAAGTAATGACAAGCGTGTGAATTTGACTGGGAAACGTCAAATGGTCGTTCCTATGAATTTAGGCAACAGGAAACACACACCGGATGCGACGCACAGCACGAAGCTAACGACAGTCAGGGCAAAAGAATAGCTTAAGTCCCAGACGCCATGTCCATATACCCCAGCAAACACGGCGAACTCAATGAGAATGCAGCCCGCTGTAAAATATTTATTTTATTTATACCAATACACTTACAATTAAATAAGTATAATAATCATTAAATAATAATCAAGATATTGAAAACACAGCAAAACTAAACAAAAACAAATATTAATATTCTAAACAATGGAACACGAGACCCATCATGCGATATCAATCGATAGCATAAATGGAACATGTTATGCCATCTAGATCTAGGCTTAATCACATGACTATGGAGCATTTTATGTTACCTGGACTAGGCTTAATTACACGACTGTGGAGCATTTTATGTTATCTGGACCTAGGCTTAATCACACGACTGTGGATCATGTTATTCTACCTGGGCCAAGGCTCAATCATTTGACTGTGGAAAATGTTATTCTACCTGGGCCAAGGCTCAATCATTTGACGGTGGATCATGTTATTCAAACTGGGCCAAGGCTCACTCATTTGACGGTGGATCATGTTATTCTAGCTAGGCCAAGGCTCAATCATTTGATTGTGAGGAATGCTATGTTACCGGGGCCTAGGTTTCATCATGGAATATGGAGCATGTTATATTAGCTGGGCCTAGACCTAACCACATGACTGTGGATACTGTTGATTTTATATCGCAGATGTGAAAGAAAGATATTTGCATACATAACCTTAACGATCGCTTCTATTTATATCAGTTATTGAAATTATACTGAGTGTTTTTGAATTAAGAGTAGAAGAAAATATAAAGTACATACGTTTTGGAACGCCACAGTTATTGAAATTATACTGAGTGTTTTTGAAATATTAGTAGAAGAAAATATAAAGTCCATACGTTCGGAACGCCACAGTTATTGCTTTTTAAAAATTGTTTTATTCCTGTACTTTTTTATTATTGGAAAAGGAATTATGTGATGAGAATCTGTAGAATGGTTGTCTACTGACATAATTTAATCACGTGATAGGAAATGTCTATGGCATGTGTGCTTTACGTAATTTCGTTAGACTATTTGTGATTGGAAACTATGTCAATTAGAAATGAACTATTTTTTTTTTAAGTTCAAGGTTTACATGTCTCAAAATTCCCCCCCCCCCATTTCTTGGCCTAAAACGGTGGAAATCAATTAAAGTTATTTTTGTTCTGTGGCTTTCATATTATCCGGCGAAACGTACATTTTTGCTTGACCCATTTTTGCTAAAGAGAAAGATCTTTTGTGAGAACATGCAGTGGTAAAGGATGCAAATAATTTATTCAGTCCTCATTTGCTCTCCTTCGTTAAATATGTTAGCATTGCTGATTTAGTATTCTTCGACACTCTGAAAGATTTAAACTTTACTGTTTTGTATCTTTTTAGAGAAGCAACAAAAACTCAATTTACTATCTTTAAATTATTATCACTTTATAAATATCTGATAGACAGTGTTCTGAGAAATGGCTATGTCATATCTGGGTTCTTTGTAATCCTAACACACAACTTCATCTATTGTTTGTTGTATTTACCACACAATACTTCATCTAATGTTTGTTGTATTTACCACACAATACTTCATCTATTGTTTGTTGTATTTACCACACAATACTTCATCTAATGTTTGTTGTATTTACCACACAATACTTCATCTACTGTTTGTTGTATTTACCACACAATACTTCATCTATTGTTTGTTGTATTTACCACACAATACTTCATCTATTGTTTGTTGTATTTACCACACAATACTTCATCTATTGTTTGTTGTATTTACCACACAATACTTCATCTATTGTTTGTTGTATTTACCACACAATACTTCATCTATTGTTTGTTGTATTTACCACACAATACTTCATCTATTGTTTGTTGTATTTATCACACATCATCATTATTACTATTATTGTTCTTGTTTTGTTATATAGATTAGCATTGATAAGTGAGACAAAAGAATTTTTAACCGCTGGAAAATGAATGTTTATTCACTTGTTCTTTTGTTAACTCTGTATTCTTTTATAGCAACAGTAAATGTTGACACTTACCAGCAGTAAATTTATAGAACAGTAAATGTTGACACTTACCAGCAGTAAATTTATAGAACAGTTAATGTTGACACTTACCAGCAGTAAATTTATAGAACAGTAAATGTTGACACTTACCAGCAGTAAATTTATAGCAACAGTAAATTTTGACACTTACCAGCAGTAAATTTATAGAACAGTAAATGTTGACACTTACCAGCAGTAAATTTATAGAACAGTTAATGTTGACACTTACCAGCAGTAAATTTATAGAACAGTAAATGTTGACACTTACCAGCAGTAAATTTATAGAACAGTAAATTTTGACACTTACCAGCAGTAAATTTATAGAACAGTAAATGTTGACACTTACCAGCAGTAAATTTATAGAACAGTAAATTTTGACACTTACCAGCAGTAAATTTATAGAACAGTTAATGTTGACACTTACCAGTAGTAAATTTATAGAACAGTAAATTTTGACACTTACCAGCAGTAAATTTATAGAACAGTTAATGTTGACACTTACCAGTAGTAAATTTATAGAACAGTAAATGTTGACACTTACCAGCAGTAAATTTATAGAACAGTTAATGTTGACACTTACCAGCAGTAAATTTATAGAACAGTAAATTTTGACACTTACCAGCAGTAAATTTATAGAACAGTAAATGTTGACACTTACCAGCAGCAAAAGCAAGCCCCGTAGCGGTAGTAGGCAGCGTTGCGTTGTCATTGAAGAACTGAAGGACGCCAGTGGCAAGGCAAACGACAACGAACAGCAAACCAAGGATGGCAAACGCACGAGTTGCCATTAAGGCTGTGAACAAATTTAATCATGTTGAAAATAATGCATGACAAACACTACTATAGCTGATCTAATCTAGCAGATATTTTCTCGAGCAATATTTTTTCTTCCGGTCTACGGATTATTGTACGCAGAAGTAAAATAGACTCTACGTCATAATGAGCTCGAGCCTGCCCTTGATATAACACTACACAGACAAACACATATCTTTATTTGTGCGTCCTCGTAACACTACACAGACAAACACATATCTTTATTTGTGCGTCCTCGTAACACTACACAGACAAACACATATCTTTATTTGTGCGTCCTCGTAACACTACACAGACAAACACATATCTTTATTTGTGCGTCCTCGTAACACTACACAGACAAACACATATCTTTATTTGTGCGTCCTCGTAACACTACACAGACAAACACATATCTTTATTTGTGCGTCCTCGTAACACTACACAGACAAACACATATCTTTATTTGTGCGTCCTCGTAACACTACACAGACAAACACATATCTTTATTTGTGCGTCCTCGTAACACTACACAGACAAACACATATCTTTATTTGTGCGTCCTCGTAACACTACACAGACAAACACATATCTTTATTTGTGCGTCCTCGTAATACTACACAGACAAACACATATCTTTATTTGTGCGTCCTGGTAATACTACACAGACAAACACATATCTTTATTTGTGCGTCCTCGTAATACTACACAGACAAACACATATCTTTATTTGTGCGTCCTCGTAATACTACACAGACAAACACATATCTTTATTTGTGCGTCCTCGTAATACTACACAGACAAACACATATCTTTATTTGTGCGTCCTCGTAATACTACACAGACAAACACATATCTTTATTTGTGCGTCCTCGTAATACTACACAAACACATATCTTTATTTGTGCGTCCTCGCAACACTACATTCATTGGAGGAGGGGTTGTATCAGTCAGCGTCGTGGGATTAAATTTTTTTTATCCGTCAGAGTTTTCGAAAATGTTTAAATTGCTATGAAAATTACAGTTAAAAATGCTGTCCATTCTTTTCAAGATTGTAAAATTCGGACTTTGTCAGCGTTGGAGCCAAAGCCGCTAGCAAAGAATGGGTGAACGAAGCAAGATGGAAAAACACGAAGTCCTAAGTGCTGTGTGCAACATTCAGTGGTTCGTATACTGACTACATTGGCATCTTAAAGATAAAAAGGCTCTCCTGTTTTATTACTTTAATTTACAGCATGGATTAACTTGATAGTTTGATGTGAAGACAATCTACTAAGCTTGATAAGTTTGATGTGAAGACAATCTACTAAGTTGATAAGTTTGATGTGAAGACAATCTACTAAGTTGATAAGTTTGATGTGAAGACAATCTACTAAGTTGATAAGTTTGATGTGAAGACAATCTACTAAGCTTGATAAGTCAACACCTTTCGCACAAAGAGTAATTACCACTTTATGGGATGTGAAACAAAATTTACAGAAATAAATCGCAGTTATCATCGTAGATAATAGGCAGAAAACAACATTAATTTTCACAATGTGTGACATTACAAACTCACAAAGAGCCAGAACCTTTTATTGAACTGTGAATAACGTCGGCCGAAATTTAAAAATAAAACAAAAACAAAAATGTCGGAAGAATCAGTCTACTGACGAAATGGGCTGATTAATAACGATGAAGAAAAATTGACACTAAATATTTATAAATAAATATTGAAATTTTAAATTAATATAATAAATAAGTTAATTCCTTACCTGGAAGAAGAAAGCCTGATCCCCAAATTCCGATACTAATATTAACTGAATTTGTTAGCCATCCATCTGTTGCCATGCCTATGATTTGAAATATTAATGCAAGTCCACTGCTGATAACGCCAAAGATAACTGGAACATTTGGTATTTTGAACTCCATTCTTCGGCCTCTGTAAAATAATGTTGCTTTGTGATGGTACAGTGTAATTGGAGGACTATTAATTTTTCGGATAGGTTCGAGTAGACTGCGTCGTGTTAATACTTTACTTTTGCATAATAGACGAATCGGATAACTTATTTTTCACAATCTTTACTAACAAAATTGACGTTTAAATAATTCTAATTTCTTCAAATATAAAGGGCGCAATTATTTTATATTAAACATACTTTTCTTTAATCATGAAAGATGTGTAAATGTAATGTGTAAAAATTATTTTTTTTAAATTACAGCTATTTGTCTCCATAACATATATATATATATAAGCAACGGATTGTATACAGTGATGTATTAGGAAAGGCTTTTAATATTTATTGTACTATAAAATCAATTTCAAGAACAAGAAAAACAGAAAGAAACAATTTATATAATTTTCAAAATTACTACAGTCTGTAATTCTTTATGTACACATTGTACATTTTCATGAAAAACAATGATTACCTTCTAGGGCGAGCTGAGTTTGAACACGACAGTCAGGGAGTGTTATTGTTTATGGGACAATTTAGAGCAACTTTGTCTTTTCTCTGTATATTTATCAGCTAAGGAAAAAGATGTCTGAACTCATATTGTATGGGGAAAGAGGAAAACAAAAACGATAAAAACACACGGATAAAAAGTCAAAACAGCAACAATTAAACAAAAAAAACCACCCAACAACTACAACATTGATCTGGAAAAAAAAACACGAATGACATATTGATATTGATATTTTTATGTTGGAGAAGAAAGTGGGTGGATGGGGGGCTAGCTAAATAAAGATTAAAAGTCGGATTTGTCTTTTTCCATCTGCTGAAAACTTATTTGACTGTAAATGTTGATTTATGTTGTGGAACTGTGAAAACGTTTAATATCCGCCAAGTGAGAGTCGAGTGGTGTTTGTTGAAGGATCATTAATAAAATAAAATTAATATTCTCATCACTTGAAATTAGTTATGAAAGAATAATTTAAAATAATAATTATCTTCATTAACTAAGTGACGCACAGATAGATAGACAGACAGAAAAACAGACAGAAAGAAAGATAGATAGATAGATAGATAGATAGATAGATAGATAGATAGATAGATAGATAGATAGATAGATAGATAGATAGATAGATAGATAGATAGATAGATAGATAGATAGATAGATAGATAGATTTGTGTGCGTGTGTATAAGGGATGTGTAAAAATGTGTGTGCGAGTATATTAATCAGAGCAAAAGACAAAAACAAATATATAGTGCGATATACTTATTTTATTTTATTTGTTTTTATCAAGTGTTTCAGAGTAGTTTCTGCTCTGTCCTACATCAAGGACACGTCTGTCAGCTGATACACAAGGCGACATTCGAGCTTTTCAACAAGACTATTCTGTCCTTTATCAAACATAAGCATGTTGTCTGCTACACAGTGAGAACATTACAGTTTTCAACAAGACTATTCTGTCCTTTATCAAACATAAGCATGTTGTCTGCTACACAGTGAGAACATTACAGTTTTTCAACAAGACTATTCTGTCCTTTATCAAATATAAGCATGTTGTCTGCTACACAATGAGAACATTGCAGATTTTCAACAAGATTGTTCTGTCCTTTATCAAACATAAGCATGTTGTCTGCTACACAATGAGAACATTTCAACAAGACTGTTAACAATAGTTTGAATTCAGCGGCTAATGAGAGATGGTGACAAGGATAACCCAGCATTCCTCAAAATGCCCTTCGCCTAATCGTTACAGCTAAAGGACGTAATGGCATTAGGGGAATGGCAAGAGGGAGGTGGCCCCGGATGTCATTTTTGGGGGGACGGCAAAAATTTATGCTTTTTTTGATAGGAGTACCATGTATATCATAAATGATAGAATGGACTGGGAACCTGAGTGGCTGGCCTTGGGCGGCACTTGCTTCGCTATGCCACAGACAAGCAGAATATAAATAATAGTTCCCTTCTGTTTGCTCAAAACTTAATCTCTTTCAGAAATAACTCCGTATATTTCTAAATTAAGCCCCTTTAAAGGTAATTGCCATAAAAATAACGTGTTAACTGAAATTCTTTTAAAGAACAGAAGATTCTCAGAATTGCTCTTTACTTACTTTGTCCATTGGATTATTTGTCCCTGTTCAATGTTTCAAAATTCTTTGTCGCCCACTCCAATATCTGTTGACCTACTTTGATAAAGACAGATAACTACTTTCCTAGTGATTTCTGTGCTAATGGAGACGTTTACTTAAAACGAGGATAAAGGTGGTGAAAATCATTTGTTATAAAAACGAATTTTCTTACAAATGATATCATGATAAAATATTCATTCGCCGCATCATTCAGTGACATCTGCCGAATTTCTGGAGAGAGAAAAATGTTTGTTCAGTAAAATGAACGACTGTAAGCTCTAGCATGAAGATACGTTACTCTGTAAAACCAAAGTTTAAATCATTGCTTTATGCTGTTACTCTGTAGAAACCAAAGTTTAAATCATTGCTTTATGCTGTTACTCTGTAGAAACCAAAGTTTAAATCATTGCTTTATGCAGTTACTCTGTAGAAACCAAAGTTTAAATCATTGCTTTATGCTGTTACTCTGTAAAACCAAAGTTTAAATCATTGCTTTATGCTGTTACTCTGTAAAACCAAAGTTTAAATCATTGCTTTATGCTGTTACTCTGTAAAACCAAAGTTTAAATCATTGCTTTATGCTGTTACTCTGTAGAAACCAAAGTTTAAATCATTGCTTTATGCTGTTACTCTGTAGAAACCAAAGTTTAAATCATTGCTTTATGCAGTTACTCTGTAGAAACCAAAGTTTAAATCATTGCTTTATGCTGTTACTCTGTAAAACCAAAGTTTAAATCATTGTTTTATGCTGTTACTCTGTAGAAACCAAAGTTTAAATCATTGCTTTATGCTGTTACTCTGTAAAACCAAAGTTGAAATATTTTATTTATATGTTACTCTTTAAATCCAAAGTTTAAATCATTACTTTATAAGTTTTAACATCATAGAGTCTCAACAGAACATCAGTGGAAACTAAACAAATCCTAGACGACCTAGAGTCTCAAGAGAAATCAATGGAAATTAACATGTCCTAGAGTCTCAAGAGAAATCAATGGAATTTAACATGTCCTAGAGTCTCAAGAGAAATCAATGGAATTTAACATGTCCTAGAGTCTCAAGAGAAATCAATGGAAATTAACTAAATGCCACTAATTTGTATTCACGCGATTTCAATTTTGCAATGAAGAGATTTTTGGTGACCAAGAACATGCACTTTGCCTGTAAATTGTGGAACTAATTTGGAAGCGAAAACGAATTATATGTATTAGACAGATTCAATGAATGAATTTCCAAGTATAAGACTCGGAAATGAAGTTATTTACACAGAAATGTCTTATCATACAGCAAAATCTGCTGATCGTACCCGGGGTAGGCATACTGCATAACTGATTCTCCTTACTTCTCTCCTCCTCATACCCCTTCATCTTACTTCATACCCCTTATTCTTAAAAATTGAAACTAGAGACAAAGTCTGTCTGGCTAACTTAGTCTAGTATCTAGCCCTGTTCTGCCAATTTCTAATCAGTGTTCTGCATGTTCTAGCGACATCGTAGACGACATAAGTCGGTGAAATCTTGAATGCATTCTTTACTTCGATTGTATTCAGGAAGTCAGAGAAAGCGAAAGTAGTCAATGAATGGTACTGACTGTATTCAGGAAGTAGTCAATGAATGGTAGTGACTGTATTCAGGAAGTGGTCAATGAATGGCACTGATTGTATTCAGGAAGTAGTCAATGAATGTTACTGACTGTATTCAGGAAGTCAGAGAAAGCGAAAGTAGTCAATGAATGGCACTGACTGTATTCAGGAAGTCAGAGAAAGCGAAAGTGGTCAATGAATGGCACCGACTGTATTCAGGAAGTTTGATAAATTTATTTAATGGAAGGATTAAATAACTTGAGGTAAGTCAGGCTCTTACAAAGTAAACACTCTGTTGTTGCAGAAAATAGTGACAGTGGCTTCCTTTTCTGGCTTTTTGCTCTCTTGGTTCTACTTTGGTTCTACTTTGGTTCTCACTGGTGATCTACCATGACCCACTTGTTTTATCTCTCACCTGGACCCACTAAAGACAAACTCACTGTGACAGACCAACACATTACCACTGATGTCATATGTGCTACCCACCTGTTGAGCGCAAGACAGACAACCCTGTAAAAATTACGTTCATACACATTAAATGACTGTCTTATTTTCCTTCATTAGTTCATGATGTGTGATATGTTATTGATTTGTCTGTGTTGACAGTTGTAATACTTATAAAAGTCCTCTCTATTGGATAATGAATGAACTTTGCAAAGAACACTGAAAGACAGATTTTATTTAGCTGTCACAAACTGAACTTTATTCTCCAAGCAAAGACAGCAATTTACAAAATTATTGAACTCTTGATTCTTATAGCTTTGTACAGTGTCTATATTTTATATCTTGATTCAATGTTATAAATTGTGTAGTATGTGCAAGTAAAATGTTGCTACATTGTTAAAATTTATTTCTATTTTATTGTTGTTCATCCACTGCTTTCTAGTTAATTTTGGGGAGAAGTCTTTTCCAATCATCGAGATTGGGGCTGGTGCATGAGAATTAAGAAATCAGACACAAGAAAATCTAGGAAGGTGGATGTCCCATGATGTGATTAAGGGGTCATATACCAGGTCGATGTTAGGTCGAAGTATATATATGTAGTACTGTGACTAGGAGTGGATGTCCCATGATATGATTAAGAGGTCATATACCAGGTCGATGTTAGGTCGAAGTATAAATCTGTAGTACAGTGACTAAGAGTGTGGATGTCCCATGACGTGATTAAGGGGTCATGTACCAGATCGATTTTAGGTCGAAGTATAACTCTGTAGTACGGTGACTAGCATTGGATAGGAGGGCGTGTGTGAGGACTGTCTGCATCAAGAAGTGTAGTATATTATCAATGGGAGATAATATAATGTTCAGTATTACTTCTTCGGTTGAGAAAATACCTGTCACGCTGTTATTGTTACATTAAAACTGCTGTTGTATAAAACTGTTAATTTTTGTATAAAACTTTTATTGTTACATATTTTAATTGTTAAAATATGAAAACTGTTCTTGTCATATTAAAACATATTGTTACATTTAAAATATTATTGCTATGTTAAAGCTGTTATTTCTATGTTAAAATTGTTATTGTTACATTGGAAATGTTATTGTTATATGAAAACTCTTATTGTTAAATTAAAACTTTATTGTTATATCATATTTTATATTCATGTTATATTAAACTGTTATTGTTGTATTAAAACGGTTATTGTACCATATTGTAATTGTTAAAATATGAAATCTGGTTTTAAATTGTTATTATTGCATTAAAATTGTTATTGTTATAGTGGCAGAGTAAATTTGCCTATCCCTATTTCTATGATTGTTATATAAATTGTTAAATGTCAAATTGACCCGACCTTGGGCACTGTTTGTGATGATATTTTTAAGTGTCAGAGTTGGAAGTAAACAATTCTGGTGGAGGATAGGCTAGAAATTGCTGATGAAATCCAAACCAGTTCTAAACCAGTTTTTCTGACTACTCACACTGTTCATATCAACCGCAACCAATGGGGATGGACCAAGCATTTCTTTGTTGAAGAAGTACTCTATTCTAATCACTTTGAATTTGAACATAACTCGAGTCTGGTCATAAAGGAGATCATTAGTTTATGGTGACTGATAAAGAAGAATGGACTTAAAATATTTCCCACGTTTGTTATTGATCTATGAATTGAATTGGAGAATGCTTTATGGAATTGAACCATTATTATTTCTATGTTCACTAATTTGATTATGTTGTACATTTTACTTGTGAAGTTTGATTGATGCTGTTTCTTATGTTATGTGTGTATCGGGCTAACGAAATTGTTGCAGGATTTGTAAGATGAGAATGTTTGAAAGAGAGAAAGGAGTTTAGATATGAAATATGCCTGACATTTTGTGCTGCCTTAATTTGTCTTTTGCAGAGTAGAGCAAGCCATTTGTTTTTATCACATCACACTTCAGTGACTACTGTACTTTAATTGATTACAATGGTGTGTGCATCCAGCATTGTCATCAACTTATCAGTAAATCATGTTGCTGTAAGTTGATTCCTGTGAATTTCATTCGAAAGCCAATACATCAGAAATGGTGGATTCAATATGGTCTCACTGAAGATTATTTTGAATGTTCCCTATGGCATTTTGAGTAAACACACAAAAATTCGAGATAATTCCTCCTGATACCTGAGCTTGGTAGGTCATATGAAATTCAGGACAATTCAATATGGTGTGCTTTGTGAACATATTGAAGATTTAAGAACAGTTGTGTAACATGTCTGGAAGGGATACAGGGGAGCCATCACCTAAAGACATTGACTTGTTGCAAACTACGTGATTGTAAACACATGCCGGTGACAGCTGCCATCTTTGAAAAAGTAATGTACATTGACTTTAATTAATTGTCCAAAACTCTACCCCCATTTCCGTGATGAAATTAATGAACTTGATTATATATTTATGTTAATTGGCTCCTAATATCTATTCTAGGATAAACTTAATGATTGGCCAGCATCAATGGAACATTGTTGTAAAGTGATGTAAATGTCAATGCTCTTTGATTGTATTCATATGTTATATATTTGATTGTTAATTTTAAAAAATATTGTTAAATTTATTGGCCTTCTTACACATATTGAACCATATATTCAAAAGACAGTGGATGGATGGGGACTCTCTAAATATAGCTTAAAAAAGGATTTGTCTTCTCCTTTAGTAAGAGGTTTTCCACGTACGGAAATACTGTGTCACCGTAAATATTTGTCTTTAATGTTGTGGAAGAGCGAAAACGTTTACAGCACCAGCATATCCGCCAAGTGAGAAAGACGAGTGGTGTCTGCTGGATAATTATATATAAAATCAATATGGTATTTTGTGCTGAATAAACTGCAAATACTTTACCGTTAAAATACCAACTCTATCACCAGTAGTGTATTTTGTGCTGAATATACTGCAAACACTTAAAACACTATAATCATTATGGTATTTTGTGCTGAATAAACTGCAAATACTTTACCGTTAACATACCAACTCTATCACCAGTAGTGTATTTTGTGCTGAATATACTGCAAACACTTAAAACACTATAATCATTATGGTATTTTGTGCTGAATATAGTGCAAACACTTAAAGCACTATAATCATTATGGTATTTTGTGCTGAATATAGTGCAAACACTTAAAACACTATAATCATTATGGTATTTTGTGCTGAATATAGTGCAAACACTTAAAACACTATAATCATTATGGTATTTAGTGCTGAATATATTGCAAACACAAGACTATTGACATACCAAAAATTATGGTATTTTTTGCTGAATATAGTATAAACACTTGACAACACGTACAATATCGATGATGTTCACATCATCAATCAAATTAATTTATTCAGTAATCAGACTCGAACACAAGTTCAAAAATGAGGGGAGGAAAAATTGATTAAGAAAATACATCTGACGGACGGTACATTTTCTAATATACTTAACTCTGTAAAATGGACTACTTAGCTAGTAATTAGTAAAATGTTCTAATATACTTAACTCTGTAAAATGGACTAGTTAGCTAGTAATTAGTAAAATGTTCTAATATACTTAACTTTGTAAAATGGACTACTTAGCTAGTAATTAGTAAAATGTTCTAATATACTTAACTCTGTAAAATGGACTACTTAGCTAGTAATTAGTAAAATGTTCTAATATACTTAACTCTGTAAAATGGACTACTTAGCTAGTAATTAGTAAAATGTTCTAATATACTTAACTCTGTAAAATGGATTAATTAGCTAGTAATTAGTAAAATGCAAAATGTTTCAAAGTGATAGATTATGTTGTATTTTCTTGAAATTACAATAGACCTGCATTTTATTATACTAAAAATGAATTGTTTTGCTAAAGAAAATAAATTCCAATTAGGTCAGGAGGTCATATTAATTATTACCAAATGAAAATGTCATATATGAGTAGGATTTCTTTTTATTTTAAAGATAATGTTGTTATTATTTTATATCAATTGCAGTTTTGCTTCTGAATCAAAGTTATTCATTGTCCGATACTTTTCCTATCTGGAGAAATGATCTCCAAAATCTAGAAAATGAAATTAATGTTTAAGTGCATCGTCGTATTCAAACTGTTGATGCTAATGAAAATAAACAGATAAACGCAGACAGTGTGAAAGTAATAACAGGCATTTTAATTAGTTCCAGGTGATAGAAAAAACATTTTAACAATTTAACTGGTCATTCCCAAGCATTTAGGCAACTTGAAACACACCCCGGAAACAATGCACAACACGAAGCTGACGACCGTCAGAGCAAAAGAGTAGCCATAGTTAATGCCAGTTCCAGTAATGTTATATTTCGCAGCAAACACAGCAAACTCGATGAGAATACAGCCCGCTGTAACATATTCATTGTTAATTTTAATCTACCCAATAAATTTACAAAATAAACAAGTACATATCGTCGAGTAAAATAATCAAGAAAAATAATAACAGTCAAACAAAATTAAACTAAACAGATATTTCAAATAATGGAGCACGGGATGACTCGTCATTTGATGTCAGTCAATGACAGTAAGTGGAGTATGTTGTGCTCTGGCCTATGTTCAATTGCTTAATTATGGAGCATGTTATGACACCTAGACACTATATTTCTAGCATAACTGGAAGCCATATTGTGCTACTCGTGAATTGTTAAGTTACACAAATGTGGAGCACTCCATGCCACTGGAGCACTATGTTTAGTCACTTATCTGTTTTATTATTATTATTATTATTATTTTGTTGTTGTTATCGTTGCTGATTTTGTTTTTGTTTTGTTTAATTTTGTGTAAATTAGCACTTGAAATCTGTGACTAGAATTAGTAGTGTTTTAACTTTCAGATTCGGAAAATGAAGCTTTTATATTTGTAGCTCGTTTATTAATTATTTTGTTTGTCTGTTCGTTGATTTGCTCTTCCAGAACAATAGTAAATTCTTTCACTTACCAGCAGCAGAAGCAAGACCCACAGCAGCTGTCGGCAGCATTGCGCTGTCATTGAAGAACTGGAAGATGCCCGTAGCAAAACAAGCGACAACCAGTAACAAGCCAATGATGGCAAAGGCCTGTATTGCTTTTAAATAGTCTGGGAATAAATTAATCACACTTTAAGAAATGTACTGGAAAATGTACTCTACATTTACGATCTTATTAGATGCGGATATTTAACTCGGCAGATACTTTTACAACCAATATCTTTTCAGCGTTGTTGGTATTCTTGTACGCATAAACAAATTACTCAGTTTGCATTCTAGGAATGATTGTACGCCTAAGTAAAATACACATATAAAATACACTAGTAAATTACACACGCACAGAAATAACTGAAGTTGTACCTGTCCTCGATATAACAAATGAAAGATTAAAATTGAAACCTTTACTTTTTGTGTCTCCTCGATATAATATATGAAACTTTTACTCTGTCTGTGTGTGTGTGTGTGTGTGTGTGTGTGTGTGTGTGTGTGTGTGTGTGTGTGTGTCCTTGATATTACAAATGAAGCCTTTACTTTGTATGTGTGTCCTTGATATGACAAATGAAGCCTTTACTTGTGTGTGTCCTCAATACACTGTTATGACTGCAAATCTAGTTAACTTCTTTGCATTGACTGTGATGTTTATCTTCAGGGCTTTTAAATACCGCTAGGGAAATTTTGATCTATTAATAAATGCTTTTCCACCTACGGAAATACTGTGTTACGGTAAATGTCTTTAATGTTGTGGAAGAAAGAAAACATTTACAGCGCCCGCATATCCGCCAAGTGAGAGAGACAAGTGGTGTCTGCTAGAGAATTATTAATAAAATATATTAAGATTATCATCACTTGTAATTAGTTTTGGATGATTAATTAATTAAAATCATTACCATTAACTAAGTATCGTTGGAGTCACAGTTCGTATAAATAAAGCATACGTTACTGTTCCGTTCAGTGACGTATCTACTTAAATGTACGTAATCCATTAAATGACAGCACTCTCGATTAAGTACTAGGATTGTGCTTGTTCTGTCTGTTAAATTCGGTACCATTCTTAGAAGAAAATTATCTAAGAAAAAATTATCATTTCTTCATTGGACTTCAACTATCCATATAACAGCTTGCTGGCAAATTACCCTCACAACAAAGGAAAAAAATGATCATATGTGTAAAGGTGAAGGTTGTACTGATAAATTTGGCTCTCCTGTCAAACGTAAGCTTATGATCTATTCTTTACTCCATATAAAATTGAAATTGAATCAGTCGATATATACATACATTATTTATTCGGTAAGTAGTATTTATCGGTGTTGATATTTTTTTTTTAATGTTTCGTCTAGGCCATCCCGCTTTTATTATAGTAATAATTTTCGTGCTCCCGATCCCCCCAAGAAATGATCATATGTTTAAGGTGGTGCAAAAATGTCTTTAAGATTTTGATACATACATTCAGCCCAACAAACGCGCACACACAAATACATTCGAGTCTAATTAAAAGATAAAGCAGTTATCACGTTAAATTGAAAAACCCATTACATACTTATCTAACGGTATCATAAAAATAGTGATCAAGCGTTTGGGAGTTAGTCTTATACCATAACATTGGTTTATTTAAATTTTACATTTTTTCCTTTAGTTTCAGTCTGCTTTTGCGGTTTGAAATCTTTTATTTATCCTCAAATGTAATGGTCACACAGAACACTTAACAGGATTACCTGGAGCAAAGCTGCCTGATCCCCAAAGGCCGAATGTATAACCAAAACCTGATATCCAACCATCTGTTGCCAGGCCTATGATTTGGAAAAGTACTGCAACTCCACTGCATATAACACCAACGATAACTGGAACTTGCGGTATTTTGAACCCCATTCTGTGGCTTGTGTAAAATGAACAAAATAATAAAATGAATGTATTGTAACATTTTCAAGTAGTATGGACGAACTGCATTCTTTAGCTTGTGTAAAATGAACAAAAGACAAAAGAATAAAATGAATGTATTGTAACATTATCAAGTAGTATGGACGAACTGCATTCTTTAGCTTGTGTAAAATGAACAAAAGACAAAAGAATAAAATGAATGTATTGTAACATTATCAAGTTGTATGGACGAACTGCATTCTTTTGCACACGTTACTACTTAATAAAAGGATGAAATAACTTATTTTTCACAGCCGTTATTCATTCCAAATTACTTTTAAAAAAATTATTTTGGAAGGAAACAACATTTTGAGAAAAGTACTTCATTATGTCTATGTAAGTGGTTTTCTTCCACAAGTGTCACAATCCGGGTTTTTCTTGCAATGTGCAATCTATATAGACTTTGTTATGTGTGTACATTATCCTGCAGTGTGTAATCTATATAGATTTTGTTATGTGTGTACATTATCCTGCAGTGTGTAATCTATATAGACTTTATGTGTGTACATTATCCTGCAGTGTGCAATCTATATAGACTTTGTTATGTGTGTACATTATCCTGCAGTGTGCAATCTATATAGACTTTGTTATGTGTGTACATTATCCTGCAGTGTGCAATCTATATAGACTTTGTTATGTGTGTACATTATCCTGCAGTGTGCAATCTATATAGACTTTGTTATGTGTGTATATTATCCTTGTTTCAATAATTAATCACTTGAACGTTGAGAGTATTCTGGAATTGGGACGTCTTGTCTGTCTTGTTGTCAGAATTGTCGTCTGCTCATGTACGATGACGACAAATAATTATGCTCTCTTCAATCACACTTCGTAATTAGTCCTTGACATTTATGAACAGACTTTTAATTCATGAAAAATAGCAAAAGAATGTCGACATTTCACTATGTAAAAAATAATAAGCACAATTTCAACAGCATCAAGTTATTATGCATTTAAGTTTCCACAGAATTATGTCAGAAACAGATATCTGCAATAGCGCTCTACGAAATGATTTTACTCATTGAGCTAAAGTAATATAAAATCCATTTCAATACAAGTTAAGTCAGAAACAAATTTTAAAATACTATACCGGAGAATTCTTTTCTTAAGATGTTTTGTTTTTCTTAATATCCAATAGTTACTTTGATGAGATACTTGTTTGGCTCCCTAGTTTTTATCACGCTGGACACAAAATTGTGTTTATTTTACCGTTCTACTTAAGTTATCAAAATCAAGAAAATTTGTCTGAACTGGCCTTTTATGTATTTTCAGGTCACGTGTTTATTTCGTTGTCCATAGTGACACTAACAAGAAGACGGAATAATAAATTGTTTTTCTAGGTCAGTACCACGCCTCCCACGTCACTGATTGGCTGGAAAGAAAGAGTTCAAATCTCGCCACTCGTCCCGCACTACTCAAGATATAACAAACCGGTGTATTTGAACTGAACATGAAGATTCACGCTTAAGTCCCATTTTGTTAAGGTTCAGACATGTTTGTCCTTTGTCTGTGGATTTACTTTTGAATACAACAATCACTAGTAAAGGTTTTTCAAGATGTTGAAATAAACGGGAAACAGCAAACTTGAGCAAAAGAACAACCAATGCAACAAACAAGAAGAGAACTGAAGCAGCAACAAACAAGCGAAATCTACAAATCGGCAACATTAATTTGGACAGAAGAAAGATGAATGGCTTATGTGTTTTATTTTGCTTTCAAAATTAAGGTCATTGAATAAAAGCATTTTTTTTCAAAAGTACTCATTCAGATATAAATAATGATTTGCACTTCACCATGTGTGTGTGTGTGTGTGTGTGTGTGTGTGTGTGAGAGAGAGAGAGAGAGAGAGTATTTTAATTTATTTATCTGTAGTTGTGTAAATGGCATATAGTTGGGGAAAACGTCAAGTTTTTTTTAATACGTGGTTAAGGTATACAACTGTGATCTGTGAGAAAATGCGTGAATAAATACGCGTGTGTGAGAGATAGTGCATATTAGAGTATTAGTGTAAATAAATGCATGTGTGTGCTCTGTGTAGTGTGTGTGTGTGTGTGTGTGTGTGTGTGTGTGTGTGTGTTAGGGCGTGTATAAGGATGTCTGTGTGAGTATTAGTGAGACCATAAGAGAACAAGTACTCAGTACGATGTTTCATTTATATTTGACAGCAAAGACAAGCATACTGGCTGACAGTCCGTGCTTCTCCCATAAAACTGTTGACAACAGTTTAAACACTGCGGCTCTTGAGGTAGAGTATCAAGGATGTACTCTGTCGTATTTCCTGGGAAATGCCCTTCCCTTAAACATTGCAGAATGAATGCGACAGTCGAGGTTGCCTACGTGTTCGGTCAAAACTTAATCGCACCCCAGAAAAATGTTCCTCTCAAGACACATATTCATTGGTTATCAAACTAAATTAGAGTTGTAAAACGTAGACGATCCATTAGCTGTTCAAAATTTTATGGTTGGTGTTATAACATTCTATACAAATGCAGTCAGTGCGATCAAGAAAAGAATGCCTATTAGTAACAGAGTGCTGAAGCTCACATCACTACTAAACACACAAACAGAATATCTGTGGAACCTAGGACATTTTGGAACTGGCGAGACTTTTTCCACAAATTGTAGCTCCAGCAGAATTTGATTGTTTACAGATCGAGTTTATTGAATATCAGGTTGCGGATGTAAGCAGTGTCAATACTGATGAAAGTTATGATGATTTCTGGCATCAAATCACTAGACATGACAAAGAGTACAGATTTCCGCTACTTTCAAAATTTGCAAAAGCAATGTTGACACTTCCACACGGAACAACAGAAGTGGAACGCATGTTCTCAGTTGTTAGTTTACTGAAAACCAATTTGAGAAATAAATGTTGGAAAATTTACTGACTGAGGAATGGACCATGAAAAATTACTCCCGCAATAGTCGACTATGAGAACGTTTCTATGTATGATAATAAGCAGGAGAAACTAAACACTGATGGGTAAGTAATACAATAAACTAACGCTATAAATAGACTCACAGTGACGATGACATAAGCAGGAGAAACTAAACACTGATGAGTAAGTAATACAATAAATTAACGCTATAAATAGACTCACAGTGACGATGACATAAGCAGGAGAAACTAAACACTGATGAGTAAGTAATACAATAAACTAACGCTATAAATAGACTCACAGTGACGATGACATAAGCAGGAGAAACTAAACACTAATGAGTAAGTAATACAATAAACTAACGCTATAAAATAGACACAGTGACAATGACATAGTCATACGAATATGTTTAATTTTCTATCTTAGTTTCAGAAATTTTATATTAAATATGTATCCGTAAAAAATTGTGTTTGTCCGTAAAAATTGTGGACATTTTAAATATGTCAGTAAATTTTATTTAATTGAGTTGGCAGCCCTGCCGTTATGTCAAGGTGAAGATCGTGCCCCTTCCCTCAGTCCTAGTGAAGACGGATTGGAAGTACACGTAGTTGGTTTTGCGCATGCGCTTTGTACACGCTGTAAGAGCTTGAGTCCTTGGAGTGTGGAAAACAGGATATAAGTAAGTGACCTATCAAAGACTATCGTGTGCTGCCGTCTGAGGATAAGGGTAACTCTTTCAAAACTTGTTCACACTTGTCCTACGAACAGCGCGATCTTTCCGAATAATATCGTGTCCTGTCATCAAATGGTATACCCCGTCTTTCGTGTGATATTCTGCGAAATAGTCTTGTTTTCTTACAAATAAGGTAGTAGGCCTAGTACTTTCCTGCATATATACCATTGTGTATGTTATGTATGTGTGGCAAAGTAAATTTGCCCCTCCCTATTTTTAATTTTAATTGTTATTTAAGTTGCTAAATTGTCAGAGTGACCCTAACTTGGGCACTCTTTTTATGGTGTTACTTTGAAAGTGTCTGAGTTTGAAGTAAACAGCATAAGGGGAGAATATTCTAGATTTGCTGACCTAGTGGAAATTGAGTGAGCAGTTTTCCTCATCAAATCAATGAGTGGTTTGGCAATGGTATTGAACTTGGAAATGAATTTTCTATAGTAACCAGCTGACCCCCAAAAGGATTTAAAATTTGTTTTGGAGAGTGGTCTCTCAATCTCTTTGAGTTTTTTTACTTTTGAGGCCTCTGGCCACAGGAGCCAGTGTCCCACTGTGCGTCCCAAATATTCAAGTCTGAAATGCCCAAAGAAACTTTTGGTTGGTGGAGCAGTAAGGTTCACCATCATCTGCCCCTTGACCTAGTATGGTTGTTGGGTCGCTGAGTTGCTGAACGGTTGACCAGCTCCCCCCACTTGTCTCGGTCATGTGCCAAACTCTGTCTCTGCAAATGTTTACCCAGACCATTTTGCGATGTTATCGGTCCATAATTTTCTCTGTCAGCCTCGTTTTCTGCCACCCATAACCCTGCAGGATTGTTGTGGAGAGGTTGTTGGCGCGAGTAACATGGCCATACCACTTCATCTTTCTTTTTTTTACAGTGGTGAGACGTTCTGCGTATTGGCCAGCTTCACGTCTGATGGTATTGTGCACATCATTTGTGATGTGATCTTTGTAAGAGATGCCAAGGATGGTTCTGTAGTATCTCATTTCAAGTGCTTGTATTCTGCGCTGTATTTCTGCCGGCAGGGTCATTGCTTCACATGCATACAAAAAGACTAGCGTTTTCAGAAGCCTTATTTTTGATTTTAGACAGATATTTTTGTCTCTCCAACTAGGTCTTAGTTTTGACACGGCTGCTGTTGTCTGAGCTGCTCTAGACAAGACTTCTGTTTTTGATCCTTTGTCACCGATGACAGAGCCTAGATACTTGAATTGGCTCACTGTTTCAGTTCTTGTCCTCTGACCTTGATTTTGGTTGAAACTCGTTTTTCACCATTTGTTATCAACTTGTTTTTTTCTGCATTTATCTCCATGCCAAATCTGGAGGAGGACTCTTCAAGGGTTTTCACTAAGGCGACAAGCTCAACTTCACTGCCAGCCATCTGCAAAGCGGAGATTGGTGATGTTAGGTTACATTCCTTCCAAATGCTGGAATAACTTCCAAACACTCGGATACGCTCTTCCAGGAGTAGCCACCAGTATGTCATCCATGGAATTAGAGATATATTTCTCTTTCATAGTTTTGGTGAGCACTCTCATCGTCTTAGTGGAAAATGGTTCAATTGCTCCTGCATGAGGGAGTTAATGGTCGTAGCAGTTTATAAATCAGTAAACTGGGAGATTCAGATAAAACTAGGAAAGGCTGCTTGTTCCCTGTAAAATATAATCAAAGGAACAAATGCTATGCTTAAAGTTTATTCCTTTCTAACTCCATTCTCTCCTACATTCAAATCTCAACTTACAGTTTCCTGTAACAATATTTATTAGCCCGATAGTAAATATTGTTACAGAAAATTATTGTTTTGCTTATGAAATATTAGTTGGTTCTTTTGCTTATGAAAAGTTATTTGTTTGTTTCACTTATGCAATATTAGTTGGGTGTTTTGCTTATGAAAGATTAATGGGTTCTATATTCCATTTATTTGTTTGTTTTGAATATGAAAGATTAATTGGTTCAATATTTCATTTATTTGTTTGCTTTGCTTATGAAAGGTTAATTGATTGTTTTGCTTATGAAAGATTAGTTAGTTCTATATTTCATTTATTTGCTTGTATTGAAAATGAAAGAATAGTTGTTTCTTTATTTCATTAATTTTTTGCATATGAATTATTAGTTGGTTGAATATCTAATTGTTTGTTTTGCTTATGAAAGATTATTTGGTGCTATATTTCATTTATTTCTTTATTTTGTCATGGTCAGGCAACAACATGCATTCTGGAGAGCTTTCTGACTGATTTTACAAAGGTATCTCCACGCATGTTCAAGCAACTCATAAACTTTAAATTTAGTTACTTTAAATGTGCAATCAATGTAACAATAGATTTTCTACCCAATCAATAATAGAAATTATGGTAATACATTATCAATACAATATGCAATCAATGATAAAGTCAAAAGGTTAATTAAAAAATTTTCAAAAGAGAAAAAATAAAGGATATTCAAAGCAAGACAAGTAGACAAGTTCTAGATTGTGTTATAAAAATAATAAGTGAGATAAGACAGCTTTCTAAATGTCTAGCCCACTAGTCATCTATATCTTCTGTAGCTCTGTTTTAGTCTAGGTTCCAGATTTAGGTTCCTAAGCTCAACAAAATTTTCAAAAATTGTTTTCCACATTTACTAATTTTAACACTATGACAATTAGTTTAACAATTTTGAACAAATTTAAGTTCATCACCAGACAGAGCCTACCCACTTTATGTGACACCTCTCTGGACACCCTTCACTCATTTTGATTATTTATTAATTAATAACACATAACTAATTACATGTGATTGAGAATCTTAATTTACAGTTATTAATAATTCTCCCACAAGACCAAAATGTCTCTCTCATTTGGCAAATTATAAGAATGTTGTAAAACTCTTTATGCAATAATAAGGTGAACGTTTTACTGTTGCATAATGTTCTGCAGGTGGAAAATTCTTACTAAAGGAGTAATACAAATATGTCTTTTATTTATATTTATTGTTAAATTTATTAAAATTCCTGCAAGTATATTAAAACTTATGGAGTAATGCTGGATGTAAGAGGGCTCGCTAAATGCGGTTTTTATTACCCCATTAGTAAGACGTTTAAACATTACGCGATGACACTTTTATAATCCGCCAAGTGAGGGGCAGGCTGTCTTGTGAGATATTTATTAATAACTGTAAATTAAGATTCTCGATCACTTGTAATTATATATGTGTTATTAATTAATAAATAATAATCAAAACGAGTGAAGGTTGCCCAGTAAGGTCACACATAGTCCTACCACAAGGAATCAACAGCTTTTAAGGTTTCTTGAGGTTAATATGACGTCACTGCTTATGTGTTATTTCTTAAAATGAGAAGTTGATAACTTTCTTAGAATGCTACGAGAGTGAGATTTCTAAATATATCAGTGTCGACACGACATGGGTCACGTTTGCTCAAGTACGGATGACTGACTAATTCATACCGCGTGCATCTTGGAAAGTTCATATATAAATAGCGTTACTAGTGTATTACCTTTGTAACGTTGCTAGTGATGCGTATATAGCTTTTGTAACTAACTTTATTACTGACGCGTGCATCACCTTTGTTACTAGACTTATTACTGACTCGTGTATTCCCACCTTTGTGACTAGCCCTATTACTGACAAGTGTATTATCCTTGTGACTAGCTTTATTACTGATGCGTGTATTAAATTTATAACTAGCCTTCCTAGCGACGCGTAATTACTGAAGCGTGTATTATCATTGTGACTAGCCTTATTTCTGACAAGTGTATTGTCTTTGTGACTAGCCTTATTATTGACGTGTGCATTTCCTTTGTACTTAGCGTTCCTAGTGATGCGAGCAAAGCCTTTGTAACTAGTCTTTTTACTGACGCGTGTACCACCTTTGTTACTATCCTTCTTAGTGACGCGTGCGTAACCTTTATAACTAGCCTTACTACTTACTGAAGTGTATCCCATCTTTTTAACTAGTGCCGCGTGATTCATTTATAGCTAGCCTTATTAGTGCCGCGTCATTTATAACTACACTTACTAATGCCGCATGAATCATTTATAACTAGCCTTACTAATGCCTCAGGAATCACATGTAACCTAACACGCAAGCATAACACAGATAAGTCCTGTGTTAATCGCAGATTACAATTCTTTATTTTATTATTATTGTTTTACATTAGATATTTATTCCTTCCCTCACCTCAATAAAGAAACATTAATTTTAACATTCTTTTAGAAAAATAGTAGGCAATAATAGTTTCGGATTTTTCCACTTCTTTGCCATATCACACATCTCTGCAGGGAGAACTTTTTTTTTTAAATAAACAGAAAAAAATTGAAATATAATATAATTGTCTTGAAATGCATCAAGGAAGTTATTTCAGGGGTAAATATGATATTGGATATGCGAATGGGATATGTGATTTGAAAGTATTGTTGTAGACGTCGGGAGAACGCAGTCAAATTGAATTAAGGTGTTGTATGATTTGCTAGTGTATTATAAAATTTGTTGTAGACATCGGGAGAACGCAGTCAAATTGAATTAAGGTGTTGTATGATTTGCTAGTGTATTATAAAATTTGTTGTAGACATCGGGAGAACGCAGTCAAATTGAATTAAGGTGTTGTATGATTTGCTAGTGTATTATAAAATTTGTTGTGATAAAAGGCAGCGGTTATTTTCCACCGGACTGTTGGATCGTTATAAAAACAGGATTGAAGAGAGTTTAACTGCTCACTCCATTGCCCATTCGTACACAATTAATTCACACATCCTAGTTCGGAGCCCACAGATAAAAGTGTGTAAAAATAAAAAAATATAGAAATATTGTATTGTGTGTGTTAGTTTTGTTTTGTTGTGTGGGGGAGTGATTGGTGTGGATATTGTGTTTTGGGGTTTATGGTTGTGTGTTTCCAGTTCTTATTGTGTAAATAATGCCTGTGAGTTGTGGTTTATCGTGTTAGTTGGGTAGTAATTATATTTTTTTAATAACTGTTAGAATTAGAGTTGGGAGCATGTTTTTTTTTTTAATTTTATTTTCAGGTGTATAAACGTATGAAAAATATTAAAAAATAAAAATATTCTATTGTGAGTATTAGTTTTGATTTGTCGGGTGATTCTTGGGGGGGGGGGGAGTGGTTGATGTATTTTGGGTTTTAGTGTTGTGTGTTTCCAGTTTTTTTTTTTTTTATTAAACTGTTAGAGTTAGTGTTGGGGGGGGGGAGTGATTTTGATTTTATTTGCTGGTGCATAAACATATGTGAGAAAATTCAAAAGATTATTGTGTTGTGAGTGTTAGTTTTGATTTGTGTTTCTTGGGGGGAATTGATTGGTGTTTGTGTTTACTGTGAGTTGTATATATTTTTATTTTTTTATTGAGGTGTCGCGTGTTTGTTTCGTTTAGAAAGCAGATGAGGGCTGTATTTAGTGTTTGGGCTTTAGTTTGGGTAGAGGATAGCAGTGTTTGTGTGGTGATTGGGAGAATATTCACCGTTATTGTTTGGATAAGCGCATTTCTGTGTGTCTTGGGCAGTGTAATAGGAAGTGTTCTATTGTGTTGTTACTCAAAGGGACACTACCATAAAATTAATGTGTATGGCTTTAAACTTTGTTATTTCCCCTGGTGGCCAAAATCTTGTAAATCATTTCAAGATGACGAAACCAGTCGTGATTTTAAAGAAATGCGAAGAAGCTAACTCTGTTATATATTAATTAATACTGGTGGTAGGAGTGAGAGTGGACTTGAATTATTTATTATGAAGAATGAAAACACAGCAGTGAGCAACCAGAGAACACACTAATGAGCAGAGAACACAATAGTGAGCAATCAGAGACACGTATACTACTGATCAACTGATGCGATTGACTTGACAGTAAATAATAAACAAATAAATAATAAAATTATTTCCATCACTTGCTCTCAAATATGTGCACATAAAAATCACATAAACACAATTTATAATACTGATTTCGAGGCCTCGCTCACTCATACAACTACATACTTAGCCTACACACATCATATACACACATAAAAAACATACACCGTTTTATTTAATCTTAACACATTTTTCGAAAACCCTCACACATATAAATACACACACTCCCACACACACACACAGAGAGAGCGATCTTTGGCTATCCGTATTAGTGACGCATTGAAGATTTACTCATTATTATATTATCTATTTTTACTCCACATTTTCCTCTCCTGCCAATAAGCTTCATGAATTAACTTCACTTAGATGAAAGAGATGTGTGCGTTAATTACGAGATCCGACAGCTAGATTGTAAAGAACTCAGTGCAGATTGTTAGCAGTGTGATCGGACAGACCAACCCCACAACAAGGTGTTCCTCTCTTTCGGACAGACCAACCCCACAACAAGGTGTTCCTCTCTTTCGGACAGACCAACCCCACAACAAGGTGTTCCTCTCTTTCGGACAGACCAACCCCACAACAAGGTGTTCCTCTCTTTCGGACAGACCAACCCTACAACAAGGTGTTCCTCTCTTTCATCTCCACAACAAGATGTTCCGCCAAATGTATACAGCAATATTTAAGAGGAATGCCCACAAAGAATTAAACAAAAGCAACAAATAAGAGTTCTAACTACAACTTAATTGCCACAATAGTGACTCACACACCACAAAATCAGTGTTTAGGACAACACAAGAGAGTAAGGCTGGGTGTATTAGTTCGTTGTCGAAAAAATTTTACGTCGACGTCGACAGGTTTGCAGGTCGCACATGTCTTGCATAATAACTAATAACTAAGATTTTAGAGCACTTTATTTTATCTCAAGCATAGCAAATGTGCATTAAATCATGGACCAAATCATGACAATTCACATAACTGTTTTATCAAACACACTAGGATATATTGTGTACAGAATAGTATATTTCATTGTTATTTTCTTACAAATCAGTCCTCTTCCATCATTGTTATTTACTTCAAAATAGAATCTCTTTTAAAAATTTAAAATTAAAACTATTCATCTGTCAAAAATGTCTTACGCCCTTCGGAAATAAATGTGTTTTTGTTGTGATTCCCCAGTTCTAAATTGCAACACTTTATAGAATAGGATTCTGCAAGACTTTCATTATCATTTAGGATCTTGCAACACTTTTTTCGAAGAGATTCTTGTAACACTTTGCATTATCATTCTAGATCTTGCAACATTTAACGTTATCAAACAGGATCTTGCAATTCTTTATGTCATCAAACAGGAATTTGCAATACTTTATGTTATCAAACAAGATCATATGACACTTTACAGTTTAAGAAAATATCTCTAATAATAATCATATTCATTGGACAATAGAAACTGATCAAACATCATTAATGGTTACCATCAATTCCATAACAGTTTTATAATTTCTTCTACAGTAAAAAGATTTCAGTTGGTCAAAAGTATTCCCATGAAATATCTTCTTATTTCTATCTTTAAATGATGTGTCAGTGAAGAAATGACTGTTGCGGTATAAGTTATAGGATAGTTTAGTGACGGAGACTGAATATAATGGTTACAAGGCACTGGGTAACTTATACACTAAGGCATGTCATAGTTACATGGCATTGGGTAACTTATACACTAAGGCATGTCAAGTTACATGGCACTGGGTAAACGTATACTCTAAGGCATGTCATAGTTACTAGGCACTGGGTAATTTATACACTAAGGCATGTCATAGTTACATGGCACTGGGTAAATTTAAACATTAAAGCATGCCATAGTTAATTGGCACTGGGTACAGTTAAACATTAAGCCATGCAATGGTTACATGACACTGGCTAAACTTAAACACTAAAGACATGCCATAGTTACATGGTACTGGGTAAACTTAAACACTAAGGCATGCCATAGTTACATGGTACTGGGTAAACTTAAACACTAAGGCATGCCAGGATTACATAGCACTGGGTAAACAAAAGCACTACGGTGTGTCAGAGTTACAGGGCACCGGTTAAACAAAAACACACTCCAGAAACGATGCACAGAGCGAAGCTGACGACCGTGAGAACGAAGGAATAGCCAAACTGTGTTGTTTCCATGTTCCAAGTACATACGGCTAGTTCCACGAGAAGGAAGATCGCTATAAAATATAAAATCATCAATAATTTAAATGCGGAACATAATTTGCAGTGAAACAAAAGTAAACACAGCTATAAAAGGCATTCTAACACAACTATTGTTAACTCGATCTCCTTGTGTGTAATTAGGGTGGCTTTTTAAAAATAAGAATGCTATTGTTAACTCTATCTCCTTGTGTGTAATTAGGGTGGCTTTTTTAAAATAAGAATGCTATTGTTAACTCTATCTCCTTGTATGTAATTAGGGTGGCTTTTGTTATAAAATAAGAATGCTATAGGCTTAGAGCAACACTGTATTTTCTGTCTGCGCTTTAAATTTAAATAAAAGACAATTATAAATGTTTAATCTGTGTAAAATAAAACTGAAAAGCATCTCTAAAACTAATTTCTGCATTTATTTTTTTTTAAATCGTATTGCTTCGTTTTAAATAAAGAAAGGAGAAAAAGAAAATTCAAGCAAAGAATCTTAAAACAATAAAACGAACAAAAACTGACCGGCAATGAAGGCGAGTAACATCGCAATTGATTGCATCATGACTTTGTCCGAGAAGCACTGAATGACAGCCATTGTCAGACAACCAAAAATAAGAAACAGTCCAATTAGGCCGAAAGCTCGAACAACCGCTAACCATTCTAGAGCAAAATAGAAATATTGGGTAACGAACTAGGTATAGTATAATGAAGTGGAAATATTACGTAACGAACTAGGTATAGTTTATAATGAAATGGAAATATTACGTAACGAACTAGGTATAGTTTATAATGAAATGGAAATATTACGTAACAAAATAGAAATATTGTGTAACGAACTAGGTATAGTTTATAATGAAATGGAAATATTACGTAACGAACTAGGTATAGTTTATAATGAAATGGAAATATTACGTAACGAACTAGGTATAGTTTATAATGAAATGGAAATATTAAGGAACAAAATATAAATATTGCGTAACAAAAGAGAAATATTTTATAAAGAAATGGAAATATTACGTAACAAAATTGAAATATTAAGTAACGAAACATAAATGTTGCGTAACGAAATAGAAACATTGTATAACGAAACAGAAGTGTTATATAACGAAATAGAACTATTATTAACGAGATATAAGTAGTAAATGGTTAAATGGAAATATTACGTAACAGTAGAAATGTTATATTAAAAATGGAAATATTGCGCAGCACAATAAACATATTCTACAGAATACAACACAAATAAATATTAAATAAGAAGAAGAACTATAAATCAGTCAGCAGAAACATAGTGTCTATTGCAAGACACTTCATTCTGGCACAGATATGATGAATAAAAATAGTCACAATTTTCATAAAGTTTTAATGTTGTATCATCTTCCGAAGAAAACTAAAGCTTTAATAAAGTAAATAAGTTTCCATTAGGCCCTTTAATTATACATAGTGCCAGTTATGGACAAATAACAGGTGTGGTTATTTATTACGGGATCTCTAAACAAGCACTGGAATGTAACAGTTATAAAGTCACTTTATTTTTAAAGATGCGACGAAATTAGAGGTAAAATTTCTTTTACTATCTTCTCAGTTAGAGAAGATTGAAACTAAACGAGCGATAATTTTTTTCAGTCACTTCGCAGAAGGCATGTCCCATTTTGCAGACAGTCAGCACTCAATAGGTTTGTCGTCCATCCTTCTACCACACCACCTCTCGTGTTTCGGAGGGCTATTTGAATAAACGAATACTTTGTCCTTTAAGCATCCTAAACCACATTAAACTTTTGGGTTTTGACGGGTATTTTGTTCTTTAAGCATCCTAAACCAAATTAAACTTTTGGGTTTTGGTGGATATTTTGTTCTTTAAGCATTCCAAACCTAATTAATATTTTGGGTTTTGACGGGTATTTTGTTCTTTAAGCATCCCAAACCTAATTAATATTTTGGGTTTTGGTGGATATTTTGTTCTTTAAGCATTCCAAACCTAATTAATATTTTGGGTTTTGACGGGTATTTTGTTCTTTAAGCATCCTAAACCAAATTAAACTTTTGGGTTTTGATGGATATTTTGTTCTGCATTCCAAACCTAATTAATATTTTGGGTTTTGACGGGTATTTTGTTCTTTAAGCATCCCAAACCTAATTAATATTTTGGGTTTTGATGGATATTTTGTTCTTTAAGCATCCCAAACCTAATTAATATTTTGGGTTTTGACGGGTAGCTAGGAGTGCGATTAGATCCACGCTCCTTTTCACTCCCACCGTATCCGTCTGTGACACAAGTAGACGTTGGAAGTGAATGTTAAACCCAAATTAATCAAACAACTTGATAGCTTGTGTTATGCCCCGATTGATGTCATTACGTTTACTCTGGTTGAGGGAAACAAGGGATGTAATACATTCCGAAGTTTTAATAACTTGCATTTTATTAGATTGTCATACCTTGCTATACTATGGTACTTTTATTTTATTAATACTATGATGTATTATGGTACTTTTATTTATTAATACTATGGTGAATTATGGTACTTTTATTTTATTAATACTAGGTGAATTATGGTACTTTTATTTTATTAATAATATGGTGTATAATGGTACTTTTATTTTATTAATACTATGGTGTATAATGGTACTTTTATTTTATTAATACTATGATGTATTATGGTACTTTTATTTTATTAATACTATGATGTATTATGGTACTTTTATTTTATTAATACTATGGTGAATTATGGTACTTTTATTTTATTAATTGACTAAAAGCAAATAATGTAATTAATAGATATTAAAGCTTTTTTAAAAAGAAGATAATAACACTTTTTAAAAGTACCCTTCCGGAATAATAAAATTATTGTAATTTTAGATCAGATATTTATATTTTATTTACTTTTTACATTTGTTTTCTTTCGTTTCAGAATGATATTGAATTGTTCCTTTACGAGGCAATTGGTAGTGGTGAATAAATTGTGAATATTATGTATAATATATATGGCTATATTTCTTTTGTTTACCTTAGAGTGGGGAAGTCAATATTGAGATTACAACTTATATACAATGATTATGCATTCTACGATTGTTGTAAAACCAGGTTATTAACAACCGTATTTATACATGTAATAGTAATATAAAAGTCACGTGACATTTTCAACTTCTTCTTCAAGTACTTAGTATTCAAGTAAATAAAATTCGCCACTAATGGAAAGCATAATTTGAAAAACAGGAAATCTCCATGCCTTACCAGGGATAACTTCTCCATAAGACGTGCAGTGGTTGTTATCACATCCCTTCCAAAGTCCCAGGGTCATGTTCTCTAATACCGACCATTCATTGGTTGCTATGCCAACAATTTGAAATAATAATGCCATGCTGACGCAAACAAAAGCAATGATAACGAGGATTGGCGAAGCTCTGAATGCCATCGTTATGTATCTGTAATACAATTATCACACAACATTTACAGTTTAGTGTTATCAATACGGTGTAATCAGACTTGCATATGTTAACAACATTTACAGTTTAGTGTTATCAATACGGTGTAATCAGACTTGGATATGTTAACAACATTTACAGTTTACTGTTATCAGTACTGTATAAACAGACTTGGAAATGTTAACAAGGTTTACAGTTTACTGTTATCAGTACTGTATAAACAGACTTGGAAATGTTAACAAGATTTACAGTTTAATGTTATCAGTACTAAATAATAAGACTTGGAAGGGCTAATAATATTTACACTTTACTGTTATCAGTACTAAATAATCAGACTTGGAAGGGCTAACAAGATTTAAAGTTTACTGTTATCAGTACTAAATAATCAGACTTGGAAGGGCTAACAGGATTTAAAGTTTACTGTTATCAGTACTAAATAATCAGACTTGGAAGGGCTAACAAGATTGCAAGATCATTAAACAAACAGCATACACGAACGAGAGGCTAAATAGGAAACCAGATGAGTTCACATCCAACATTTTGCAATATATAAAAATAAATGTAAATACAGGTGGCTTTATACAGGTACTTATGGCTGGAAATAGACATTTATGACTGGAAATATGCAGCTACTTATGACTGGAAACAGACAGTTATTTATGACTAGAAACAGGCATTTACTTAATACTAGTAACAGACAGTTACTTATGGCAGGATATAGTTACTTATGCCTGAAAACAGTTACTTATGACTAAAAACAGTTACTTAATGACTTACGACAGACATTTACTTATGACTTAAGACAGACAGTTACTTATTACTTAAGACAGACAATTACTTATGACTTAAGACAGACAGTTACTTATACAGTAACTGGAAATTGATGGCGAAGCGTAACAAACAGAAGATAGATAGAAAGATAGATAGAGAGAGCTTCAGTTTTGCCCATCTGTGACAAATAATATATAAGTACAGATTCATTCTAATGTGCTGAATTGTTTTTCCACTGTTGTGTTAAAAGTAAATATTTATATTATTTCAGTGGGTTGTAATTTAAAACTATTTAGTGGAATATATTTTTGTTAGAAAAAAATCATAGACAGCTAAGTTATACTGCAAAAAACATTTTAAAAAATCATGTGTATGCTTATACTGTATTGATGTATGAAAATGTAGGTGATGTCATTGAAGCATTACAGCACTCATTAGTGATATCCTATACAAACCTATTACTTTAGCACTCATTAGTGATATCCTATACAAACTTATTACTTCAGCACTCATTAGTGAAATCCTATACAAACTTATTACTTCAGCACTCATTAGTGATATCCTATACAAACTTATTACTTCAGCACTCATTAGTGATATCCTATACAAACTTATTACTTCAGCACTCTTTAGTGATATCCTCAGCACTCTTTAGTGATATCCTATACAAACTTATTACTTCAGCACTCATTAGTGATATCCTATACAAACTTATTACTTCAGCGCTCATTAGTGAAATCCTATACAAACTTATTACTTCAGCACTCAATAGTGATATCCTATACAAACTTATTACTTCAGCGCTCAATAGTGATATCCTATACAAACTTATTACTTCAGCACTCATTAGTGATATCCTATACAAACTTATTACTTCAGCACTCATTAGTGATATCCTATACAAACTTATTACTTCAGCACTCATTAGTGATATCCTATACAAACTTAGTACTTCAGCACTCATTAGTGATATCCTACACAAACTTATTACTTCAGCACTCATTAGTGATATCCTATACAAACTTATTACTTCAGCACTCATTAGTGATATCCTATACAAACTTATTACTTCAGCACTCATTAGTGATATCCTAAGCAAACTTATTACTTCAGCACTCATTAGTGATATCCTATACAAACTTATTACTTCAGCACTCATTAGTGATATCCTATACAAACTTATTACTTCAGCACTCATTAGTGATATCCTATACAAACTTATTACTTCAGCACTCATTAGTGATATCCTATACAAACTTATTACTTCAGCACTCATTAGTGATATCCTAAGCAAACTTATTACTTCAGCACTCATTAGTGATATCCTATACAAACTTATTACTTCAGCACTCATTAGTGATATCCTATACAAACTTAGTACTTCAGCACTCATTAGTGATATCCTATACAAACTTATTACTTCAGCACTCATTAGTGATATCCTATACAAACTTATTACTTCAGCACTCATTAGTGATATCCTAAGCAAACTTATTACTTCAGCACTCATTAGTGATATCCTACACAAACTTATTACTTCAGCACTCATTAGTGATATCCTATACAAACTTATTACTTCAGCACTCATTAGTGATATCCTATACAAACTTATTACTTCAGCACTCATTAGTGATATCCTATACAAACTTATTACTTCAGCACTCATTAGTGATATCCTATACAAACTTATTACTTCAGCACTCATTAGTGATATCCTATACAAACTTATTACTTCAGCACTCATTAGTGATATCCTATACAAACTTATTACTTCAGCACTCATTAGTGATATCCTATACAAACTTATTACTTCAGCACTCATTAGTGATATCCTATACAAACTTATTACTTCAGCACTCATTAGTGATATCCTATACAAACTTATTACTTCAGCACTCATTAGTGATATCCTAAGCAAACTTATTACTTCAGCACTCATTAGTGATATCCTATACAAACTTATTACTTCAGCACTCATTAGTGATATCCTATACAAACTTATTACTTCAGCACTCATTAGTGATATCCTATACAAACTTATTACTTCAGCACTCATTAGTGATATCCTATACAAACTTATTACTTCAGCACTCATTAGTGATATCCTACACAAACTTATTACTTCAGCACTCATTAGTGATATCCTACACAAACGTATTACTTCAGCACTCATTAGTGATATCCTATACAAACTTATTACTTCAGCACTCATTAGTGATATCCTATACAAACTTATTACTTCAGCACTCATTAGTGATATCCTATACAAACTTATTACTTCAGCACTCATTAGTGATATCCTACACAAACTTATTACTTCAGCACTCATTAGTGATATCCTATACAAACTTATTACTTCAGCACTCAATAGTGAAATCCTATACAAACTTATTACTTCAGCACTCATTAGTGAAATCCTATACAAACTGGAATCTAGTAAGCGTCCGAGTGCTGTACTAATATGAGCCAATGTCTGGTGAATACCCAGGTAAATGTTTCTTATATTTATATTTAATTATAATTCCAAGTCAAAGTAGGAATAGGGCTTAAGTCCTTCTTGACTATAATGTGATGTATTTATTATTTTTCGAAGCCAGGGCAGGAATATGGCTTAAATCCTAGTTGACTAAAATGTAACGTAGTTGTTATTATTATTCCAGACCAGTGCAGGAATAAGGTCTTGAACCTTATTGCCTGCATTGTGACGTATTTATTATTCAAAGCCTAAACATTGCTGTGACGTCTTTATTCTATTTGGTCCAGTGCTGAACTACTCATTTAGCACACGAAACACGCACTTGAGGCAGAAAAAACTAATTAGTTTTTTTTTTTAATGATAAACTAATGAAATTAAATACGACAATATTTTGTATGATAAACTAAGTAAATTAAATTAGACATATTTTTATGATAAACTAAGTAAATTAAATACGACATTTTTTATAATAAACTAAGTAAATTAAATACAATTTCTATCTGCACATGTGAGTATTCTGAATTGGAATTATGGCAACACAGGTAATTCCCCACCTGTTTAGCTGTTCAGATGTTCATTATTCAGTCCTGGGGTGTCTGGAATTGCAGGACAACAGTGCTGAGTGAGGTTATTCTCGTAAATATAAAACAAATTTTATATCAGTCAAGTTATTGAAGTTATATCAGATATCAGCTATTTTAAATCAAGCATCTAATATATTTGCTGTTTATTATTTATTTTATTATTTTAAATAATAAAACTCTTTTTCTGAAGAGCCAGCTTTTGTAAGGTAGAGAGGGTCATCTTAATACTTGGAACCCTGGAAGGCATTAATTCGGCCTGATTTTGAAGTTTGTGCAGAGCTGGACTGCCTGTGTGTATGCTTGATTTACATGTTGACGTATAATAGTGAGAGATTGCAGATTAGGTGTTATAGCGGTACTGTGTTTGGGGGTGGGTTAAAATATTATTATTAAACAATCCATTTAATTTATTAAGATTATATTCATTACTCACTCCCTATCTTCTCTAAACAAACTTGGGCTGCTTCTAGTCTGCAAGGGATGGAGGAGGTATGGTTACTCTATGTATATTCAATCATCTGCTCATCTGAATGTCACAGCTAGTAATATTTAAACGGCATAGCTAGTAGTGTTTAAACGTCATAGTTAGTAGTGTTTAAACGGCATAGCTAGTAGTATTTAAACGTCATAGTTAGTAGTGTTTAAACGTCATAGCTAGTAGTGTTTAAACGGCATAGCTAGTAGTATTTAAACGTCATAGTTAGTAGTGTTTAATGTCACAGCTAGTTGTGTTTAATGTCACAGCAAGTAGTGTTTAAACATCACAGCTAGTAGTGTTTAATATTTATGTATACATAATAAGTCATGTGCACAATCAAGACTAGCTGTAATAGTTATTGTACCTGTAATTTGTAGTCACCCTATACAAAAGAAATGGATGAAGTAGAACACTATACCTGTAATTTGCAATCACCTATACAAAAGAAATGAAATAGAACACTATACCTGTAATTTGTAATCACCTTATACCAAAAAAGTGCACAAAGTAGAACATTGTACCTGTAATTTGCAATCATCTTATACAACAACAACAAAAAATGCCTTATGAAGTAGAAAATTGTCGACACGACCACTCTTGCCTAACGTTACAGTTGATTGTCACACATTTCCGTTCTTTGAAAAGAAAAAAATATCGGACATTATAAATCTACATTTTAACATCTGTTGTGTTTAAAAGAAGGGTACAATATGTTTCATTAGACAGTCGTTAGAAACTGGAGTCATTATTCTCTCAGTGCACTTACTGTCCTTTCTAACAGGAATTAAAAATAGACTGACAACTCGGTTATTGTTGGTAACAATAAAATTCAAACTCCACTGACCTGGATCAGTCAAACATGCAGAAACAAAAACAGAAGTAAACTACGAAGTTGATATTCATGATTTCTGGAGAGAACATTTTGTATTTTTTATTTTAAGACTTTATTGTACTATCTCCATAACGTCATAGCAACAAAGCATCGAAGATTCTGCCTCCGATGAACTACGCTTTCTACTCCGTATTATAGGTCATAAGGTCAGTGTTGTAGGTCAAAAGGTCAGTGAGTGTTTAAAAGTGTCTCTCTCGATCTTAGCAAAATAAATACCGTAATTTTCATTTAAATATATTTACCTTTATACAGATTTATAGCTTCAACTTGATGGGTCGAGTGTTATAGGTCACAAGGCCGGCGATCGTTTAAACGTGCCTAGCTCGATCTTAAAATAAATACTGAAACATTCATTAAATATATTTACCTGTATAGAGATTTTTAGTTTCAATTGGTGAGTTGAGTATTATCTGTCAAAATGAACTCTTATCTATTTACAGAGTTCTCGCACCTGCGGAAAATGTGGAGAGGAGTGACATTATAAAGAAACTTTCAACGATAGTAAAGTGTTTAGTTCGTTGTCAAGAGCAATAATCAAGACTCACCAGCTACTGTCTTACTGATCCAATAAATTAGTCTTTCATGCATATGATTAGATTTTTAAATTTAGCATTTCTAAGTACTGATCGTTCTATTAAAACCAGAGTCCAAAATCTACTTAAAACAGACATCCATTGAAGAAGAATATTGGCGTTAGCCAATGAGCCGGTAACTTAAAAAGAGCCAAGGGAAAAAAAAACTTTAATTTTCGCATTCAGTTTGCTCAATTTTCAGGTCAAATAAATTAATAATATTATCTTTTATTCATATAATCAATATTAAATTTTAACAGAATAGGAGTATCAACTCCCAATGTTATTTTCACGTCGATAGCCAAACACTGAAATTAATAAATGTCCATGAAGTCACTAATCATTTGTTCTGGAAAGCAGACATTTGAAATACAAAAATGTTATTTAACTTTTCGTCTTTGAAGTAAAAAATAAAGATGAATAATATTTAATAATAATAACCTCTAGTTTTTATTTTATACCTTCTTTGTTTAAGTAAATTAATACATGTATGTGTGAGTTTTTGTATATGAATCTGTATATGTGAGTGTGTGTATAATTATGTGCCTGTGTTTATGAGTCTGTATATGTGAGTACGTGTGTATATGTTAGTGGATGTATATGAACGATTTGTATGAGTAAATGTGAATATGTGTGTATATATATGTGTGTGTGTGTGTGCATGCGTGTGTAATATATATATATATAATGTAACACAATCACTCAGTCATACTCAAGCACTCAGTCACGTCCAATCAGGGTAGACAATTGATAAAGTACATAAAGAGTTTGAAGAACGAATGGTGGCTTTAACAATCAAAATCTGACTGTTCCCGTGATTGGTGACTCTGTGTGTGTGTGTGTGTGTGTGTGTGTGTGTGTGTGTGTGTGTGTGTGTGTGTGTGTGTGTGTGTGTGTATGTAACATATTTTCCCCGTTAAAATCATGGTCAAAGTTTCAGAAATAGTGTTCCTGTATTTATCATAGACAGTAGGCACAGTGCCTACAGAGTAATCTTGAGCGATATTTATTATTGAACCTGATCTGACGAATCTCGCTGGTGGTCCCAGGCCAAGATCTACAGATACTTTCTTGTCTGGGGGTCCCGGCTCAGCATGCAGTTAAAGACAAAGTAAATACAGTCTTATTGATTACTTTGTAGCGATACGTCAAGAAACGCTTGTAACTACAAGCAGGACACCGGATAACAGATAATCTACAAGAGATAACTATTACTCTGCATTACCTGCATATACATTTATTTATTTTTATTTTATTTTGTGTTTTTGTTATCAGCAACGAAAGCAGCAATACAAACAAAATAACAAATGTGAGGGGGGGGGGGGTATTGCGGATCCTAGCGGGGATAATCACTTATTCAACATTTAAAGAACAACTAATATGAACAGTTCAGAAGTGTGATCGGAGAACCTGCTCAGTAACTGAAAATATGTTAGAATGGAAGAAAGGAGGGGGGGGGCACTAAAACTATCATGTGTACAAGAGGAAAGAGAGTAGAATAAAAGCAATTAAAATAAATATAGTGGTAAATCCTTGAATATTAATTTATTTTATTAATGATCCTCCAAGAGACACCACTAGATTCTCACTTGGCAGATATTTTGGCGTTGTAAACGTTTTCACAATTCCACAACACAAAACAATGTTTACAGTCACATAAGGTTTTTGCAGGAGGAAACTTCTTACTAAAGAGAAGACAAATCCGACATTAATCTATATTTATCGAGCCCCAATCCAACCACTTTCTTCTCCAACGTAAGAGTATCAATATCAATATGCGTAAAAAGGTCAGTAAATTTAATAATAAATAATTTATTAAAAGAAAAACCAATTATACAAATGACAATTACAACGAAACAGATAATTTGACATCAATATTCCAAATGACAATTACAATGAAACAGATAATTTGACATCAATATTCCATGAACCCACATTCAGGTAATTATAGTTTACTCTCTACATATATAATAATAAAATTACAGCTAATGTTAGTAACAAAAATAGAGTCACAAATTGCAGGTTAGTCCTACCAGAGAATAGAAGTGGAGTTATTAGGATAGATTAAGTAGAGTTTCCACAATCTTTTCACTGGCCTCTTCAATCACGTCACAGTGTCAAAATGTCGGCGCTCAGCACGTGTTCCCGCCTCATGCACAAAAAAAAACACTGACACGTCATACTCTCAACAGACCTGACACTCTCTTGCCGTCAGTTTCTTGAGCAGAACACAATCACAATGATTGTGCTATCTTCACTGGACTGATATACTTAGCCTTCTTGCTTTGGTACATCAAAAGTAGGGGTGTAGCGTACTCCCTTACGCTTCCACACTCTGCAACACACTTTGCAAGTTTCCCGTGCTTTCCCGGTCACTCAAATCATGACTAGTGAACAAACGAAGGGTAGCTAGAAACTTGAAAGTTGAACTTGAGGCTCCACTTGAGACCCACAGCTCAGGGATGGACTCACGCTCACACTGAGACTCAACCACAACCAAAAGAAGAAGAAATCAGAAGTCATTTTTGCTGACTGCAACATACAATCAAGGAGCAAGCCTAAGTTTCTTATCAATACAATATAACTCAATTCTATCTGACACTCCATTCTCAAACTTTCTACAATTCCTGCAATGGTATTCATTAGCCCCATGCACACGGGTGCAATAAATACAATGTATCAAACAATGTCACATATTAATACACCACATGGCTGTAGCTTAGTTCAAATATTTGTAGTAAATAAATCAAGTTACATAGTACATCTTTACACAAGTATAACATATCAATAGAAAAATGTATGAAATGTTTCCAAGTCCACTCTCTCTCAATCAGTCAGTTTAAACTCACCACTCAAGCTAACGACTGCCTTCAGAGCTGGACTTCTCTCTTTGTTTTCAAATTCAAAAGTGAATAGACAGCAAAATTCTCTACTGCAAGTAAACTCCTTAAACTCAACCCATTGGCTAGTCTCGTTCTCATAAATCACAATCATTGGATAATAGTAAACTGCTCACTCAGTTTCCACTAGGTCTTCAAATCTAGAGTATTCTTCCCTTAGGCTGTTTACTTCAAACTAATACCATTAGGAGTGCCCAAGGTCGGGTCACTATGACAATTAATTAAAATTAAAAATAGAGAGGGGCAAATTTACTTTGTCATACCTTTAATATAAATTATTTTAATAAAAATTCTAGATAGTCAATGCTAACAAATATATCAATTAAAAACATCGTTTTCTATATAATATGCAGTGCTTTGCAATTAAATTACTCTACCAAAAATAAAATTACTGTTAATTAGTACATAATCCTTGCTTCCACAGAGTAATTTTTCACCTGATTCCTATAATATATGAACACAAGGAAGCATGTTACTAATGTAATTAAATTAAATGAATTTAGCTGTATTTTAATTTTAAAATGTATTAATTATATTATGAACAGAGGGAGAGAAAGAGACAAGAGAAAAAGAGTGAAACAGTGATTTTAGAAACCAATAAAAAATAAAAATCTTTTTTCACTTTCAACTTCAAAGGGATCGCTAACCTCCCCTCCCCCCCTTTTTTTTTTTTTGCCCATTGCAGTGCCAGGCACTAGCTTCTGATTACGTCCACCTTTATTTTAATTCAAATCGCGATTGTAGGTCAGTGCTTCAAACTTGCCTAAATGTGACACAGATAATCAAGGAAATATAATTATTTAAAACAAATAAACAAAGGAACTATTTATTTGTATATAAATGCATATAATTTCTTGATGAGTACAAATATAAATGAATGTGCCGGAAACCGTTTCGAATTGTTTAGAATTAAACAATTCTTTCTTTTGTAGCAGAGACAATACTCGTAGTGAACGAATGAAAAGTGGGTGTTTTGTGATTTTGTTCACTTCCCAAAGAGTTAATAGATTATAGTGACGGGGGCGTAACGGGATGGGGGAAATTGATTATCTCATTTCTATTAGAGGTATGTCAGAATGCGTGAACTAGTCACCTAGGCAAACTACGAACAATAGATACCAGACCTTCAACAAGTGATGTGGGTCATGTGGACATTAATTGTGCTGTTTTGTCATTTCTGAGGTTATGGGGTGATAATTGAGGCTGAAAAGGCTGGTCCTATTATAGGTTATTGGTTATAGCACAGTGTAACAATGAATTAGAAAAAGTAGGGCTCGTTATAATGTGGGGTAAATAAAAAGAGATTGTGAACCATATCCACCTGATTATACAGTTAAAACAAACACTTGACCAGTTAGTGTTCAAATGTTTATGCCATGATTATACAGTAAAACAAACACTTGACCAGTTAATGTTCAAATGTTTATGTCATGTTGATTCCAAAATAACCAGTAGTGGGCTGAGATCGAGTTTTACTTGTACTACATTTGAGGTGAAGTTAATTAGTGCAATCATTGCTTGCTTCAAACTTGGCTTTATCTGCTGGTGTGACAACAAAATATTGAGAACCGTGCTGAGATAATGAGGTTTATGTTGTCGTTGTTTTACAGAATATATTGACTTACCAGGGCCAACACACATCTAGGAACGTACACTGACAACTCCATAGTATTACTTCACATACCAGAAAACAAGGTACGTAACCCATTTTACGTATTAACAAGGTTATGTAACCCATTTTACGTATTAACAAAATTTCTCCATTTCCATCCATTCTTATGCATGATGTGATTTTTTTTTTTGCGACCGTCGATCAGGAGCGACAACGACGAGGACGACAGACGAATCCCTCTCCCCCATTCCCCTTCCCCAAGCGCGAAAGCCGGAAGCGCCCCCCCTACATGAATACAGTTACATCATAATTATACCTTTAGAGTTTTGAAAATAAAATAAAAATATATAATCTATTTTAGAATATTGTTATAATATAAAGACTAAAAATGTGGTGGCGTTTAAATTTCTTTAAAAGTTTCACTGTTTTTCATTAAAAATAAATAAATTAAATTTTCAGTGCTACTCATCACCTGTCACATATTTGTATCTAGCTTAACATTACAACTAATGAATATTTTTTACTTTAAAAAAAGAATGGTCATATATTATGTATACATTACATAGTAATAATGCATCAGTATAAGTTAATATAATTAGAAATAGAATGTGTAAATCGATGAAAGACATTCAATACTGACAGCAGAACTAGAAGCAATCCAGAAAGCGCTGACAATAGCAAGAAACACCCTAACAACCAAAACACACATACTCACACTCACTAACATCACTGCAAAATTTAGCTAACCCCTTCCAAACCACAAGAACACAATCACCAATGCAATATGCAAACACATAACTATACTAGAAAAATAAAAGAAAAAAAAAAGAAATAAAAACAACACTGTTATGGATCCCTAGTCACATAAATATAACAGGAAATGAAACAGTGGACAAAGGAGCAAAATATGGAAGCAAACATGGAATACCTCTAAACACCCCAATACACACATCAGAACTGCAAGCACAAATAAAAACAAAATCTTTAAAAACAAGTTCCCCACACCACACCACCCCTATTTAACATAACCTAAAACAGAGCAATATATAGACTAAGATACAACTCCATAAGATTTACACATAAACCAAACAATGAATCAAAATCATGCACTCACTGTAGAACAGACAACACAATAGAACACTTTCTACTACATTGTTACAAATACAGAGAAGAAAGAAAATGCTTGACTGACATAATGAGACTATTATATTTACCAGTTATCACACAAACACTACTCTTTCCAAATAAACATCACCAAGCCATCATCACATACCTCATTCACACAAACACACCTCACTTTCTATAAAATAAATATTAATAAAACCCACCACACACACACACAATTACACACTAACTAATAAAAAGGAAAACCACAAACTTAAAGGAATTACAAATAGCTTCCTCACACATATTATCTTTTATTTTAATTTTCTCTACATATATTAACACAACTCATAGGAAAAACAATGCATACAAACATTGAAACAGTATTAAAACATGTAAGTAAACTGTAAACACTGACAGGTAATTGGAAAACTTCCATAAAAAAAAAATTAAAAAAATAATTTTAAAAAAAAAAAGAGGAAAAAAAAAACAAAACACACACTTTTAATTACTCAAACATTTACACATCAAAATGTTCACTTCCAAGCTAAAACTCATAAAAGAAAGATATACCGCACATTCACCATAAAACACACCAGGAAGTACAAATTAATCTTCCCAAACATTTTTTAATTTTTTTTTATACAATTATACACTCACAATGGGGGGAACAATAGTCACCACCAAAACCAAACTCACCAACACAGCTACACCATACTTCCACCATAAAACACCCCACCCACCGACCTATACCCGACCCCAAAAGCAAAAGTAAACTTAAACTCTAACAAAGAATGCAGCTCAGTATATAATAAGACACTTGCAACTCATTCGAAATTAATGACAAAATCCAAAACTAATCGGAAATTGCTCTGCAACTGTCAAAAAAAAAAAAAAATTCACAATAAATGCAAACCTGAGCAATCAAAGAAAAAAGCATCCAAACACAACAACAGCACTACCCTCCTAGAATAACAGAGTAAGGAGGAAGGCCCCACAGGAACTCTACAGAAATTGAGAACATCAAGAAGATGAAAAGTTTCCACGCAATTCCTGTGGGAAAAAGAAGTCAACATAAAGAAGAAGAAGATGTCAAAGGTCTATTCATGAGGACTGCACTAAAATTCCAAAGGTCGAACTAATTCCATGTATGAAGATTTTTAGCCTGCCATTTCTTCAGAAAAAGGTAAAACATATCAAATTCCCAAACTATTATTGTACTAAGAATGCTGTAGAATAATTATGTATTTTTCATTTGATTTTGTATGAATTATTGCCATTTCCTCACGACGTTATGTGGTAATATCAGAGTATAAAATCAGACTAACACATACTCTGCGTTACTATAACCATTTGATTTATTGTGGCGCATACTGATATAGTGGGATGCCATTTCATCTCAAGGATGTGAAACTAATTGTAATGATTGTAACCCACAAATGCGTGGGTTGACAATTCCCCATTAATGAATTAGTCATTGTAAAATACGATCAAGGTTGAATTGTAAGGGATACCTATTTCTGTGCCACTCAAATGAACATGATCAGTGAATTATGGGCTGTACGCTGATAGAAATCATACTGTATTTCAGTGGGCTTGAGGTGTGTCATTTTATCTGCTACACACATTGTGTTGTGTCGAGGCAATTTCGGAGACAGTGCAACAGATTCTACGACATGCCAGTGATGGATTCTTTGTATGACTCTGTCAGGGTGGACTTCTCCGATAACTAAGACTTGTGTTTACAATCTATTACAAACTTTATGGACATAATAGGTGGTCTTGGAAGGCCATTCATATATTGTTTTACTATTTGATTGATGTGTTATTACATTGTAAATTATTAAATTTTATCTTCGTTATCTTAATAATTGAACTTGGCTTAATTATTATAAAAACCATAAGGGTTGGTGGGGGTGGAAACGTATGTGGATATGAATGATTTTCTTTATGTGTAATCAGTCAAAATTAAGCGCTATCACATTAATTTACTCAAGCGTTATTACGAGCACACCCGGACTGACAGGACAGATACTGCTCCACCCCATCTTGTCGGAGTAGTATTGACAGTAAAGTAAATAGTAGGAAAAAACAATGATGATGCAGATTTTCTTAGTCGCAATATCGCCCCTAAAGGAAATAGATGTAAGCAGTCATTTGCACACACCCCATCCAATGACCCTGCTAATTTAGACTTCAGACCGTTGACCCACTGAATATGCTGTTCTCATAAGGTCAACACTTAAATTTCGCCACGGGATCATACTGTCGCCGAATGATAACTATTCATAACTCACTTGATATTGTTAATTATTTGAATTTGTAGCTAAATGCTTTGCTTGTTGAACTATGTAAAAGAAACAGTATTCGTGTATATACACTATTTTCTGAAGAATAATTTAACTCGTCACGTGTGAGAGGAATGTATGCCGTTATCTCAGTATCTCCTATTTACTCAAGTTCATCGTTATCGTTACTATTTTGTGTTTTGAAAGTATATTTTAATTCTATTGTAACTTCATATTAAATCGTCATTAATTATTGAAATTATTATGAATATTTATCATATCTCCTTCTACTGAACCTAATGTATTTGTATATATTGCTAACCCTGTACGAGTACTATTTTTATCGTTGGTGTTAGTGTGGGATTGAATAAACTTGGAACCCCAATTTTATTCTTAGTTAGGGGTGTCATATAATGGTTTATGTAGCCTACACTCACCATCTAAAAATAGACTACACACAAACCTACCTTCAAGAACAGCTGACCCTTATTCTCAGGCTGTGAACCCTAATATTCAACAGTCCAAGCAAACTGACCTTAGAAGTAACATGTACCTTGATTCCTAGCGTGAATAAGCTAAATTAGACTAACTCGTATTGCCAGCTATCAATACAGCAGGAAACTATCCTTTGTATGTATTACTGCCAGAGATATGTGGTTTTGCTTGCTTAATATTATATTCATGTTTATCTCTTGACATTAAGTATATTTTATATTGTTATATTTTGCTTATGATATTAAAATGAATGATGACCATGTTAAGTAAGAGTTCTGTCAGAGAACACATTGTGTAGTATACATGAACTGTATTGGTTTTCTGTAAGAGTATTTTGCAACAAGAATTTTCAGTTAACCAGCACTCCTCATTCTGTGTAATACAATAACTGTTATGGAATTCATGAAGGTTTTGTATACAATTAGTATATTGGTTTTCTGTAAGAATTTTTTTTTCTTGCAACGAGTATTTTCAGTTAATCATTGCCTTCAATCCCTGTAATGCAAATCAATTTTGGAATTTGTTGATGCATTTATTGTAAATGATACATTTAGTGTCTTAAGTTTCTAACATATGTTTGTCTTTATATTATTCATAAGACAGCAAATGCTAATATGTAAAGTAAAAATATGCCATGCACAATTATGGCTTATAAATTCAGTGCAGAGGTATAAAATATGAATTGCTATTAGTAAGTATGAAGCCATAATTATAAGTGGATTTATTAGAAAGCAAGGCAGTCCAGTTGAGAGATCTTAATCTGGATTAGAAAAACCAAGAGTAAGCTGTAACTGAAATAAAGCTACAGCTAGTCCAAATTTTATGGAAACTTTCTTGAATAGAGAAATGATTTATGTAATTTAAAAGCTACAATTCTTTAAATAAAATAATAATTTATCAAAAGATAAAACATTGCACTCAGAAAACTTTTATCCATAAAAATTAGTTATTTTATTTTTAAAAACAAATATTAGTTATTTATTATTGCTTCTAAATATTAGGTAAATTTGATTAAATATACTATTCAGTCAATTTTGTTGTATATGACAAGGTTACTAAAAAGTAAAATAACTCAAAATACCAAAACTCAATTATTTTTCACTCTTTTTGTTTTTCTCTGTTTGGAATTTTGTGTTCTATATGTGTTACATGTATTACTGGAAGGACCCGCCTCTCTGAATGCTGTAGAAGAGTTATCATTAAATAAAAGAGATCTTGCACCACTGTAACTAGACCCTGCATAATCCTTCAGAGATGCCCTCGGCAGTACTGGTGTTACTAAAGATTCATTTTTCTCCAATTCAGAAGTGAGTGACAGGCAGCTGTGTTCATTCTGTGTGCCAAAAGTTTGCTTCTCTACTCTATGCCTTGTGCCTTTCTTGGGACACAGACTGTTGTTCTGAAGTACAGGAGTCTTTGGTCCAATGTGGAACAGCAAGGGTATGGTGACTCTGTAGCTGCACATCATGACAAGTATGACAAGTATGGTGACAATGAGCAGCATCATGAACAAAGGCTGCCACTGTGCTGGAATTTCTGAGAAGAATTTTTTCAGGCCACGGCCTAGACCAGAGAACAGCATTTCGGTTGGGTGAATGATGCAACGGGTCATAGCAGACAACAGCACCTAAACAATTATTAAAAAATTTCTGTGGTACTAAATGCAATGAGGTTTTTAAAAATATATTTCAATATATATTTGAATAATATGTTTAAAACAACATTAAGTAAAATGATTTTGTACAAAAAATGCTTATAAACAAAATTTTCAACCTAATCTTATCTCTGTTTTTTTTCCAAAAAACAATAAAGTTTAAATGAGAAGATCTGCCTGGCTAAAAGAGTTATCATTAAGCCTACTTATTTCTTTGTCTATTGAGCCAAATACATTTTCTCTTTTATCCTATTGAACTCAGTCAAGTAAATCTTTTTGTCTTACTAAAGTAAGCCAATCAAAATTTTCTCTTTTGAATCAAGCAAAACTTTTCCCTTTGTCTTATTGAGTCAAGCAAATTATTCTCCTTTGTCAAGAATATCTTATTCCTATGATTTATTTTCAATCAAGCATACCATTTTTTTTTATGACTTATTGTATCAAGCATATCTTATTTCTGTCTGACCTTGAGCCAATGTATAAGAGTAGGACACATCTCAATGCCAAGTCTTACTGGAAGTCATGCATGTCTTAATACCATTACCAAGTCTTAATGGGTGAGGGAGTCAGGCATAACTTATTCTTAATACCAGTCAGGAGTCAGGCACATCCTAATGCCAAGTCTTTGAGTTAGGCCTATCTTAATACCAAGTTATGGGTGCTTGAGTCAGGTATATCTTATTCTTACTACCTCAAGCACATCTTAATGCCAAGTCTTACTGGGAGTCAGACACATCTTAATGCCAAGTCTTACTGGGAGTCATGCACAAAATATTGCCAAATCTTACTGGAATTCAGTTGCAGCTGGAGTAACAATAGTTTCCTTTGCTGAATAAAGTTATTTTCTAAGATTAATTTTCTACATATGGCATATGTGAATACAATTAATAAAAGTTTTCGCCAAGAAAACTCAAAGTAGAAAGAAAAAAAAAAAACCAATCAAACAAAGGACCCTAAATATATTAGCATAATTTTATGCAAGAAATGTTAAAATAAACAAAGTATAGCTTATTTGTTTCTGTTATATTTAAATCAGAAATATTTAGGTATATAATATTAATATTTCTTTCTTTTATATTAAAATAATAAATATTTATTTAATATAAATAGTTATATAAATTATAAGAGTGGAAAAACACTCAGTCAGGAACATAGAGATTCGTAAGAGTACACTCAATCTGACATATGGAATTAAATGTTTATAACTTTTCAGTGTTATGCAAGGAGGTGAAATGCAGTACATGTAACTTCAAATTTAATCAAATAGTTAAAAATGTGATAAGTATGGAAACTTAATATACATGATCATGTTTGACCTAAAACTCTCCTGGACCATGCATAATTGGGAGTTCTGCTTCATACATATGTTAGCATCGGAAGTAATCTGACACCAAGACATCTGCACATATACAGCGATGACTTACTGAATGTAAAAGACAAACATCAGTCATTTATACTACAATTATGAACAAACTTCTTGAAAAAAAAATTCTTTCTTTTAACAAAACTGTAATTGTAAATGACAGTTAAAAAGCTTCAGAGCATATCCAACATTCTATCTGAAACATGTAAGTATAACTATAAAAATTGTAAAACTATTTGTACATCATATGTGTATTGCTGGTATAAATTGGCAAAACCTGCATCCAAAGTAGAAATTTCCTGTATTTGACTAGTTTCAGTTCACCCTGCCCTCCTTCCAGATAAGTATTTCTTAAGATAATATTTATCCTGTAAATAAAACTCTGATTCTAAACAAACAAGTCAGTTAAATCAACAAGCAGCAAAAAGAAGTCAGATACCATATGAAATTGTTGAACATTAAAAATCATGAATAAAAAATTTATGCTGAAAATATAATGCTTAAGGTACTTATTCATGCTGATTATAATATTTCAATTATTAATTTTAAAATCATTCAATCATATGTGTGATCTGTATTTTATCTGTCAATCACAATAAAAATACCTCAACTTTTCTAAACCACATTACCTCAGTAGGGCTCAGTGCTAGGTACTTGGAGAAAAATCTGCTATATTTAAATTTTGTCATGCTGCAGATGCTTACTGTACACAAATTTTTATTTTCATGACATTGATGAGGGCTGTCAAATGCTTACACTTGTTACAGTACACTAATTTTTATTTTCATGAAATTGATGAATGTTGTCAAATGCCCCCAGGTGATTTTTAAAGAAAAATAATTTAAGAATGTGATCACGTCAAATAGGTTTGCTTTCATGAACTGTTAAATATTTTATGAATGATTTAATTTTAAAATGGCTAAAATTAAAAAATGTTAAATCATTGGTTGTGTCTAACATTTTACTCATGAGTCTATATGCTTTATAATAGTTATGCATCCTGATCAAGCTACAAGGTACCTACTGGTAACAGTACCAACCATATCTTAGGCATTCACTATTGCAGTAGACTTTATTTTCAAGTTTTAAAATCTAGTCTGGATATTCTAATTTCTAGTGATAATTATATCACAGTTGGACAGAAAACCCCAGAAGTATAGCAGTCTTTTATTTTAAGAAATCATCAAAATGCAAGTACACAACTGTGTTGTTTTTTAATTTCAAGAAATTGTCTGTGTTGACATAATGATAATTTACCATAAGTGGAGTTATCTCCCACAAAGGGTCCACAAAGAGAGCATAATAATAGTGATCACATGGGTTTCCATGACTCCAAGACAAATGCTGACTTAGCCAAAGCCTCAGAGTCTGAAATAGTGTCAAACCCTCAGGCCTGCACTCTGATGGAAGACCCTGTAACCAGACACATGAACACACACTCTACATCACTGCACATACAGTATGTCAACAAATAACAATATACAATATGCATACACTTCATCAATATACAAATGTACTGAAACATATATATACTACATGAAATATATACACTTCACCAATTCATAAAGAGCAACAAAACACTGCATGAAATACATTCACTTCATCAAATACAAAATGCAGCAAATATTAATATTATACTGCATGAATTACATACTTCGCCAGTTCTTAAGTTAAAGTGCATCAATATACACATAGGCCTACAACAGTGCAAGACAAGCACCTGAAGATGAATAGATGTGTTACATATTAAAGACATAAGTACATTAATACATATGTACACACAAAAGCATCAATGCATATTATGTCAAAACATAAAAATATTATGATAAGAAATGAGTGCTTAAATAAATATATTTAATTAATACTTTTTTGCTGTACAATAAATTCCAGTAAATGTCACAAAATAAATGAATAATATTATCATATACAATAATTAAGGCATGCAGTAAGCATTATGTGTGTGTATTTGTGTGTGTAACAATATAATTAAAATTAATACATGTTAAACAATTATTGAATTAATACAAGTTGCACATTTTTTACAGATGTGAACAGAACAGAATATAGCTAGTGCTAATAAAACAAGAAATGTTTAAAAGAATATGTTATTTATGTAGGTGTACATAAATATATGTGTGCTGTGCACATTTAAATATACTAAACATTTTTTCTGTGTATTAACTATTATTATGCTAGTGTTTTATTTATATTTAGGCATTAATAATTATGTATTATTAGATATTATGTTTACATATGCAGTGCTAGATGTAAAATAGTACTTTTTCTTAAGAAAAACAAAAATACTAACACTAGTACTACTATTACTATTAGTACTAAAAGCAAAAATACTAACACTAGTACTACTAAAAACAAAAATACTAACACTGATACTACTATTGTACTAAAACTAGTACTACATAGGTACATGTAGTAGTTATACTTATAGTCACACAAAAACTGAAAAAGGTTTTGCTTGATGCATAATAATTTTCTTCTTTAGTTTAATTATTTATCAGGAAATATAGTCAGAAATTTATAAAATTAGCTTAAATTAAAAGTATTCACATTCCTGAAAGATGTATACAGATCCTTTTTATTATTTTAAGGATATGTCAAATGATATTCCACACTGACAAGTGACATCCAGCATTCTAATTTCTATTTCTAATGTACACATTTCTATTTTTAATGATATTTAATTTACTACTAGTAAAGAAAAAGAAACTGTAAGTGAAAGATAAGAGTTAAGTTTTCCTACTTTGCAAACCAACTTTGAATGAAAGTACCCAACACATTAATTTATAGTAACAATAATAATTTTATACTTATGCATACTGAAGACTTACAATTCTCTGTTCTATAATTTTATTACTCACTGCTGATGCTACAGCTGCTCTGTTGCCCACAGCTGTTTGATACAGACGCATGAACTCCCATGGAATGCTGAAGCAAATCAAAGCTAAAAGAACATACACCATAAGTATGTATGGGCTCCAGAAGGCACTTTTAAAGTCACAGTGATCAGATTTTATGCTTTCAACAATACTTGTCAGTCTTGTGTCTCCTTTTATCTCTCTGGCATTATCTGTGGACTTTTCATCTGCTCCTCTTCTAATGCTGACAAAGTCACTGCTAGTATAATTTCTTAATTTTCTACAAGTGCTATATTCTTGTTGACTTCTTTTAGTTATAAAACTTCGTAATATGATTATTGCAAGAAATGATACTGAAAAGCCAGCAAAAAACAATATACTGTGTTTATTTATCAGTTTTGAAATGTTTGCAGCAACCAGATAAGTGTAATCTGAATATTTCATAACCAGTTCTCTGATTATATCTATTCCTTGCATACAATCTTCAATTGCATGGAAGTAAAGAATTTGTAGCAAAAACTCAGCTAGTGAGGAAGGACAATTTGGAGAATCAGGGGTTGAATTCAAAGTACTTTCAGTTTTAATCCAGGAGGGCATAAGCCATAAAAACAGATGAGAAAAGTGTGTTGTTTCTCTTTCTTCTTTTCTTGAGCATGTTTTAAAGATGAAGTCTGGTGAAAATGACAGAAAACATTATTTTTATTTATTTTTTTTAAGGCAAAAAAATTAACACAATATTCTTTGGTTAAAGTGTTACATATATTAAGTCATTAATATGATTGGGGGGGGGGGTGTTTAAAATTATGAAACATTACTGATTTATTTTATTAATTTAATTCTATTTTTAGGCATGTCTATAACTGTTAACACACAACAGTCCTCATTCATTACTGATTTGTTACATTTTCCCTGTATTATGAGACAGTGTACAATGCATTTTAAAGTGTGCTACTGCAAATGAAGGCATATGATTATGAGTAACATATTTTGGCATGGGTTGTTGTTGAAATATTTTTGTGTGATATTCAGTTGTGTTCATATTTAAATCCTGTATTGTATCTGATTAAAATTAAAATAATGTTGCATTTCTGATTTTGAAAATATTACATAGTATATAACAAATAAGTGAATGTACAATTACCTAAATACTATGTGTAGTATTACTATTACTATTACAAGTATTAGGTTGCAAAAAAACGTAGGCTAGCTATTTTAGTGCGCAGAGTATACATGAAATGGTATGGGCTTTATCTATTAAGAGAAACAAAAATACGATCAAATATACCATTTTTATGCTTTAAATATAATGCCGTTAGTGACAGTAAGATAATGACCACAGCAAATACTAGATGCCTCTTCAAATTTGCCGCCATTTTAATTTTACAAAATATATGTACCACATTAAGTATTTTAAAAAATATTTGCTGCTAATTTCAAACGTTGCCAAGGTAACAGTCTGAATATTTTAATTTTATTGAATATTCTATTTATTTTTTACAAAACCAATTCTCCCCCCCCCCCTTTGATAAAACAAAGTTTGCGATTTGATTTATAATGCAGTTAACATCAGGGGACACTACTTTTGATTTTCATCTCGTGATTATAGTCCATAAAAACTTTATCAATTCTCGATTAAAAGTTATTACCATTTAGGAAATTTTTTATCATGAAATATAGAGAATATGGCTACAGAAATTAATCCGGAACAGGTTTGGTTGTTGTAGCTTTTTAAAAACATTTTGTTATATTTTAATAAAAAGTACTTTCGCTTTTCATATACACACCACAGTAATTGTCTTATGACTTGGTTATACAGACCTACTTTATTCTCGTAATTAAATCATGTGTCTAAGAAGTTATAAAAATCGTTCTCAAAGCCTTGAACTTTGTCACAATCACTAAAATGATTATTTGCACCCATCCACTCATCTCTCAAAGGTTTTCATTCAACCCTGAATTTTCATAAAAATGTTTCGAAATAAAATAATTTTTAATCATTTTTTCCCCCCTGAACTAAAATTTACATCGACATGTTTTTATGTCAATGTACAAATGCCGCACATTGGTTCATTTAACACTACACCCATCTCTTTTCTTTTCTTGCGTAGGTACTTTGATACTATGATAGTGGCTAGATACGCGCACGCACACACATGATTACTAATATTAAGTTTTAAAACTATTTATTTGAGAAAGTTAATTTAAAACGGCTAAAAGCCCTGCTGTTTTTATGTTCACTCACATTGTGGTAATTCTTCAGCCATGCCTAATTGAGATGCATGTTGTTAGGAATTGTAATTGCTACTAATAGAATTCCATGTGTTTTTACTTTGTTTCCAGTATAATAGTTAATACATATTCAGTGTTTAATCATTAATATTTAAAGAAAATAAACTTTGCTCTTGTTTGGTTCTAAAGAGCATATGCTCCTAGTTTTGGGTAAGGTATGATTTAAATAATATGTCTGGTCAACTATGAATTTAATTTGTGTGATTAACAGTTAAATAATATGAGGCTACATGATGTTCATAGTAAAGCTTCACAATTTGTCTAGTATTTAAACAAATGTATAATAGTTAAGAAATTTTGTAGTCAAAGATAAAAAAAATAGTAAACTGTCATAATGTCAGTTTATCATTTTAAAGTGAATGTGATTTCAGTTGTCATATTTATTTTTTCTCCAGAAAATGGATGGAGGAGAGGAGAGCCAGTCTGATGTTAATACTGTCACAATACCTAACCGATTGGCAGAACTTATGCTGGTAGTTGGTATTGATGACAATACAGGTCTTGTTCCACTTAACAAAAAAGACTTTGATGTATGTAAATTTTGCTTTAGATTGCTATTCTTTTCATTGAAATAAATGTGTATTACACTGCAAAACACTAATTTGCAACACTTGAAATATGGGAGTTCTTGACATTTTTATCCCAAACCATGCAAAACACTCTCCTGATGTGGACTTATTATATACAACTTTACCTATGTATTATATTTATAGTATCATTCAAATAGCAAATAGCTCACTTGAAAATGCAGTACTATCCATCTTCCAGTTACACATACTTATCTGAGTTTATATGTCTAATGATTAAACTTTTTAAAATATTAAATGAATTAAATGAAATGGACATTGAAACTGTCTATAAGATTTAAGAGTTCTCTCTCTAGCCCTCTCAAATCTGGGTGCATTGAGTCAAGATGCAGAAAGAATTGAAAGTTTATTAAATGTAATATTTTTGGAAAGTTGTAAATAAATAAAACTGTAGTGATAGAAAGGGAACTTTGTTATTTTAAGCAATTAAATCTAAAATTTAGTTGGAAGATTAATTCAAAGCTGTAACTGAATATTCAGATTTTTAATTCTTCTCTCTTATTGTCTTAAGTCAAAAGAAGATTTTACTCTGCGTTTAAAAATTCTTGAATATTTATACTTGTTTATTTTTTTTATTGCATATTACAGTATTTTAAATGCTTAAATAAGCATTCATTTATATTTTATTACTAGTAATATATTGAAATAATGAAAACTGTTTTCCATCTTTCATGAAAATCATACTCTTCTTACAAGGTATTATTATACTGTAATTAATACATTTTATTTCATTTTGCATCACAAATAATTTTTATGGGGAAAAAAAATGAAAGATAAAAATTATTTATTTTCAGCAGTTGTTGTAACTTCAAACTTATTAAGAAAGAATTCAGTATGCTTTTATTTGAGTGTTTAATGCTATGTTAGAATAAAAATATATTTGTATTATTGGTAATCTCACAATTAGATTTAAATTTTATACATTGAAACTATAATTTTTCTTATTGAAATTTAGCAGTTAAATTTCTGGTGAATTGTACTTTAGATGAGTGACGAAGACATCTTTACAGATCTCCACTTCCAGAATTACCAGGCTCATGTCCTGGCAGCTGTGACTGCCAGAAAGGCCCTCTACTTTCAACCCTACCTAAAGGAGGATCCCAATTACCCTCCTTACTATAATATAGGAAAGCCTGGTTTCCGTTTTCATCAGGCAAATAGGAATGCAACAGAAACTCAAAGCCAAGGAAGAGGACCAAAAAACAAGTAAGCTATTTACTTAATTTTTTAAAAAGTTTGTTGCATGTTGTGGTCTTACGCATTTCATGCATCAAAATCTTCTACATTGCAAATATAAAAATAGAAGCCAGTTTGCTGCACCAGATCAGTGCATCAACAATTAAAACTGTGGCAAAAACTGTTCACTTTGAATTTATTGAGTGACAGTCCATTATAACAGAAAATGCTAAAATTGCTGAAGTTACTTCTGACATCCTGAACAAACATGACTCTCAGAACAAGGGGGGATTTATTACTATGAATTTAGAATTGAAACATTTTCATTCAGTCTTTCAAAGACAAAGAAAGCAAAAGTGGGGATTGACTTATTTAAAATTATTCTGATGCTCAGATTATCTCTGTTTATATTATCATGATTGCGAGGTATAATTTTAAAAATTATATGTTTAGTTGGGGGTGGAGAAAAAGTGGCATTGTGTTTATTATGTTGATTTGAGATTATTGAAAGCTGTTTTAGACATTATCTGAAGTGAATATCAAGGAAAATGAAGTTCAGTATGACTACATTATAAAAAAATATTTAATCTAAGTTAAAAAATTCATATAGAAGATACTTTTGGCATTTTAATTTTGAGATCAGGTATCATCATATGCTGTAGATTTGTCAAGTACTGATTAACAAAGACTAATTGCAGCACAAATAAAGTTTTTCATCATAGATTTGTGTAGCTTTCATTAACAAAATTTAAATTCCTTGCACATATTTAAGAAATGTTTGAAATTATGAGATATATTATACCAACTAACCAGCCGATAATACTAAACCACCAGAGGCCTCACAGTATGAGTTATTTCCCTTGTTATTTTAAAGTTAAAATATTTTAATTATTCATTCTATGCATTTCTTTTATCTATCAGCTAAACTCAGTTTGATAGGTGATCTGTTACCTAATTAGTAATAATATAAATATCTTGTTAAAGATTTGATGATTACTTTCTTAAACAGGGAGATTTTCTGGATTTTTAGAGTAAAGTGGGTGTCCCACTGTCATGCAAACACTGAAGAGTCTGCTGTTCAACACTTTCATCAAGCAAAAAACCCCCGATTCTATTTCCATCAAGCAAAGCCATCAAGCACATCAATCACAGTTTGCCTTTTTATCACAATATCAGTCATAATCCCAAGATGGCAGTTTCATCAACAACCCAATGCCCAAGGATATCTAAAGACAGAATGGGAAAATGTACTATGTTATACAGAGATAAAGGGATTCTTTGGAACCCCAAACACTAACTGCTTCCATTAAACAAGCAGCCATTGTCACAACTATTATTGCTGATGAAATAAGTTCATCTTCTGATGATAGCTCACTGATAGAAATTTTGTAGTTCGCAGGCCATTTTATGGAATATCATACATTTGTGTCACATGATGTCTTGACCATGTGATTAAACAATTACATACATCAAATTCATGCTGCATGGTCTGTGTGACAGCATCATGCAATTGTTATTCAGTTATTTGATGAAAATGATTGACCATGGGACACATGCTTTAGCTTGTATTATTCAAAAGCTTGTTTGCAGATATTAGTTGAACAATTGAATGTTTTAGTTTCTATTAAAAAACATTATTACATTATGTTAAAAACCATTAGGATTAATTTCTGTTAATAAATACTATGACATAATGTTAACAGTATTTTAATTGTTGTACTCTATGACAACTCGTATACTTTTCAGCTCCTAATAAACAGAATGTACTTTGTTTCTAGCCCTTATGGAGGAGGAAGGGCTCTGTCTGTGAGTCCAGCAGTCATTACCCATCACTTGAAGAAACTAGAGCCAGGCGAAATGAGTGCTTTTGTAAAGGGAGCGGACTTGCCAATATCAGAAGATGTAATTCGCTCCATCACAACATTTTGTTTTCCTGGTTTGTGACATGCTTTATGAATTAATGTAATGATCATCTGTATTTTTTTTAGTAACAAGTGCATTATGATTGTTTAGAACTTTGTTTCTATAATTTTATCATAACTAGTGAGTGTCTATAATTTTATATATAACTAGTGAATGTCTATAATTTTAACATAACTAGTGAATGTCTGTAATTTTATATAACTAGTGAATATCTATAATTTTATATAACTAGTAAATAGCTATAATTTTATATAACTAGTAAATAGCTATAATTTTATATAACTAGTGAATATCTATAATTTTATATAACTAGTGCATTGTGATTATTTATCCTCTGTTGTACCTAGCAAGTTTATTAATTATTAATTAATCAGTAATCACTAACATTTATTTATTTATTTATAATTAATTAGCTCAGTAACATTCTATCAAATTTAGGATGTCTGGATTTCTTTAACATTGCATTAGATTAGAAATTTCTTTGATTCCAATAGAGACTCCTGGGAAAATGAAGAGACAGGTTACAGTTAAATAATAAATGAGTATTTTATTACAGAATGGAGAGGCAGGATACAGTTAGTATCCTGTAGTAGTTTATTTATAGAATGATGAGAGAGAACACAATTCAATAATAAGTGGATAGTTTGTTTACAAATAATGTTGTTGACTACAAAATGAAAATTGCTTGACGGTAGTGTATTTTCAATTTTATGTGTACATTCACATGCATAATGTGTACATTTGTGTGCATGCATGTGAGAGAGAGAAAAAAAATCATACACTCAGCAAAAGTGTTTATAATAAGTAGTTTGTATCATCATCATCATCATCATATCAGTGTGTAAAGCTTAAAATCATACAATCTGCAGAGTAAAAGCAAAACTACTAAGCAGTAATAAAGAATGCAATTCAACCTGAAAATCCAAAATGAGTTTAAGGTACACAATATTAGAACAACTCAGAAACTCAGAGTTTCAGCTAAATAGACATCATGAGGACAATACTGTTATTAATACAGTGATATATGAAAAATATAATGAGTTATTTTCATCTATTCAAATAAGTTTATCATAAATCAGTAAGGTTAATTGTTTCATTATTTATTTGTCATTAGTAAAGCTGTACTGCCCTGATGGTGGCTGTTTACTGAAATGAGGAGTAGTTGTTTTTTTAATGTTGTAAATTTTCATGTTTCATTATGTACAATCAGCAGAGGAGTTTGTTTTTTATATTGTGTATGTATAAAGTGTTGTACATTTTCATGTTTTATTATGTACAATCAGCAGAGGAGTTTGTTTTTTATATTGTGTATGTATAAAGTGTTGTACATTTTCATGTTTCATTATGTACAATCAGCAGAGGAGTTTGTTTTTTATATTGTGTATGTATAAAGTGTTGTACATTTTCATGTTTCATTATGTACAATCAGCAGAGGAGTTTGTTTTTTATATTGTGTATGTATAAATAAAGTGTTGTAAATTTTCATGTTTCATTACATACAATCAGCAGAGTAGTTTGTTTTCAGATAATGTCAATGTATACAAAGACCGTCCTGATGACATCATCCATTTTCTTGTGCTGACAGACCTCTCTGGCAACAAAACTTATGCTACTTGCATTACATTCTACAAGAAATATATTATAGAAAAGGTACATGTAAATTATAGAAATGATGCTTATAAAATATAGAAAGGTACATGTAAAATATATAAAAGGTTTTAGTTCTTAAGCAATAGAATAAGTAAAAGTTAGGCTTGATCTTTCTCAAGTTTGATGTAATAAAAGTCAATATCTGATATTAATTAGAACAGTAGTGAAATTTTTGTAGAATAAGAATAGAAGATGTAAATAGAAGATGTATATTTACTGTGAGTAATCCAAGCTAATATAATTGACACAACCATGTGAAAAATATATTGCTCAATGAAAATACACAGAATACGTAATATGCTTTTCTTCATTAGTGCAGATTAAAAGGTAATATCAATATGTGCTTAGTTATTGTTGTAAGATATTTTTGTATGAAGATTTTAGTTTTCAGCCCAATTTTTCTATTGTAAACTACAGAAGTTTCAATTTATTTTCTGTACTGATGACAAGAACTAATATTGGTCTGATTTTAATTTATTTTCTGTACTGATGACAAGAACTAATATTGGATTTATTTTAATTTATTTTCTGTACTGATGACAAGAACTAATGTCAGACAGGTTTTAATTTATTTTCTGTTTTGATGACAAGAACTAATGTCAGACAGGTTTTAATTTATTTTCTGTACTGATGACAAGAACTAATGTTGGACTGGTAGTGCACTTGAAATTTATTATGAAATTATTATGCACACTTCAGTGATACATATTTTCTTTTCCTTTTAGGGAAGCAAAGGCAGTTTGATCTACACACTAGCAGAAAAAGATTCACACAAAAATTCTCAAGAGCAGCACTTATGTTTCTTCCCTCAATGCTGTGTAGTGGTCTCCAAGTATCCATATTTTTATGTCATGAAAGAAATCCTCTCATGGTATTCTTGCTTATTCCGATATGACTGTATTTTTAAAGCAGGAATATAATTCTTAAAAATTCTTATAGAAGATACACTTTTCACATTTTAATTTTGAGATCAGATATCATCATTTGCTATAAATTTGGAATCTATCCCCTCTAACTATGCTTCATTTATTATAATTGTGTGAAAGAAATCCTCCCTTGATGTGTTAGATATTCTAACATTTGTGAAGCCACAATTTTAGAATTCCTTTGATTCATTTCTGCCAGATTTAAGTATGATAATTATAATAAATCAAATTATCATTACTACTGCATGTTTTTCACAATAGAAGCACTCTCATTTTGCATGGGTTTTTAACTTATCACATTATATTATTATATTACAACCAATATTTACAGATATAATAGCATATTCCTGCTAAACCTTTTCAGTAACAAATTTTGTTTAGAATAGTATTCCCTTATAGACTTTATTATATGCACACATACTTTATTTTGTTTGAAATAATAGGTTTATTTTTACAATGATGTGTTTTCATTGGTATATATTTTTATATAATGATTTTAAGGTATATTAAAACTTTTTGACTGTGTAAGGAATATATATTATGGAATTTATTTTATAACAAGATTGTTATGTGTTTCATCATGTTTGGCCTTCAGATTTTCCCCTTTTTTGCACAATGCTTAGAGAGACTTACAAACTTTACTGCTTTTCATCAAGATTTCATTATAGAAAAACTTTTAAACTGTACTCCATTTCAGCAAGATTTCATTACAGAAAGACTTACAAATTTTCCTTCTTTTTATCATGATTTCATTATAGAAAGACTTATAAACTTTACTTCTTTTCAGCATGATTTCTTTAGTGAAAGACTTACAAACTTTACCTCTTTTTAGCATGATTTCATTATAAGAAAGATTTGCAAACTTTACTCCTTTTTAACATGATTTCATTAGAGAAAGACTTACAAACTTTACTCCATTTTAGCATGATTTCATTAGTGAAAGACTTACAAACTTTACTTCTTTTCAGCATGATTTCTTCAGAGAAAGACTTACAAACTTTACTTCTTTTCAGCATGATTGGCCATGTAGAAAGAGATATGGAAGAAATGTATTCATTTGTGAAAGATTTCACCTACACCATGACCATGTGCCCAGTCCCACCTGCAGGAAATGTTATCGTGGTTAGGGGCCAATTTTATTTGTTATTATTTGAATAGAGTTGTCTTTTCATGATTTTGTTTCATTGGGGAGATAAAAATAAATCTTCATATTGCTCCCAATAACATATTTCCTACTTTTGATTCCAAATTGCAAGTGCCCATACTGACAGGATTGTTCCACATTTCCTCAGTCCATTCTCACTACCCTGTTCACCAAATGACAATAGAAACTTCTCTGCATGTTTGTCTTACTCCATCCTTTACAACTGTGCTTTACATTATCTCTGATTTTTTGCTTTTGTTTTGTTCCATAACCATTCAGCTGTGTTTATATAAGATTTTTATTTTATTTTAAACTCATTTTGTGCTTTTGGTTAGAAATTTAATATTTTGTCTTTCAGGCATTGGCAATGAGAATTTTATTTTCTTACCATAAGCCCTTGAGCATGGGAAAATTTTTGTTGTTGAAGACTCTCCACAGGCATATATCAATGAGATGTTGAAAAAAATGTAAATTGATAAAAATTAAAATATAAAATATTACAAAATAATCAGGTAGACATTACATTTATAATGATAGAATTTACAGTAAATTAAATAAACTATATTAGAAATGTATGTGAACTGTGATAATTTTCTAATCATCCTATTTGGGAAATATGAAAACAATAAAATATTGCACTGGATAGAGTGACATAATACTCTTCAAAATTATTTTCTCAACACAAAATGGTTAGTCATTTTATTTCATGTTCACAGAAGGTATGCAAAAATATAGCATTTCTTTCATCAAGAGAGTAAAATGGCCTTGCATATCACAAGTGCTGTTTCAAGCCCTTGGATAACTGTAATAGCCTGTGGCTTTATTTTGTCAGCTTCTGAAAATGTGTACAATTAGGAATTAATAAAACATCAGTTTTTATTTAATCTGTCATTAAGGCTTTTTTTATTTCAGTTCCAGTGAGATAAGATTCTAGATTCTTTACACTTACATTGGTGAAGAGTATTTTCCTGCAGAGTACTTACGTTTTCTATATTTTAAGTTTGTTCCAGTTAAATGTAGTAAGTTGAGGTTGTTCCTACTTATTTTATTGGTGCACAAATTTATGACAGTTTGAATAATTCTAACATAAATCCATTAAAATCCAAAAAAATACATATACATTTTCTTGCAAGAACATTTAGAAGAGAGTTTGTTCTTTGTTTCATTATCTGATATTAATACCATGGGTTGTACCTCAGTCTGACCAAACTGTTTACAGGCCTTTTCACAAAGGCTTGAGTTGTCTCCCTTCCTAGTGAACCTCTGTCCAAGCTCTAATATAGGTCTTTCTGTAAAGTTGTTTCTCTTCCCTAGAAGTTGTGGGTGCAGTGGTCGACATTTGCATGAATTTCAATGAAGAGAACATTTGATGTTAATTTAAATTAGTGATATAGAACATGTCCCTGTTTAGAGAAGGGATATAGAACATGTTCCCTGTTTAGAGAAGGGATACAGAACATGTTCCCTGTTTAGAGAAGCTATATAGAACATGTTCCCTATTTAGAGAAGGGATACAGAACATGTTCCCTATTTAGAGAAGGGATACAGAACATATTCCCTGTTTATGGAAGAGATACAGAACATTTCTGTTTAGGAGAGGCATAGTACATTTTACCTCAGCTTTGTTGTTTATTTTAACAGCACAGGCACTTATTTATATGAAAATAAAAATGTGCATTAAATAATCATAGCTTTCCCCAACCTAAATACTTAACAAGTGCTCATATTCAGATATTCTTTAATATCCATGCTAGAAATTGTTCCAGAAAGATTCACTATTAAAAAGAAAAGATAAACACTAGATTAATTTAATGTAAGGCTTGCTGAATGTTGAAACAAGACATATGTCCATATAAAAATTTTACATTCTTGTCTCCCTTTGTCACTATGGTAGGCACCTTGAGAAGCATAATATATATTTTGTAAAGTTTGATTTTGTGAAAGAAAGATACATAAAAAATACACTTTTACATAGATGTATATATTTTATATCTAGTATTATGTTAAATGAGAAATGTATCCCTTAAATTCCTTTATTTTAATTTTGTATGTAATTACTGTTCATGTTAATAAGTTGTCTAATAAATAATAGGAATAAATAATTATTTCATAAATTTTCTTAGGCTGGTTGTATAATCTAAATAAGGCATGCTTATATTTTTAAGGGATAAATTTAACATGTTAATTTGATGTTCTTCACTCTGCTTTCACTTAAAGATTGACAAATAATTCTCTTCAGGAGATGAGTGTCAGCAATCTGTCAGTAATGCTGTATCCTGCAGAAAGTCCAGAGAAACCAGTGAATGATCTCCCTTTGCATTTGGTTTTCCTGTGTTTCCATGCTGATGATGTGTTACGAATTTTTTCAGCCGTATTAATGGAGCAACGAATTGTGTTTGTGTCTTCTAATTATGCTCTTCTTACAACAATTATGGAGGTCTGTAACAGTCACAGTGAATGTATGGCGTGATTATGTAGGGTATTTCTATATGCATAGAAGAGTGAGAGATATGTAGCAATCACAGAGATTGTATGGTGTAATTACATAGGGATACATGTCTATTGTCTCTGCATAGAAAGGTCAGAGATATGTACCAGTCACAGTGATTGTATGTTGTGATTATGTAGGAGTATATGTCTATTGTTTCTGCATAGAAGGGTCAGAGATATAACAATCACAGTGATTGTGTTATGCGATTATGTAGGGTATAACTATTGTCTGTTCATAGAAGCAGAGGTAAACTGTACAGAGAATGTTCCTCAGTAACATAGTTTGATGCACTGTACATAGCATGTTACTTTGTAATACGAAACTTTACACACACTGTACATAGAATGGTACTGTCTGTAGCACATAGCCTGATACACTGTACACAGGTTACTTACTGTCTGTAACACATAGTTTGCCAAACTGTACACAGAAGGTTCACATAGCTTGATGCACTTTACATGGAAACACACCCAAAGTTGGTTAATACCACATAAAGGGATGAAGTTCGAACCTGTTTGATCCAACTCATCCAAATTTCCTCTACAAAGTTTTGGTCTATGGACAATGAATGATCTTGTAAGATGTGACAATTCTAATCTGACTTGAGTCTAATGGCAAAATTGATGATTTGCTCAGGTCACATAACAGCCAGTAGGGTTGAACAATGTAAATACTTCACAAGAGGCAGCTTTATTTCAGCAAGCTTAAAATACCCAACTTTGATGGGTATATGTGACTCCAGTAGCTGCTCTACTCCTGTCAGTGTGAGTGAACCAAATGAACCACATCTCACTGCAGTGTATGCTCTGGTCATGTTGACATGAGTGAATTAAATGAACCACACCACTGCATTGTATACACTAGTCATGTTGAGTGAATTAAATGAACCACACACCACTGCATTGTATACACTAGTCTCATGATGAGTGAATTAAATGGACCACACACACTGCATTGTATACACTAGTCATGTTGAGTGAATTAAATGGACCACTCACCACTGCAGTGTATGTGCTACTCAGTGTTGACATGAGTGAACAAAATGGACGACACTTCCATTGCAGTGTACACACCACTCACATTGACACCAATGAACTACATGAATCACACTGCATAAAATTCACTGCTTCTTTCCTATAGTAGCATAAGTCAAAATCTACTGATCTATAAAGAAAAAGGAAATTTTTAAAATCCCTTTCCCCTCATTCTACTATGAACACATACAAATGGAGACGCCTTATTTTTAATGAGAGTCATTGTATTAGAGGTACATGTATAATGGGATGAAAGGTAACTATTTTTCTGTCTGTACAGTAATGGGATATGTATATCTACTCTGTGAACAATTGACTAAGTCATTCTTTCATTTATGTGTATGTGTTTATAATCAGAGGAAGGTGTATAATGTACATAGTGTGTTCAATGTTTAGGTCGATATTCATAGTGTGTGTACATTTCGATGAGAGGTAGAAAATATTCATGTTGCACGTTCAAATGGTTGGATTTTCATGGCATTCAGTGTATATTAGGCAAAGAATACTTATTCATTGTATATCAATTTTGTGGGAGAATAATATACAATCACCGTGTATGCATGCATGATGCACATTCACTGTACATATATCAGCAATTAAAAAAAAAATAACATTCCGTTCATTGCATATGTGATGAATTATGAGATGCATATTACTCATTATTTATAGATCATGGGTTGGGAGGTACATATAAATCACTTAAATATTTAACCCACCTATTGGGTATATATATATATACTTTTAAACTGCTTTAGTTACAACTAATTTCATGGCTAATGCATAACAACCAAAAATACTCTTCTCCACTTAAATTCAAAGCTTTTTTTAAATATAATTTATTAATTAATTATTTCTTGAACTCAGAGTTTTTTGTACTTCATCCTTCCCTTCCACTGGCCCTTCACATATGTTCCCATCTTGTCTGCATCATCACTGGAACTGCTTGAAGCACCTGGTACCTTCATGATGGGCTGCCATACTCGGCATTTGGAAGTTGTAGAACAGGTATGTATACAGTAATGTTTGATTTAAACTACAATTAATTTATTTCCATGTTCTTTCCTTATTTTTTATTTAATTTTGTTATAATGTTTGATTCAAATTACAATTAATTTATTTCCATGTTCTTTCCTTAATTTTTAATTTAATTTTATTAAGTGCTAAGAGATATTTTTTCAGCACATATATGTTAGATGTACTAAAGTCTAATTATAATTTAAGTCCTCTGTTTTAAATTTTTGTCCAGTCAAAGTTCTGATCCTTAAGTAACACTTGACCATTCATTAAATCACTGCTTACTAGAAGTGGATATTAAGCAGAAATCAATTAATCAATGTTGTTTATTATTCTTGAGTATCTTTGATTGAGGCATGCCATCTTTATCTTCATTTTGATTGATAATTCCAGGAGCCAAAATCTTTTTTAAGGCAGACTAGTAGAAACCCACTTCATTTTATTTATCCTTTTTGATCAGAACTAGGACTTAGAAATATTTCATGTATTTTTGCTGTTGCTATTGTTATACGTGTGGAGAGATGTACTATGTGAGTTGACTTTTATTTCTACAAATGTTTGAACTAAGCTGCTCGCACTTAGTGTGTTGACACTTGACATTGTTTTGATATGCTGTATTTATTATGCTGAATGCACATATCAGGCTAATGAATACCATTGCAGGAAACTGTAAGTTGAGACTGGAATGTAAGATAGAATGGAGTTATAAACTGGAAAGTTAGGCTTGCTCCTTATTTATATTTTGCAGTGAGCAAGTAGCCTTTCCAGTTTCTTACTTTCACATGTTTATTGAATCTACTGGTGCACTGATTATAAACCTGAATGTCCGGGAAGACGCAGGGAATGTCTGTTGCAGTGTGTATAAGCATAAGGGAGTACACTGTACACTGGTGAAGTTACCAGAATTATTTTAATCACGTTCTGCTTGAAGGAATTGAATAGTGAAGAGGGCACTGAAATTGGTTTTAAGAGTATAATAGCACATCAGTGTTTTTGATGCGACATTGTGACATTGTTGAAAAAAGCAAGTGAAAGACTGATGAAGCAGTGCTTAATCCAGTTATATAAAAAGACTATAATCACCTATCTCTAATAACTCCATTTCTATTCTCTGATAGAACTAACCTGTGATTTGTATTGACATATTGTTGAATTGAATTTATGATAGACTGTGTAATTATAAAATTATCCAAATGTGGGTTCATGGAAATATTGATATCAAGTTATCTATTTCATTGTATTTGTCATATGTATATATTTGTTTGTTGATTTAATAAATAATTTATTGACTTTCTTATGCATATTGATAACTTTATGATGGAGAAGAATGTGGGTGGATGGGGCTTGCTAAATATAGATTACATGGATTTGTCCTCTTTAGTAAAAAGTTTTCCACCTATGGAAAGATTATGTGACTGTGAATATTTATCTTTTATGTTGTGGAAGAGAGAAAACATTTACAGCGCCAGTATATCCGTCAAGTGAGAGAGACAAGTGGTGTCTGCTGTAATCAGAGCAGTTTTTCAGCTTAGTTTCTTTAAGAGATCATGTACTAGTTAAATTGAGTTTCTCATCTACTTTTACCAAATTCTTTTAATCATTCTGTATTAAATATCACAGTGATATATCATTGATATATATTGATCAGTGATAGATATATCATTCTGTATTAAATATCACAGTGGGACCATTTTTTTTCTCAAATCCTCATATTACTCTTTTTCACACCAATTTTATGAACATTGCCCCTTCCATTTTTTCTTTTGGAAATTCAAAGTAGAATTTCTGATTTAAAGTAAAATGCATCTATATTTCAATTTGAGGATTCCTTTCAGTTATTCCAAATTCTTAAGTCTGGGGGACATTTGGCTGGTATTACAGAAAAATGTATTTTGTTATTTTAGGTAAAATAAGATTTTTCCTGTTTACTTAATGGAAGTCCTCGAAATCCTGCCGTCTCCATGTTATTACAGATTTTGTTGCTATCCAGACACTAGAAAAATATTTGCTGGTTTAGAGAGCACTCTGAAAGTACTTTACTTCATTTATTTGTCTTCCTTTGAGGGATGTATGGGTCCCCATATGAACAAAAAGTACTGCTCAGGTAAAATATCCTCTTGTTCTGGGCATTTACTCAGTATTCATAGAAAAAATATTTTTCTTTATAAGGGTATATTTTAATTGTTAATCACCACGGGTCTTACGCTATCTACATCCCATACTTATATGACTGTTACCTGTCGCAATGTCTAAAGATGAATTTGTTTTACATTTCAGATTGATGGTCTTGTAGTTGTGAATGTTGATGAAGGAACACTCAGTGTCAGCACACTTACCTCCCAAGTTGAAAGACGTAGCAGCATTGTCAATGTGCTAGATAGAGATCTCATTCCAGACCTACCTAATGAATGTGCAAATCACTTTAAGAAAATTTGCAAGCGTATCAAATTTCAGTTGGAGCTGTTGGATGTCCAGAGGTTTGAATGATTTTTAAAAGAAATTAAATATTACAATAATGTTCAAATCTGTGTGCTGCACAATACATTAGTTACTTCATTTAAGGATTATCATCTCCATCAAACGACAAGAAAATCATTTTGCTGACTTCAGGTTTTGTTATAATAAAGTTCAAAGTTCTTTTTAATAATTACCAGGTGATTACAAATAGGAATTAAATATTTTTTTATTGAAAATTATTTTTTGTTTATTTTCACCGCTTTTAAAATGCCAAAGAGGCTATAATAAAAATTAAGCATTTAATGACGCGGGAAGTTCTGCTTTACAACCATACTATTCTAAAATCTTTCCACTCCTCAAATACATTCCACATCTCTACCAACATTCCACACCTCTACCAACATTCCACATCTCTACCAACATTCCACACCTCTACCAACATTCCACATCTCTACCAACATTCCACATCTCTACCAAAATTCCACATCTCTACTAACATTCCACATCTCTACTAACATTCCACATATCTACCAACATTCCACATCTTTACAAACATTCCACTTCTCTACTAACATTCCAATCCTGCTTAATTTTACTTTTAATCTAAATCAAACTAATGATGATTAAATTGGAGAAAATTATTATTTGAGATTTGTTATGATTGAAAAGCAGTTGCAGTCTGTGACTCACAAAATTAATTAAAAATAGCAATATTTGCTCATTTATACCTCTTTTATAACAATATATATCTTAATATTTGATCAGGTTAATTATTATTTACAACTTACCAGTTATGGAATGTTATAATAATTATCAGAGAAGATCCAATTAGAGTACTTAAAATTTATCTTTAAAATCTAAATACTATCTAGACTTCCTTTGCCTGACTATCTTCATACTAGAGATATTCTCAGTAAGACCATTTGGCTGAAAGCTAGTGGAAAGGCCTTTACACATATCCACTCTGCTTGAATATTTTACAGCTCATACAGTTATGAGCATTTCTTTCGATCTGGCATTTTATAGAAATGTAGTGCTGAAAGTTTGGTAGGAGTGACGTGTATGGTCCTTTCTTCTAGATTTTCCCTTAGAGAGATTTTTCTGGTTTTGTTTCTGGTCTTTTTTCCAGCATTGTGGTGGTCACTCATTCTGATTAGCACTTTGTTACCCTTGGATTCCGACTCGTATACTCTTCATATATTGACAATGTTTTTGTTTGTTTTTAACTTGTTACTGGAAAATATCACTCCTCCAGTCACAACTGCTGGTTGTTTAATGGGAAAAGGAAAACAAGTATTTTTCTGAATATTAACCAGAGGTGAGTGCACATAGGCCTTTCTTGCCTCCCTGCTATTTTACAATCTTTATCTTGCTACCAAAGACCATTTCACTCCCATCCAAGGACAGATAATTCAGTGAGTACTTTAATTCATTCTGTTATCTCTACAAGGCCTTACAGGGACCCCTATGACCCTGGCTTGTATATCATTGAATATATACACTTCTGTATGCATAATTGGTCAGTATTCAGGAAAAGGCATATTGTACTCTTAAAAAATGTTTTTTAGCATGACTGACACAAAATGTAAAACTGCAAATCATTATACAGGTTATTTTCAAGTATTTAATGAGTTAAGTGAATCCACTTTATTTTCTTTATAGTTCATAGTATTTTATTTTTATTGTTGACCAGACCATTTTATTATGACATTAATCAAGAGCGAATGTTCCGCATGAAGAAATGTTTACAATTCAACACTGAGATCAGCTTTGCATTTTTGGAACTCATGGTTAATCTGTTCAGGTATTTATCTACATTACTTATTCTTACTGAAATCAGTGGAATGTAACAAGGATAAAATAACCTAGATTACTTGTATTATTATATTAGTTTTAGATAACATGTGATTTGTTTCTTGAATCTCATATTTACCCTACCCAGTATATGATGTTACAGATTTCTGTTTTGCTGAAATGTAACATGACTAAAGTTTGTATTTTATCATTTTCATTAATTTAAGTGAAATGATGATTAGCAATTCTTTCTTCAGCATTCTCTGCTTCTGCTTCTTAGTCCCTTTCTATTCTCTCCCTTGATGTTTCTATAGATCTTTACTATTAATGTTATTTATTATAATAAAATAAGAAATTAGATTATGTACAAAATGAGAGTATAATGTCTATTTTTTAAACTGTATTATATCTGATATACTTGTTTTACATTTCAAGGTTGTATCAAATATTTTGTAAACTGTATTATATTTGATGTACTTGTGTTTTTTTCAGGACAGTACCAAATATTTTGAAAATTGAGGTTCGGCAATTCAATAAACAGACCTTTTTGGAGAGCATTGACACTGATGACAGACCATTTTATGAAAAGGTCTCTATACTAATGACCAAATATTTTGTAATCAAGTGCTTTTGTTTTATGTTGCATAGTGGGGAATGCAGAATGTGTATGCTGATAGTGCTTTTGTTTCATGTTGCTTGGTCAGAGATAATAAATTATGTGATACTGATTGTGTTTGTGTTTCTTGTTGTGTAGAAAGGGATGATGCAATGTTATTGATAGTGCCCAGTAAGAGATGACACAATGTTATTGATATAGCCTAGTAAGAGATGACACAATGTTATTGATAGTGACTAGAAAGGGATGACATAATGCTATTGATAGTGACTAGTAAAGGATGACATAATGCTGTTGATAGTGGCTAGTAAGAGATGACACAATGTTATTGATATTGACTAGTAAGGGATGACACAATGCTATTGATAGTGACTAGAAAGGGGTGACACAATGCTATCGATAGTGACTAGTAAGGGGTGACACAACACAATGCTATTGATAGTGACTTGTAAGGGGTGACATAATACTATTGATAGTGACTAGTAAGAGATGACAATGCTATTGATAGTGACTAGTAAGGGATGACACAATACTATTGATAGTGACTAGTAAGAGATGACAATGCTATTGATAGTGACTAGTAAGGGATGACACAATGTTATTGATAGTAACTAGTAAGGGATGACATAATGTTATTGATATTGACTAGAAAGGATGACATAATGCTATTGATAGTGACTAGTAAGGAGTGACACAATGCTATCGATAGTGACTAGTAAGGGGTGACACAACACAATGCTATTGATAGTGACTTGTAAGGGGTGACACAATACTATTGATAGTGACTAGTAAGAGATGACAATGCTATTGATAGTGACTAGTAAGGGATGACACAATACTATTGATAGTGACTAGTAAGAGATGACAATGCTATTGATAGTGACTAGTAAGGGGTGACACAATACTATTGATAGTGACTAGTAAGAGATGACAATGCTATTTATAGTGACTAGTAAGCAATGACACAATGCTATTGATAGTGACTAATTTTCAGCATGATTAATATATTATATTCTTTACAGACATCAATAAGTTTATATTTTAATAGAAAATTTAAACAAGTTCCCTTTTTAAAAAAATGTATGCATGAACTATGGTTTGATTTATTCTCCCTTTGTTCATTAATTATTTGTGTATTGTATAGTATGAATTACTGTCCCCCTTTTTTCTTTAATTATTTGTGTATTGTATAGTATGAATTACTGTCTCCCTTTGTTCATCAATTATTTGTATGAATTATTGTCTTAATATACTTTAATTATAGCAAAATAAATCTGACTTTAAAGAAGAAGGAAAATGTCACCAAAGAACTAGGTTAAAACAGCACATGTAAAATTTATCATACACAATGATGACAAGTTAAAAATATTTTAAATTAATTTAAACAACAAAAATTGAAAAAATATCAGATATGGTCATTTGATATTGAAATTATTATTCTTGTCTTTAATTACTGTTTTTGCTTTTGATATTAATTGATCTTATTGATTTGTTTGATTGATTAATTGATTTTATTTCATTATTTTGCTTTGATTCATTTATTTTATTCATTTCACTTGATTGAATTATTTATTGCTATGATTGGTAGATAGATTTTATTGATTGATTGGTGTTATTCTAGGTCTTGGCTACAGAAATGTTCAAAATGTTCATTGAAGACCGTTTGAATGAGAAAGAGGATTACTGGTCAGAATATGAGAGAAAGACTCGACCTTGGGCTAAAAAAGCGAGCTTTGATACACCAGTGCCCAGTAGGCTAGTACCAATTTAGATATTGAATGTTAGGTCAGATATGAATGGACATAATTTTATGACTTTGTATATATTGTTTTGATGGCTGTGTGTGTAATGTTTTATTTCTTAAAATATTGTATTTATTTTGCTTGTGAAAGTGATATAGGCTTTGGATATGGCTGTATAGTTGATTTTATATGGATAATATTTTGGCTTTCATGTTGTGATACAATGCCACCCTATTGTTTGGTTATGATTATTATAATTATTAATCTAATTACAAGTGATGAGAACTTAATTTATGTTATTAATAATTCTCCAGAAGACACCACTTGTCTCTCTCACTTGGCAGATATGCAGGCACTGTAAATGTTTTCTCTCTTCCACAACATTAAAGACAAACATTTACTGTCACCAGTAGGTGGAAAACTTCTTACCAAAAGAGATGATAAATTCATCTTTAATCTATATTTAGCTAACCCCATCCACCCACTATCTCTCCAACATAAGGTTATCAATATGTGTAATAAGATCAATAAATTTATTAAATCAACAATCAAATATACATATAGCAAATACAATTAAAAAATTATTTGACATCAATATTTCCAGGAAACCATGTTCGAATAATTTCAATGTTTATAATAGTCTTCTATCTTTACACATAATTCAGCAGATTAGTATCAATATAAATCAGAGGATCATTCTTATCACCAAACAGAAATGGAGTTTTAGAGGGATAACTGATAATAGTTTGTAAATAACCTTGTCAATGGCAATGCTGCAATAGTCTTTTGCGCATTTTCACAACAGTGTCACAAGTTTATTATCCACAATAGAATTGTCGATTCTTTAAGTGTTCCTCTAGCATGCTTTTGAATGTTTCATGAGCCGCTGTTCTTCTGAGACTAATCTAGGTGCTCCTTCACCATATTAGTTCCCTCAAGCAGAACAACAATGTAGCAATTTCAAATAACTTTCTTATTCCAGAAATTCTGTGATGTAGTAAAGCATACTTTGCCGTTATACTTTAACAGGTGCAGTGTATCCTTACACTTATAAACCATGGTTTATAATGGTTTATAAATCAATAAACTGGGAAATTCTAGAAAGGCTGCTTCTTCCCAGTAAAATATAATTGGGGAACAAATGCAAAGTACTCCAGATTATTCATCTCTAACTCCATTCTTTCTTACATTCAAGTCTCAATTTATAGTTTCTGGAAACAAAATTTATTAGCCTGATACATGCATACAGCATAATAAATACAACATAATAATTTATGAACCTGTTCACTAAAAACAATGTCATGTGTCTAACATATAACATACAAGTTTCATGATTCATAATTGTAGAAGTAATAGTCTACTCACATGCTCACATAATTATGTAATTAATATAATTATAATACATGCAGTCTACTCACATCTCTACATAAAATGCAAGTATAATATATCAATAGCAAAATGCACAGAATATTCCAAAATCCATTCTCTTTCAATCAATCAGCTAACTCACCTTTAAGCTAAGGGCTGCCTTCATGACCGGACTTCAGCAAAATAACTTTCAGTCCATCCCCATTGGATGAAGTTGTTATGAACAAGTGTGAGACTATTAGTCAGAGAAACACTCATCAAGTTGGAACTGGTTTGGATTGCATCAGCAAATTCTAGCATATTCTCCACCTGAGTTGTTTACTCCAACTCTGGTACTTTACAAAAATATCATCATAAGCAGTGCCCAAGGTTGGGTCATGTTAACATTGGCAACAGATATATAATTATTAAGTTTAGAAATAGGGATAAGCCTATTTATTCAACCACACATGTTTTGTGGGCTTAAGGTATTTTATTTATTTTGGCTCTGTGAATCATGTAGACTTTGTAAATATTTTGTATGCTTTGGGAGTGTGTGTGTGTTGTGTGTACTTTGGATGCAAAAGAAACATAAGCTTTAGGTATGATTTTTTTATTTTTAGTCTTTTATATGTGTGTTGTGTTTTGGGTTTGGAAGCTACATAGGCTTTAGTTGTTGATGTTTTGTAAGCTTTTGTATATGAAGGCCATTTGATTTCAAATAAAAATATTTTTTTTAGCAGTTTTATTAAGAAATATTGAAAAAAATCATACTTATTTTTTTTAAAAATTGATAATCTTCTCATTGTCATTTTTTCAGAATAAGAAAACCATTGCAGAAACAAGTGTCTGTTACAACTTTCTCTGCCTCGATGACTTATCGTGATTTTCAAATCCTCCGACTTCCAACACTTAACAGTCCTGAAAAGTATGTCAGAGACTCTATTTCACAACTTAATGACAAATTAAAGGTAAGTAGAAATATTTGAAAAAGCATAAGTTATACATGCCAGAGTCTGCATGTTCATTTTGTTTGCGTATTAAAAACAAAATTGTTATGAATCTCAGAGATGCTGTTTGCATAAAGTCTTTCAGATGAAGGAACACTGAATGTGACCTAGTTAGCATAATCATTGAAATGGAGGAACACTAAATGTTATCTAGTTGGCCTAGTCTTTCAGATGAAGGAACACTGAATGTGACCTAGTTAGCATAATCATTGAAATGGAGGAACACTAACTGTTATCTAGTTGGCCTAGTCTTTCAGATGAAGGAATACTGAATGTGACCTAGTTAGCATAATCATTGAAATGGAGGAACACTAAATGTTATCTAGTTGGCCTAGTCTTTCAAGTGGATGAACACTTTTTGTGATCTAGTTAGTGCACTCTTTCAAAAGTGAAAGAACACTATATGTGAATCTAAGTAAAGTCTTTCAAGTGAAGAAACATTATACATGATCTAGTTAGAACAGTTTGTCAAGGTAAGGAACACTATAGGTGATCTAGTTAGTACAATCTTTCAAATGAAGGAACACTGTATGTAATCTAAGTACAATCTTTCAAATGAAGGAACACTGTATGTAATCTAAGTACAATCTTTCAAATGAAGGAACACTGTATGTAATCTAAGTACAATCTTTCAAATGAAGGAACACTGTATGTAATCTAAGTACAATCTTTCAAATGAAGGAACACTGTATGTGCTCTAGTTAGCATAATCATTCATACAAAGCACTGTGTGATTTAGTTAGTGTGGTTTTCAAATGAAGGAACAATGTGGAATCTAGTTAACACTTGAGTTTTGGGTCTTTTGTGAAGTGGCTTCTGATACACAAAATTATTAATAAATTAAAACATTTTAATTAATGTTAAATTTATTTATTTCACTGCAAAGCCTGCCGGGTGATGTCCTGTGGGGGTTCCGCAGGGTGTGTCATATCCATCACCATTTCTGCCTGATAATCTGCTGGTCAATGGGATCTTGGTTTGTCTGCTGCCACAAATCTTTTTTCTTTAGTTTGTCGGTCCACCTGATTTTCAGTATGTTGTGAAGGCAGCCGTTGACGAATACTTGGAGCTTGTTGGTTAGGGTGTTGGTGACTCTCCAGGTCTCTGAGCCATAGAGGAGGACAGACTTAACATTGCTGTTGAAAATTCATAGTGTGTTGTGGACAGACAGTTATGTTGACCTCAAGACTGGTCTCAGGGTAATAAAGGCATATCTAGTTTTCCAAATTCTGGCTTTGATGTCCTCGTCAGAACCACCTGTTGCTGAAACAATGCTGCCCAGGTAGGTGAAAGAGGTAACTTCTGTCAGCTTGCTGTCTCCAAAGGTGATTGGCTTCAGCTGCTTTTTTAACAGGGTCATGGTTCAATTTTCTCTAGGTTGATCAGCAGTCCAGTCTTGGATGCTTCTTGAGCCAGGTTATCAGTTTTCTGTTGCTTATGTTGGCATTTCTGGGACATAAGACACAAGTCGTCCACAAAGTCCAAGTCTTTGAAACTAAGTCAGAGACCACTGTATTCCAATTTTTCCTGTTTTAGTTGCCTGACGCATCACCGAGTTGACCACTAACAGGAAGATCATTGGGGAGAGCATGCATCCTTGTTGGACTCCTGTTCTCACCTCAAAGTCCTCTGTCAGGTTGCCATTGTGGCGCCTTCATAAAGTTGTTGGATCAGGGTGATGAAACTTTGAGGGATTCCATAGTGATGGAGGAGCTGCCAGATGGTTTCTCTGTCCACACTATCGAACGCTTGATGAAAGTCAATGAAGTTGAGGTACAGCATTGACTGCCACTCCAAGGATTGTTCGATGATGATTTGGAGTGTTGCTATCTGATCTGTATATGACTTTGCAGTGGAACTCCCAGGGAAAGAGACATGTTGGTTGTCCTAAGACCATCTGGAGACAATCCTGTGAAGAGGAAATGAAGAGCTTCAACCTGTCGTGGGGTAAACTGAAAAAGAATTGAGTACTCTGGAGAACTGTTGTTGAGGCCCTTTGTTCCACAAGGAATCCAAGGAAATATGCAAGTGAGCAAGTAAATAAATTTATTTATAAATTAATAACAATCAATTATAATTTATAATCAATTAGTCCATCAAAGAATACTTTTGTATTTGTCAGAATTCTTAGAAAAGCAACACTAATTGAATGATTAAATATAGAAATGAACTATTTTGATAAGTGACGAGGAATGAACTAAAGCAGAAAATGAAAGCATTAACTTGATAACTGATGGTAGCCAGTTTTCCAGGCTATATAAGTTTGATTTTAAAAATGCTATAATAAATCTGCCCATTAATAAATTTATTTAATTTCTTAATGTTTATTCAGGACTTAGCCTACTACTTTTTCATTTAGATACAGCAAAGTAATTTTAATAAGGCATGTACTGTATTTATTTTTTTGCTGACATTTTCAGTCTGAACCTAATGTGTCATGTCAGGACTATGATATTTGATTAGGAACAAAATTGTTAATCATCTTGTGGATTATTGTAGTAAACCATGTTGGTTATATTTAGACCTGTCGAGACCCACAGCTGAAAGCCAACTATCTGTATCTGCGTGGTGTTTTCTGTGCTGCAAGTGGCAAAACCATGGAGGCTTTAGAAGATCTTCTATCCATTCAGTCTGCTAATTCCCGTCTCTTGCCTGTGAGGTATGACCCTATTTTTAGTTTAATTTATGTATTCATATTTGTTTAATAAAATGAATTACGTCATTTTCACAAGTAGCATATTTATTTCTTACATCATTATAATAGCTTTTTTTGTATGAATTTTACTTTTATTAGCAATTAATTGATCACAAATTACTTTATTTTTCTTTTATCGTTCATGTTGCATCATACAGCCTTGTGTTCATGATAAAAAGATTTAACTCCCCTTCCTTGAAATCCAAGTTGTAGCTTTAAAAGCACATACTAACAGCCATGAAGCTTAGCCACATTCCCATACATCCTTGCTATGGGCATGGATGACAAATGAAGCTTAGATTCATTCCTATACTCCAGTGCTATTGGGCATGGATGACAAATGAAGCTTAGATTCATTCCTATACTCCAGTGCTATTGGGCATGGATGACAAATGTAGCTTAGATTCATTCCTATACTCCAGTGCTATTGGGCATGGATGACAAATGAAGCTTAGATTCATTCCTATACTCCAGTGCTATTGGGCATGGATGACAAATGTAGCTTAGATTCATTCCTATACACGAATGCTAATGGACATGGATGACAAAATGAAGCTGGTGCTGAGTCTGAAATGACCACATTTATCACCCACATTTGCACAGTTATCACCATTCACTTGCACAGTTATCATACTTATTTATATGTGATAGGAGTGATAACATTATATAGACAGGTCATTTCATAATTATTCATATGTAATAGGAGTGAGAACATATAGATTGGTCATTTCATAAATTATTCATATGTAATAGGAGTGATAACATTATATAGACAAGTCACTTCACAATTATTCATATATGTGACCTGTCACCACAAAAAGATACTTAAGTCGGATTTTGGGGGTATTGAGATATTATATCAATAGAAAGAAAATTGAAAGGGCTTTCTGTTGATATAAAAATAAAGAGTGTAGGACAAAATATGGAAAAGTTATGTTTGTTTGAAGTGCACTACTGTCCGGACGGCCATTTTGAGAAAATCGGCCTCAAAGATTGAACACATTTCTGAGAGGTTTTTCCTTAGCAACCATATATTAATCTGCTTCATTTGCAATCAGAGTTGAAGAAGACACAATAGCTAACACTGTAATAACTATAAACAACAAATATATTGTTACATCATTTACAGACAACAGTCTTTTTAAGCCATAACGATTAGAATTTCTGTATGCGAGAATGATTATTGTGGCTCACAGAATATTCTAAAATTAGCCTAAGGCATAATATTGAATTGATACCTCTTTCTAAATCTGATGCTAGCTCCACTAAATAAATCACAGATTAAAGCTGCATTACTTTCACATTCTTAAAAAAAATATCGTTTAAATAATCCAGTAATTATAGCACACCTTTCACTTCAGTGTACAGTCAGTTATCGTCAGCTGTCGTCTGCTTCGTCTTTTTCGTTGTTCGATCACGCGATTCGCTGTCCGTGTCACTTTCAGAGAAAATCCATCAGCTACATCCTCATTAGCAAAATAATCAGATATCAAATCTTTAATCTGAATGCTTTCTTTTTCTAAAATGTTGCTTTCTTTACATGAATTCAACAAATTAGCGATTCGTTTCTCCATGTTTGCATTATGCATTACAGGACGAAACTGTCTCCCTTGTGTGCGTTTCAACCAATCGCGACCGTCTTTTTATGAGAGCATGCTTGGTAACTTATAGTAAGCTTTGATAAACTGTCTGCGGATTGGCTGACGCTTTTCACTTTGTTTACGCCAAGCACAGCCTTATAAAACATTCTGATTAGACGTTATAAATAAATAAATAAATAACCAGTGTCGTCAGCATAAAAATAGGCTTTTTCCTGAGCATTCTGATATACAACATTATGAGGTTCAGCCAGGGATTCTACCGTCTACGATCGTCAGATTATAGCACTTTTGGGCCATATTTTTCCTTCGAAGTTAGACAGTAGGTCACAAAAAAATAATAATAAAGCTATTTCTAGTTCGAATTAAAGAAAAACACGCTAGTAATTTGTTGTTCGATGGTTTGGGAACACGCTAAAATGAAAATCTCAATTTCACCCATGTAGACCCCCACCTTCGTTTTTGCCGTTTTTCTCGGCTTAGCCTTGCGCGACTTAAGTATCTTTTTGTGGTGACAGGTCACATATACTAGGAGTGATAGATAACATTATATAGACAGGTCATTTCATAAATTATTCATATGTAATAGGAGTGATAACATTATATAGACAGGTCATTTCATAATTATTCATATGTCATGGAGTGATAACATTATATAGACAGGTCATTTCATAAATTATTCATATGTAATAGGAGTGATAACATTATATAGACAGGTCATTTCATAAATTATTCATATGTAATAGGAGTGATAACATTATATAGACAGGTCAGTCAGTATGTGACTTTCCAGGAATCCTAGTGTGCAGTGAAAATAAAGTTTGTGCTTCACTTTCATCCAAGACCAAGATAATTGTTATTTTGGATTTATAAAATATAGCTTTCGGCTGATTTTTAATATCTCAGCTGTTGCAAGGTTTCTATTTGCAATCTTAATTAAATCCCTGTTTAATAATTGCTTATTTCTGATTTGTAAACTAGTCATGTAAAATCTTGTATTAATATTATAAGATGTTATTTTGCAGTAGTTATTTATATAAATTTCACAGTCATTTTAGCAAATAACTACTGCAAAATAACTTCTTATAATATTAAAACAAGATTTTAAATGACTAGTTTACAAATCAGAAATAAGCAATTATTAAACAATTAATTCAAAAGTGTAGGATCAAGAAATAAAATTAAAATAAAATATATAATAATTGTTAATTTATTTTAATTTTTTTTTTAATATTCATTTCTGCACAGGCTGTGCCGAGATCTTCTGGCAACCATCAGTGAACCTGAGAAACAGGAAGAAATTCTTCACCGCAAAGGTGTGAACCATATTCAGGAGTTGATACAGGGCAATAACCCAGCCCCTGGAAGACGAGGTTTTATTGACAAGGTCAAAATTCCACAGACAGATCTCTGTAGGTGTTTAGTTTATTGAAGTATTTTGTTCTTGTTTTGTAAACTTCTTATGTATACTGAAATATTTTATTTTAGTTATATATTAAACTCTTCTGTATGTTTATTGAAATATTTTAAATAGGTTCAATTATATTCTTTTGCTATTTTTACTGAAATAATTTATTTTGATTTGTTTTAAGTTGCTTTTTCCTTATGTTTACTGAAATATTTGATTGCTGTTGTTGTTTTTATAATAATTAACTGAAAATTAAATATTTTTATGGTGTGGAATATCAGTAGTAATAAACAGAATGTGACAAATTTTATGTTAAGAATTGTCAGATATTCAGATGCCAAAATTATATGTGCTAAAATTAAATACTTTTCTGGTTCAGATATATGGCTTACTGAAAACATAGCAAACTAAATGACATTCTACAAACACAATAACTTTATAGTCCAAATTGCTTTACACAATGAGAAGTAGCAGAGAAACCCCACTATATTCTCTAGTGCTTTAAACATCCAAAAATAGCAAAAAAATCCACTTAAGTGATTTATATACCAAGAAATAGCAAAACAATCCACTTAAGTGATTTATATACCAAGAAATAGCAAAGCAATCCACTGAAGTGATTTATATACCCAGAAATAGCAAAACAATCCACTTAACTCAAGTGATTTATATACCAAGAAATAGCAAAAAAATCCACTTAACTCAAGTGATTTATATACCAAGAAATAGCAAAAAAATCCACTTAACTCAAGTGATTTATATACCTAGAAATAGCAAAAAAATCCACTTAACTCAAGTGATTTATATACCAAGAAATAGCAAAAAAATCCACTTAACTCAAGTGATTTATATACCGAGAAACATCTCAAGAATAACACGTATCTCTATTGTTTTACACATCAGCAAGTATTAAAAGAATTGGCGACCTTAACCTGGATGACTGTCGTAAACAATAAAAGAAAAAATTAATTTTGGTGCTTCCCCATGACACTTTGCTTTACATGCCCAGAAGTGTCTTGAGTGCTTTACATACCCAGAAATAGACAACCCCATTTATCCCTAGTGCTTTACATGCAAAGAAGTAGACAAAACCCCATTTATCTGAGTGCTTTACATACCCAGAAATAGACAAAACCCCTTTTATCTCTAGTACTTTACATGCCCCAAAATAGACAAAACCCCATTTATCCCTAGTGCTTTACATGCCCAGAAGTAGATAAAACTCATTTATCTCTAGTGTTCTATATAATCAGAAAATGACAAAACCCCATTTATCTCTAGTGCTTTACACATCAATAAGGACACCATGATTTATGTGGACTTACCGTGGACCTACATTTAATGACTAATGAGGAGAGAAAAATGATTGTCACTGCTATTAAAAATTTGTAACCTTGGCCTAATTTTTTAATTAAATGGAGCACAAAAAAAGAACTATGCTTGTGAAACATGATTATAGGAATATACAGGAGGTCTCTTCTAAAAGTTAGGTTTATTTGTCTCCCTTCATTGTTATATGATGAATGCAATAATAGCCATTTCCTTAGTGTTTCTGAGGACAGGGGAGATAAACCTAGTGAAAAGTATCTGTTTTATGATTGAAAATTATTCATAAAATTGCTTCATAATAGACCTTTAAGTATTTCTCTTGACTTATATTTGTTTTTTCAGCAAGTAATATGTAATGTTATGATTAATAAGTGTCCTCTCTGTACTTACAGCTGAATTGTCATGATTAATAAGTGTCCTCTCTGTACTTACAGCTGAATTGTCATGATTAATAAGTGTCCTCTCTGTACTTACAGCTGAATTGTCATGATTAATAAGTGTCCTCTCTGTACTTATAGCTAATTGTTATGATTAATAAGTCTCCTCTCTATACTTACAGCTGAATTGTTATGATTAATAAGTCTCCTCTCTATACTTACAGCTGAATTGTTATGATTAATAAGTGTCCTCTCTGTACTTACAGCTGAATTGTCATGATTAATAAGTACCACCTTATTACTTACACCAGTAATCTATACTCTCACGATTAATAAATACAACCACTGTACTTACAGCAGTACTGTCATGATTAATAAGTGTCATATTTGTACACATGGCTGTACTGTCATGATTAATAAGTGTCATATTTGTACACATGGCTGTACTGTCATGATTAATAAGTGTCATATCTGTACACATGGCTGTACTGTCATGATTAATAAGTGTCATATCTGTACACGTCGCTGTACTGTCATGATTAATAAGTGTCATATCTGTACATGTGGCTGTACTGCCATGATTAATAAGTGTCATATATGTACACATGGCTGTACTATCATGATTAATAAGTGTCATATCTGTACACTTGGCTATACTGCCTTAGTGGATGAGTGACAGGTGCTGGAGCCCACTGAGTGGGATTTGACTAATAAATGCACTTTCTCCCCAGCTTGGGATTGTCAGGCTCACAGTACTTGAATTGTGAAGTGTTTAGATATCTAGGATATGAGATTCTAAGTAAAAATCCTAATTTTATTATATAACCCTTACTTAAGGAAAATGTAAAATATATGAAAGCAATATTTGCTAAATTGTTTTGTTTCTAATGATTATTTGCAGCCTTTTATTTCTTATATATATATATATATATATATATATATATATATATATATATATATATTTCAGTCAAATCAAAATCTCTATCTCATATTTCTTGAATCTACTGTGCTCTGAATATGTCACTTTTGACAGGCCTTGAGGAATTTGTGGAATTAATGTCACAATTAGAAATGGCAACAGACTATGACATCACCCAGCGTATATTTCAGGCCCTCTGTCACCCTAACAAACCTGGCTGTAAGTATTCAAAGACCCACACATTTTGTGTGGGTTTATTGTTTATTGTTTATTGTTTATTATGAATTTATTGTTTAAATAAAATTGAAACATTTGTATTAAGTGTAACTGAACAAGTTTGCCTCACATTTTTATAAAGTTTCTGAGTTTATTGATGATTACTGTTTGACTTAGCTCTTGCTTTTCCTTCTAAGAGATCATCTCTTCAGCTACTGGATGAGTTTACTTATTTCATAAAGAAATCAGGTAATTACTATTATATATAATAGTCTGAAATTTCTTGTTGCATTTGGTTGTTATTTAAACCCCAGCTGTCTTTCTGCTTATATTGTTTATATTAAGTTTTTCAAGATTTCGGCAAAGTTGCATTTATTTGATTCTTGCTGTTATTCATTCTGCTATTGCAATTCTTTTGAAGATGTTGACAATTACACATTTCAAGTGTTTCACTTGGCATATGAGGAAAATGAGAAGCAGTGTAACACAATTGCAGTGCCTGATGGATTCTTGAAGAGTGATGAATGTATTTTGCGAGTCTCACCTCTTATTAAAACAGATTTTGGCAATGGAAGACTGGCTCTCACAGACAAAAGGTATTGTATTTCAACATTAAAAGTTATAATTTTCTACTCACTTTGAATTTCAATCTTTGTTTTCTAATTAATATAATAATTATTGTCTTATCATCCTAATCTCTCCACTGCCTGAATCATTTTTATATAAGAATGCTTTGGTATTCAGGCAGTTGATATTTAGGCAGATACCCATATCGTCATTATAGCTTAATGTATATAACTTCTATTTTTATATCAGATTGATATATAACATATTGTAATATAGTTACTCTTTCTGTCTTTAGCAACAATATATTTTCTAAGTAAATCTCTATGTCTAAATATGAAAAATTACATTTTTTGAAACAACAAAATATTCTGTGATACAACTTGTAAGGATTATTTACAAATGCCTAATTGATATTTATTCAAAATGAAGACAAATCTGTATTGTCTTTAAATGGTTAATTCTAATATAGTTTATTCTGTTGTCACTGTTTGATTGTAATTCTTTTGCATTAACAACAGCAGTAGACATAGGGTTGGGACCATTATCTTCAGCATAGTCACTAGCTATTATCTTCAGCATAGTCACTAGCCATTATCTTCAACATAGTCAGAATCCATCATCATTGTCTTCAACATAGCCAATAGGAAATTTCTTATTGATTTACTTTCTACAACTCTTTGGGAAGATTGATGCCTTTTTAAAAAACAGTTTTCAGTAGCTGTCCAAAAGAGACAATTTTATAGATACACTTTATACACCTGTCAAAGGAGGAAGACAGTTCTTTATAGATATTTTTTTAAAACTATGTAAAAAGAGAGACACTTCTTTATGCCTTTTACAAATCTCAAGAAGAGAGATAATTCTTGAAAGATTTATTTATTCTTACAGCACTCAAGGAAAAGACAATTCTTTAGAGATTTGCTATGTACAGCACTCAAGGAAATGACAATTCTTTAGAGATTTGCTATGTACAGCACTCAAGGAAAAGACAATTCTTTAGAGATTTGCTATGTACAACATTCAAGGAAAAGACAATTCTTTAGAGATTTGCTATGTACAGCACTCAAGGAAAAGACAATTCTTTAGAGATTTGCTATGTACAGTACACAAGGAAGCTGCAGAAAATTTCTTTGATAAATATGCTTTCTGTAACTGTCAAAGAAAGGAGCTAAGTCAGTTTAGAGAGGCTTTCTGTCAAAGAAGGGAGATAATTCTGCAGTGATATGTTTTATACAACTGACAAAGAAGGGAGATAATTCTGCAGTGATATGTTTTATACAACTGACAAAGAAGGGAGATAATTCTGCAGTGATATGTTTTATACAACTGGAATGGAGACAGTTCTGCATAGATATCCTTCATATGACTGTCAAAGAAAGAAAATATTTTGTTAATAATATGCTTTCTAATGTTGTAAATACTTCTTTGCTAATTCACAATGTTACCAAATTTTGTATTCTGAATGATGGATTATCACCTTCACAGAAATCACACAGTTGTTATTTTTTATTAAAGGATTTTATTCCTGAAGGATGGCACCAACCGTGTAAAAGAAGTGACCAGGTTGCGGAATATAGAAAAACTAGAAGGGGTAGTGTATCATTCATTCCTGAACTCAGTGGAGACTCTTGTCCTTGTAGACTCAAGTAAGCCTGAGATATATTATTTTATGTTATATCTAATATTATAAATACTCTGTTTTGGTACAGAATGAAAGCACCTTTGGCCACAGATGATTTACTATCTTGTTTGGAATTAACCAAATCCATTTAATTGTTTTATTACTTGATGTTTGCATACTGTAAGTTGTATATCTTAACAAATTTAATCTTATTTTTAGTTTATAGTTTAATTTGTTGTAGATAGTCACTTTAGTCTATATTTCTCATTTTCTTTGACTTATCCACTTAAACATCTTAAAAATTGTAGAAGACATCTTTCCTTATTGAAGTCCAGACACTTAACCATCATAGAAGACATCTTTCCTCATTGAAGTCCAGACACTTAAACATTATAGAAGACATATTTCCTCATTGAAGTCCAAATACTTAACCAGTTAAACTATTTAACAACCATCCTAGTAAACATCTTTCTTCTTTGAAGTCCAGACACTTAAACATTATAGAAGACATCTTTCCTCATTGAAGTCCAAACACTTAACCATCATAGGAGACATCTTTCCTTATTGAAGTCCAAACTCTTAACCATTATAGAAGACATCTTTCCTCATTGAAGTCCAGACACTTAAACATTATAGAAGACATCTTTCCTCATTGAAGTCCAAAGCACTTAAACATTATAGAAGACATCTTTCCTCATTGAAGTCCAAAGCACTTAACCAACATAGGAGACATCTTTCTTTATTGAAATCCAGACAGTTAACCATCATAGGAGACATATTTCTTTATTGAAATCCAGACAGTTAGCCATCATAGGAGACATATTTCCTCAATGAAGTCCAAGCCAACAGCTCACTTTATATTATCGAGAGGAGTAATTGAAGTTATAGGGTTTGAAAGATGACTAGTTTCCCTTAATTCAAATATAGTTTAATGTTTTGTGAACTTTAATTATTTGCATTGTTTTATTACTTTTTATGTATAAGGCAATAAGAAATTTACAGCATTTTTGAAAGATGACTGCTACAGCTGGCTAGTTTTGATCAACGAAATGAAATCAGGAAAGATTGTGGCTGAGGCAACAAAAGATTTCTCTGCATCCTCTCAGGCCTCACAGAATGTCTTGCTCCTAGATGCCATTATTCGCAGGTGAATAGTCTTTTTGCTGTTTCTAGATGTCATTATATTGCAGATGAATAATTCTCTTATTACTTCAGGATGCCATTATTCGCAGGTGAATAGTCTTGTTGTTATTAATACATGATTATTCATATTATTAGTTGTCGTTTTTCACAGGTGAATAATTATGCTATCTATGGGTGCCTTATTCTCTAGTGAATGGTATTACTATTTCTTGATACTTATTATTCACAGATTGTTAATAATATGATTATTTGGAATATTTGAGTATTACTATTTCTTGATACTTTTTTGAATATCTCAATTTCATTTTGTGAGTCACATTTAAAATCTTTTCTTTAAATTGTTACATTACGAGTAATCCTGAAGTGTTTATCAAAAATTGAATTTTGTATAGACTTTGAAAGCATTTGTAGTTAGTTTTAGTATGCTCTTTTTTTTTGTTTTTTGTTGTAGAGATTTTGAAAGCATTTGTAGTTAGTTTTAGTATGCTCTTTTTTTTTTTTTTTTTTTTTTTTTGTAGAGACTTTGAGATAGCATTTGTAGTTAGTTTTAGTAAGCTCTTTTTTTTTTTTGTAGAGACTTTGAGATAGCATTTTTTTTTATAGTTAGTTTTAGTATGCTCTTTTTTGTTCTTTTTTTTAAACAAAGAATAAATGTACAGATGAGGTACAGTTATAAAATCTTAATTGTTTGATTATATTCTGCAGTTATGAGCAGATTGAATTAACATACACACCTAAGATTTCAACACTGTTTCAAGGTATACCCTTGTCTAAAATTTCATTTTAAAACTGTTTCAAGATGTATTCATATCTAAGATTTTGTTTTAACTCTGTTTCAAGGTAAGTATATCTGCATCACAAAATATAGAAACAGTTTCTGCATTCATTTATTTTAGTTATATTCTCAATTATTGGGTGCTCAAGCAAATCTCTAGTAACAGGTACTGGATGCAAAGATGTTGTGATTTAGTTTTTAGTGAAAACTCTTCCAGTGTAATGTATTCTTTACACTTACACAGTGCAGTAGATACTTTGCATGTCTACCATGGTCTTAGCAGTTTACAATCAGTAAACCAGAAGATTCAGATAATATAAGGAAATGCTGCTTTTTCCCTGAAAAGTATAACCAGGGAGCAAATGCTAAGTTTCCAGTTCATTCCTTTTCAACTCCATTCTTTCTTACATTCAAGTCTCAACTTACAGTTTCCTGCAACAGTATTTATTAGCCTGATACAGCATACAGCATAATAAATACAGCTTAATTTGTTTATGAACAGGTTCACTAGAAACAATGTCAAGTGTTTAGCATACTACATGTACATATAAGCATTATAGTTCACAATTTGTAGAAATAATAGTCTACTCACATAATACATTTCTACATAAAATGCAAGTATAACATATCAGTAGCAAAAATGCATGAAATATTTCTTTCTATTCTTAATCAGTCAGTTAACTCACCATTAAGTTAATGGCTGTCTTTCATGCCAGACTTCTTGCCACACCAAATTCAAGTGATTAGACAAAATAGAATTCTCTACAGCATGTAAACTTTTTTTCTCAGCCCATTGGTTGGTCTTATTCTTGTAAATCTTAATCATTGGATAATAAAACTACTAATCCAGTTGGAATTGGTTTGCATTGCATCAGCAATTTCTAGCATATTCTCAACTTGAATGTTTACAACTCTGACACACAAAAATACTGTCATAAGGAGTGCCCAAGGTCAGGTCACTTTGACAATTTAATAATTTATATAACAATTAAGTTTAGAAATAGTGATAGGCAAATTTACTCCACCACAGACACATTATCCTGTTCAATAACTTTGCTGTACATCTTATAATGACACATTATCCTGTTCAGTGACTTTGCTCTACTTCTTATGTCTAATGACACTTATCCTGTTCAAGGAACATGCTCTATGTCTTATAATGACACATTATCCTGTTCACTGACTGCTGTGTAATGACACTTTATTCTAATAAGTGACTTTGCTGTATATCATATAATAACACATTATTTTAATATGTGACTTTTTCTACATCTTACAGTGATACTTCATCCTGTTCAGTGTATTTACTATAACAGTTTGTAGTGATACAGTATTTTCTTTGTGTATAATTAATCTATAGTACCCTGTAAATCCTAATTTCAGTTTTTTCCATCTATTTAAGTGTAAAATATATACTATGTTATTTTCCCAGTGCACGAGATGAGAACACCGCACATCACAACATTGTAGTGCACAATGTGACAAACCTTTGCTACTTCTCTGATTATGTCAAAGGGAAGAAGCATGAGTTGCCTGAAGACACATCTCAAGCTCTACAACATCGAGTTGATCCAAATTTTGGTCAGCGGGAAAGGAAAACTGTGGAAGTGCTGCTCTATGTACCTGGTTGTGATGGTAATTATTGCTAGTGATTCTATTGGTCATTGCAATTTAGCAGTGTTTCTTGAAGTGTGTACTGCTTAGGTCTGAACATCTGAGGTAAAGAATGCTTAGGTCTGAACATCTGAGGTAAAGAATGCTTAGGTCTGAACATATGAGGCTTCAAGCTATTGGGAACAGTGCATGCAGTAGACAGATTATAAATAAAACATTGGAGTAGTTTATGTTTTTAATAACCAATAAATTAGTGAATTGATATGGTATCTAAACATTGTTTACAGTTTGATAAAGTAAATACATTTAACTTATAATGGTCTGATATATTTAAATAATAACTATCAGTATATTTTAAATAAAAAAAACAGTAACATACTGAAGACTTAGTTATGGAGAAAAAAAAGAGCATTGCATTAATATAATTACAAACTGATCAGCAGTCTAAGTACAAATTCTGTGCCTTGTTTCATTGAGTTTCCTTCAAAAGTCTTAAGTAATTTTAAATCAAAGTAATCTCCCTTAGACCAAGTCAGGAGAGACTTAGCAGAGCATGACTATAAACTAAGCACTACCGTGGCCATAAATCAACCATTGCTGTGGATGTATATCAAACACTGCAATCACTGTAAATCAAGCACTGATATAGCTTTATATAAAACACTGCCATGTCTATAAATCAAGCATTGCTATGGCTATATTTCAAACACTGCATTCGCTGTCAATCAAGCATTGCTATGGCTTTATATCAAACACTGCCATGTCTATAAATCAAGCATTGCTATGGCTATATTTCAAACACTGCATTCGCTGTCAATCAAGCATTGCTATGGCTTTATATCAAACACTGCCATGTCTATAAATCAAGCATTGCTATGGCTATATACCAAACACTGCAATGGCTGTAAATCAAGCGTTGCTATGGCTATATTTCAAACACTGCAATCGCTGTAAATCAAGCACTGCCATAGCTTTATATCAAACACTACCCTGGCAATCAGTCAAGCACTACTCTGGCTATATATCAAACACTGCAATGGCTCTAAATCAAACATTTCCTTAGCTTTATATCAAACACTACCATGGCAATAAATTGAGCATTATTGTGGCTGTAAATCAAGCACTGTCAGGGATTCTGCACATTGAATGCAGTGCTGTGGATTTCTTGGAATAGAGGGAGGAGGCTATACTTCTGCAGTATTCATATCTTATTTAATTTATTCTTGCCTAAAGTTATTAGTGCTTTTCAATAAATTTATGTGAATCTTCCTCAGGATTAAAAGTGTTTCTCTATAAATGTAAAGTTTCCCCGCTAAATGATTGTTTAATTCTGGTTTGCCCCTTCAGTGTCAGAATCATCAGAGGGGAGTATCTCTCCAAGGCTGTGGTGTGGAATGGGTGATGGCAAGGTGAGGATCTTTGATGCCACAAATTGGACACTAGAGAAGACCTTTGTGCAGACTAAAGGAAATGTGGTGAGTGAATATTTTGGTTGCCAAGATATTTGATGCTTCAGATAAGGTGTGGCATGAAATTTTTATTTACATTTATAAAATTTTAGCAAAAGCATTTTAGGTCATAACAAATCTATTGTTTAGATTTTCAGATTGTGCCTGTTGAAAATTGATTGCTAAAACTATTTCATGTGATTCTCAGTTTTGAATTAATAGCTTGCATTGAGAGATTGCTTGCAAGTTTAATCTTGTTCATATCAGATAATTTGAATTAGCATTTAGTATGTGCATTCTGGACCTTATTAGCTCATTTGCTATTAAAATACTGTATATGAGAAATGTATAAGTTGCTTCTGATGTTAATACTTTGTATTTGATTTAAAGTGCTTTAGTTTGTCAAAAATGCAGAAATGGGGATTTTCTCAATTTCAGAAGTCTGTATTATGAAATGAAATATGTCAGAACTCTTTCTCAATTTCAGAAGTCTGTATTATGAAATGAAATATGTCAGAACTGTTTCTCAATTTCAGAAGTCTATATTATGAAATGAAATATGTCAGATTGGAGGTGAATGTCCTACAAATGTATTTTAGGTCAGAAATAGATAGATAAGCCCGTGATTTCACTCCTGTTAAATGTCAGTTTTCAGAATATGTTGCTTAAAATTATTTTATAGTACGTTTTGACTCTCCATGAGCCACATAAGTCAGTTTCTCTGCATTTGCCAAGACTGAATTAAAGTTTGATCTCTTTCAGGGAGGCATTGCAAAAAAAAGAGCTAACCATGCATGTAATGCAACCCTCTAGATCCAAAAATACAATATTTACTACAGCCTAAACTTTAATCAGAATGAGAAACGTAATCTGAGTGAAATACACTTTGTCCACTGTCCATGGAGGTCATAGTGATGTAGAAGTCAAGGTCTGTGTGCATGCACTTTTATTGGTGAGCTCCCTTATGTGCTATACTATTTTTATAGTTTTAGGACTACTGGTGAGTTCCCTTGTGTGCTATACTATTTTTATAGTTTTAGGACTACTGGTGAGCTCCCTTATGTGCTATACTATTTTTATAGGTTTAGGACTACTGGTGAGCTCCCTTGTGTGCTATACTATTTTTATAGTTTTAGGATTACTGGTGAGCTCCCTTGTGTGCTATACTATTTTTATAGTTTTAGGACTACTGGTGAGCTCCCTTATGTGCTATACTATTTTTATAGTTTTAGGACTACTGGTGAGCTCCCTTGTGTGCTATACTATTTTTTATAGTTTTTAGGACTACTGGTGAGCTCATAAATGGGATAGCTTGATGTTATATAACCTAGCTTGCTTCTAGGGCATTAAGGTATACAACAAGTCAAAATCTGTGCAGTAGTTTTTACTTAGCCCCACCCAAACCCAGAGACATAACAATTTTATTATATGTATTGATGTGCTGCAATGTATTGTTTGCTTTTGATATCTACTGTTAATAATGTTTAAAATTCTACAAACTGGAATGAAACTAGATACTTTTTTATATCAAAACTATTTCTTCTGAAATAGTATAGTTTGTATTTCAAAATTGCATGTGGAACAGGTAACACTGCTTTTATTTCCTAACACTATGATGAAATAGTTTTCTTGTTGTGTCATCTCTCTATTTTTTGTCATGAATGGAACAGAAGATTTGATATAACCCATTGTTTGGATTGAAATCTCCTGAAAGGTGTCTGAAATATTTGCTTATAAGTCAGACTATTCATGCAGACAGCAATGAAGAGTAAAGAGGAGTGCAGGGTAAAATACTAAACTCCTTTTGAAAGGTTTATATCTGAGGCCATCTCTTAAAAAGTACCTCATTAAATTATAATTTGCAGATGTGAATATGGGAAATAACTCCTACTGCATTATGCAATTATTGTGTTAGTGTGAAACATATGCACTCAGTGGAATTTGAAGTTATTGTTTAAGGGCTGGTATGTACTATCTAAAACATAGTCATGCACTTTGATACTCTTCTTAAATTTTTATGTAGCACTAACATCCATTTAAAACTACAGTTTTTATTAATAAATACTGGCTAGTACTTTCAAATTTATTTTTCAGTATTTGTTGTCATTCTTCATGGTTTATGCATATTCACGGTAATGGGTTAATTGTAGTTTTTTAAAATTCAAATGCCTAAGAGAACACCAACTATTCAGGAGTAATCTCTTCTTTCTGTCAGGTTCTTCTGAAATTTAGAGATTTTAATTTCACTCTGATAATCTTGCATGGCTTATAATTTTTTTTATAATATAAATATATAGTATTTCTACTGCAGTCTTAATAGTCAAGATATGCAGATATGCTAGTGATATATGGTTAATTGTAGTTCTTGGCATTGATATGTCTGTAGGAAGAATACATGATATACTCAACACTTGAGTCTTGACATTGATGTGTCTGTAGGAATACATGATAAACTCAACACTTGTGTCTTGACATTGGTGTATCTGTAGGAATACATGATAAACTCAACACTTGAGTCTTGACATTGATGTGTCTGTAGGAATGAATACATGATATACTCAACACTTGTGTCTTGACATTGATGTGTCTGTAGGAATGAATACATGATATACTCAACACTTGTATCTTGACATTGATGTGTCTGTAGGAATGCATGATATACTCAACACTTGTGTCTTTACATTAGAAGGTCAGAAGTTTACTCTAGATATCCAAATTTTACTTTTACCCATTCAAGGCATATAATTTCTATATTTTGTAAGAATATTGGGGTACAGCATATTGTTTCATATCACTGGCTTAGGCTTGCCTGGTTGCTGTTGGAGACACTCAGGTTTGGGCAGGAGCCCAGGGCATTTTTATCATAGAGTCTCAGACCATCATGTGCAACAAGATACTGACTGAACATCAGGATATGGTGTCAGACATTTTCATCACTGAAAACGGACGGTCAGTACAGTAATAAGCATTATGTTAATTATCAGATGAATTGCAGAACATTGAATTGATTAATAATAATTTATGTTCATATACATATGGGATATTTCTTTCTTTTATTTTTATTCATTTTTCAGTAGTTAGTTTATTTTATTTGATTAAGTTCAGTGTTTTCATTAGAATATTTTTTATTTCTTAGTTGCAGTGGATTATTATTATTCCCCTTTCTTGTTATGCACACTGTAGAAGTATAATTGTGTTGACAGTTATGCACACTGTAGCGGTATAATTGTGTTGACAATTATGCACACTGTGGCGGTATAATTGTGTTGACAATTATGCACACTGTAGCAGTATAATTGTGTTGACAATTATGCACACTGTAGCAGTATAATTGTGTTGACAATTATGCACACTGTAGCAGTATAATTGTGTTGACAGTTATGCACACTGTAGCGGTATAATTGTGTTGACAATTATGCACACTGTAGTGGTATAATTGTGTTGACAGTTATGCACACTGTAGCGGTATAATTGTGTTGACAGTTATGCACACTGTAGCAGTATAATTGTGTTGACAGTTATGCACACTGTAGCGGTATAATTGTGTTGACAGTTATGCACACTGTAGAAGTATAATTGTGTTGACAGTTATGCACACTGTAGCAGTATAATTGTGTTGACAATTATGCACACTGTAGCAGTATAATTGTGTTGACAATTATGCACACTGTAGCAGTATAATTGTATTGACAGTTATGCACACTGTAGAAGTATAATTGTGTTGACAATTATGCACACTGTAGCAGTATAATTGTGTTGACAGTTATGCACACTGCAGCAGTATAATTGTGTTGACAGTTATGCACATTGCAAGAGTATAATTGTGTTGACAGTTATGTACACTGCAGCAATATAATTGTGTTGACAGTTATGCACACTGCAGCAGTATAATTGTGTTGACAGTTATGTACACTGCTCCAGTATTATTTTGTTGAAAAATATGTTAAGAGCTGTGCATACAACATCAGTTTAGATATGTACTATGCATACAGCATCAGTTTAAATATGTACTATGTAAACAGAATCTGTTTAAATATGTACTATGTATACAGAATCAGTTTAAATATGTACTGTGTATACAGAATCAGTTTAAATATGCTGACTGCTATCCATTGTAAAGCAATAAATACTAACAACCAGTAAGTGGTGGGCATTTAACTGCAATGAGAGCTGTATGTAGGCAGCATTATTTTTATAACTGTATTTGGAGCATTGAATGCTACAGCGGTATGACTTTGTTAACAGCTATGCAGACAGCAGTATGACTGTTTACATTTATGCATACAGCAGTATGACTGTTCACAGCTATGAATACATCAGTATGACTTTGTTAACAGTTGTGCATACAGCAGTATGACTGTTCATAGCTATGAATACAGCAGTATGACAGCAGTATGGCTTTGTTAACAGTTATGCATACAGCAGTATGACTGTTCATAGCTATGAAGACAGCAGTTTGACTCTCTTGACAGTTGTGCATACTGCAATATGACATAGTTGACAGTTATGCATATAGCAGTATGACTGTTGACAGTTATGCATGCAGCAGTGATAGTTATACATACAGCAGTAAAACTGTGACAGTTATACATACTACATTAATATGACTGACAGCTAAGCATACAGTAGTAATAAGACTCTGTTGACAGCTAAGCATACAGTAGTAATAAGACTCTGTTGACAGCTATGCATACAGCAGCAGTGTAGACGGAAGCCTAATCAAGTGGGAGGTCCAGACCCTGACACCAGTGAATCGTTTCAAATTAAACCAAAACCCTTCTGGACAGGGCTGTTTTATCCGCTCACTTCAGTTTCATGAAAACAATCTGTGGTGTGGTAAGATATCTGTGGCTTTGTTTCTTTTCCATACCTGGCACTTAGTATCGTACAACTCAAAACCAGCAATTTCTTTATACTTCTTTATACTCCATTATATTTTATATCGTAGTGTATATATTTACACAATCTCTTTATACTCCATTATATTCTATAGTGTCTATATCTACACAATCTCTTTATCATTATATACTATATCTTAGTGACTATATTTACACAATCTGCTTTTTACCTTTACATTATAACTTTAAATTTTGTATGTTTAAATGTATAACTTTCTTTTCTTTTTTGTTGTTGTTTCAGTGTAAAAGTTTTTTTTTATATTTGAATATATGAACTTTGCATTTTTATTTTAAGTGTACATAACTTTGCTTTTAATGTTGGAATGTATAAATTCACTTTTTTTTAATGTCATACTTTGCATTTTTATGTTTGAATGTAAACTTTAAATTAAGTCTACATCTAGTACTCCTTAGTCATAGGTTAAGTGCAGAAGGAATTAAGAAAACCCAAGTTATAAAACTAATTAAGTGTACATGAAGCCCTAAAAATAGTGTAGAGTTTATTGGAAAAATTACATAGAGTTAATCAATATATTCATGCATAATATTAACTGCTTAGGGTTTGTCAAATTATAATGTAAAATACAGAATAATGATGATTATAGCTTTAGATGAGGAAATCTTGAAAAACATTATATTTTGTTGAATGTATAGGAACTTGTAAAAACATTTTAATTGTTGACTGTAGGAACCTGGGAAACATTTTAATTATTGACTCTATAGGAACTTGGGATAACATTCTAATTATTGTCTTTGTAGGGGAGACATATTTTAATTATTGACTTTGTAGGAACCTGAGAAAACCTTTTAATTATTGACTTTGTAGTTCCTGGGATTACATTTTAATAATTGACTTTATAGGAACCTAAGAAAACATTTTAATTATTGACTTTGTAGTAACCTGGGAAAACATTATAAATGTTTTGGAGCCTGAGAAAACAGTTTCAACTTTTGTGAACCTTACAGATGATAATTGTTGTTGACTCTTTAGAACTTTGAAAATCATTCATTTTTCTGCCTAAACTATTAATGTTTTCTATGAAGAACTGACTGAAAAGCATTTATGTTGCACAAAAATCTGACTTGAAAACATTAATGTTACTGTGCATATATATGTTTAGAAAACAGTATCTCACTATAATTTTGTTTCTCTTCAAGTTGTTTTAAAGCATTTATGTTGTTGACTGCTCATGATTTTACTAAACATTTTGTACTGAAAGGATATCTAGAAACATTTACATTATTAAATGATAATAATTCTTAGAAAATATATTTTTTGTTAATTAAATATGACTCTTTGAAAAATTATTTTTCTTTGATTAAACATGAATTTTTAAGAGTTTATTTTGTGAATATACTTGAACCTTGCAAAACATTATTGTATTGACTGAGCAAGAACCTTGCAAAACATTATTGTATTGATTGAACAGGAACCTTGCAAAACATTATTGTGTTGATTGAAATGAACCTTGCAAAACACTATTGACTAAACATAACCTTGCAAAACATTATTGTATTGCCTGAACAGGAACATGGGAAAACATTATTGTTGTGGACTGTGAAGGAAACCCTCTTCAGATATTCCAGTATTGCTCTGAAATAGGTTTTAGGACAGAGCAGCTTGATTGTTTCCTGATCGTGAATCAAGAGGTGAGAATTTTACAGGGTTGTATGTTATGAATCCAGAGGTAAGAATTAAAGGGTTATTGTTATGAATCAAGAGGTGAGAATTTTACAGGGTTGTATGTTATGAATCCAGAGGTAAGAATTAAAGGGTTATTGTTATGAATCAAGAGGTAAGAATTTTACAGGGTTGTATGTTATGAATCCAGAGGTAAGAATTAAAGGGTTATTGTTATGAATCAAGAGGTGAGAATTTTACTGGGTTGTATGTTATGAATCCAGAGGTAAGAATTAAAGGGTTATTGTTATGAATCCAGAGGTAAGAATGTAAAGGGTTATTGTTATGAATCAAGAGGTAAGAATGTAAAGGGTTATTGTTATGAATCCAGAGGTAAGAATGTAAAGGGTTATTGTTATGAATCAAGAGATTAAAACAAAGTTATTTGTTGTATCAAAAGATAAAAGCTGTTTGTTATAAAACAAGAGGTAAAAATTATAATTATTTGTTATGACTCAAGCAGTAAAAATTAGTCACTTGTATGACTCAAGAGATAATAATTATAAAGCAAGAGACAAAATTATAAAGCTATTTTTTTATTAAGAGATAAATTATTTTTTTATGAATTAAAAGACCCAAAATATTATTTGTAATGTTATGAATGAATAGGTAAACATAGTATTTTTATGAATGAAATTATTTGCTATGAACTTTATGCATTTGCAAACACAAACTTCTTGCTGATGTTCTTGCATTAGAGAAAGTGAAGAGTAATTTGTTTGGAAATGTCTAAACTTCATTGGTTGTATGTGAACAAATTACGATTTATTGAGTGATCTTCAGTATATGTACTTTGGTACATAACTTTAGGTGTAATATTTATTTATTATTCACATATTATCATATACCTTTTTATGTGTTTATAAAAAATCTTTCTTATTATCACATTAAAGGTCAGATGTTTTTAATGTCATTTGTCATAGATTTAGTTAAAGATATGGCACAATGACAATAGTAGAAATAATTTGAAAATTGTAATTGTACTTTTTCACCCTACTATAAATACTTTACTTAAAGAGTAGAAGTGATGTTTATTTCATCAGAATAGTGACTGTAATTGTACTTTTTCACCATACTATAAATACTTTACTTAAAGAGTAGAAGTGATGTTTATTTCATCAGAATAGTGACAGTAATTGTACTTTTTCAATGTACTATAAATACTTTACTCAAAGAGTAGAAGTGATGTTTATTTCATCAGAATAGCAACTGTAGCTTTGTACCTAGGCACTAGATGTATGTTGACACTTACCTAGGATCTAGATACATACTGACACTTACTTGGGGCCTAAATATATGTTGATGTTTACTTAGGGCCTAGATACATGCTGATATTTACTTAGGGCCTAGATACATACTGATGTTTACTTAGGGCCTAGATACATACTGATGTTTACTTAGGGCCTAGATAGATGCTGACACTTACTTGGGGCCTAAATATATGTTGATGCTTACTTAGGGCCTAGATACATGCTGACATTTACTTAGGGCCCAGATACATACTGAGTTTTATTTAGGGTCTACATCAGTGGTTTCCAATGTTGGAACTCATGCAGAACCCTTGATGCTTACCTAAAATTCTTTAACAAAATAAAATTTATCATATCTTTTGTTGCTGTTTTAGTTGTGGGCAGGATGCCGGCGCAGAGGAATGATTGTTGTTTGGGACATTAAATCAACGCAAGTGAAGACTACACATAATTTAGATTGTCGCGGTGTCAGCATCATGAAGCACATTGGAGATAAAGTTAGTTTCACTCACACACACACACACACATACTCTCACACATGCTCACACACATACTCTCACACATGCTCACACACATAAAGACATGCTCTCGAGCACACATACACTTACACACACATATACTCATACATGCACTCTCACACACATACACTCTCATACACACACTTGCACTCACAAATTATGTTTTGTAAATAAGAAATTGTGACCTGGTTAATACAGATTTATCAAAACAATAATCTCTTTATATATGAAATTATGTTTTGTAAATAAGAAATTGTGACCTGGTTAATACAGATTCAACAAAACAATAATCTCTTTATATGGGAAATTATGTTTTGTAAATAAGAAATTGTGACCTGGAAAATTGGAAATTGTCTTTCTAAATGGGAAATTGTCTCTCTAAGTGGGAAACTGTACCATTCTAAACAGGAAATTCTCTCTCTAAACAGAAAACTCTCTCAAAATAGGATCACTCTAAATAGAAAATTGTGTTTTTCAATAGGAAAGTGTTTCTCTCTAAATAGGAAATGATGCTTCTGGATAGGAAATGTCTCTGAGTGAGAAATTTCTTTCTAAACAGGAAATTGTCCTTGTCTCTGTTTCTAAATAGGAAATTATGTTTCTAAATATAAAGCCATGAATTTAAATAGGAAATTGTGTCTATATATAAGAAATTGTGTTTATAAATAGGAAATTGTCTCTAAACAGGAAATTGTTATAAATAGAAAATTGTGTCTCTGAATAAGAAATTGTGTTACTCTAAACAGGAAATTGTTTCTTATCAATTTGGAATCATCTCTCTAAGTAGGAAATGGTTTCTAACTATGAAATATTTTTGAGAAACTATGTCTTTCTAAATAGGAAATTATTGTCCTTAAATTGAAAAAATAATTTAAAATAGGAAATTTTGTAATTATGTCTTTCAATAAAAAAATTGTGTCTATAAATAGGAAATTGTCTCTTTAAATAGGTAATTGCTTCTTTAAATAGGAAAGTATCTCTCTAAATAGGTAAATGTCTCATTAAATAGGAAATTTTCTCAATAAATAGGAAATTTTCTCAATAAATAGGAAATTTTCTCTCTTTGAGTAGAATATTAGTAGTACAAACAATGCGACATGAATAGAAATGTGCCTGGCTTTGTAATTCCTGTGTCATTGATATTGAAATAATACATGACTTTTAAAAATAAGATTTAAAAAGAAAATTATATTCACAAGTCTTTGATGCTGACATCACTTTTAAAATAATACCTTGAAATGTAATACAAATTTGGAAGTCTTTCTTTTTTATATTAATTAATAGTGATAGTAATAAGATAACAGAAATATAATATTTCCAATTCTCAGTTAATATTCTAAATGTAAGTTTTATTCAGAGAATTATTTGCTGTTTCAGGTCTGGGTTGGCACCAAAGAGGGGAAAATATTTATTTACAAGGACTCTGGCAAACTGTGGAAAATCATAAAGGCTCATGAGGATGCTGTAAGAGCACTTTGTGCAGCAGAAGAGCGCTATGTCATGAGCGGTGCAGGAAGTAAAGATGGCAAAGTGGCCATTTGGTCTCCCCTTGGGTCGGGATGGGATTTTAACAATTCCCAACCCTTAGATGAATGAATTGTTTTCTTCAAACACTTTGTCTTCCTTAGTATTTATGTTATACAAATATCACTTTCTATCATACAAGTACATGTATCTGGTAATGTGTACAGATTTTGATGACCACGTGATTCCAGCTCTTTGCAGATTGTGTTGATTGCCACGTTATTTTATTGGCATCGTGTTTTGAAGACAGATTTTCTCTGTACCATTTTATCATTGAAGGTTGTAATCTTACGCTGTGATCATTTGTGGGACACGTTTTTCATCATGTTATTTCCATGGCAACCTGTATTTTATTTTTATAAGGATGTGTTCATTTTTCAGTCTTATGTTGGGTAAATGTATTTATGTTTTATTGTGGTAGCTTATATTAGAAAGGCAACCTGTGTTATTTTATCTTCAGTGGTTGTAATAATATTTTACACATTTGTCACATATGTTTGATTATCATTGTTACCAAACATACATACATGGCTGTTCACAAGGCAGCCTTTGTTACTCTGGCATTTCAAGGTTGTAATCATGATTTTTGCAGATATGTTTATTTACCACTAAAACAGTCTGTATTCAAAATGCTGCCTGTGTTACTCTACATTTCAAGATTGTGATCTTGATTTTTGCAGACATTTTTATTTACCACTAAAGTAGCCTGCATTCAAAACATAGCCTGTGTTATTCTGTATTTCATGGTTGTGATCATGAGTTTTGCAGACATTTTTATTTACCACTAAAGTAGCCTGCATTCAAAACATAGCCTGTGTTATTCTGTATTTCATGGTTGTGATCATGAGTTTTGCAGACATTTTTATTTACCACTAAAGTAACCTGCATTCAAAATGTTGCTTGTGTTACTCTGCATTTCAAGGTTGTGATTATGATTTTTGCAGACATTTTTATTTACCACTAAAGTTACCTGTATTCAAAATGTCTCTTGTGTTACTGTAGCTTGAATAGTTACATATGTTTTTCTCATTACTGGATGTTTATTATGTATTGCTCTAGCTTTGAAAATTTTGATCATGTTTTAGACTTGTGCAGGATACAGTTATTCATAATGTATTTGAACCTTGTGCAGGATACAGTTATTCTGTGTATTTGAACCTTGCACAGGATACAGTTATTCATAATGTATTTGAGCCTTGCGCAGGATACAGTTATTGTGTATTTGAACCTTGCGCAGGATACAGTTATTCTGTGTATTTGAACCTTGCGCAGGATACAGTTATTCAGTGTATTTGAGCCTTGTGCAGGATACAGTTATTCACAGTGTATTTGAGCCTTGTGCAGGATACAGTTTTTCACAATGTATTTGAGTCTTGTGCACTATACAGTTTTTCACAATGTATTTTCTTTAAAGGAAGGATGCAATTAATTATCATAAATAACATGGCACCACAGTTTAAAAGAAGGGTTGTGTTACTCTTTAAAGGCTGTAAAGTGTTTTATTATGCTGCTTGTGTTCAGTTAGTGAATACTTGGTTTGTTTGTTATATTGTTATTGCAATCTTGTCTTCTACAGCAAAGACAAGTTTATAAAAACTTCTTAGCTTCTATAAAATTGACATTTTCAGTACCCTAAGCATTCAGGCAATATTTGACACATTTTTATTCCTGATTATTCATATAATGTTGGTGTGTATATATGTATATAATTAATGTAACTATTAAGGTTATTAGCAACTTCAGCAATCCAGTTGTCCGGGCAGTTTGAGTTATTATCTCATGATCAGGAGCAGTACTTAATTCAGAATTTATTATTTCATTTTTAAAATGGATTGTTAGATACATGGATATATAGTTGGATAGCTAGATCAGTAGATGGTTGAATGAAGAAATTGATATATTGATGAATAGGTAGATAGTTAGATAGACTGATGGATAGTTGGATAAATGAGTTGATATATTAATGAATTAATGGATGAATAGAATGAATGATGTTTGGATGGATAGATGGATTAAGAAAATACATTTAAATATGTACTTGTAAAGCTTTATTTTTGATTGTTCAAAAATGTTGCTTGTTCTATAAAGGTGTTATTTAGAGTTATCTCTCAGTTAGTAGTCATGTAAGATAGAGGATGTAATAAACATTTTTATCAAATCAGCTTAAGTGCCAGTAAAAGTATATTTTCCATTGACATTTACACAAGTGCACATTCATTCATGTCAGTATCTTTTCCATTTCATAATGCACAATATATATGCAGTTCTGTATTTATGAATATAGCAGCATATGCAAAAAGCATTTTTCAGATATTGTTAGCAATTTTTACTTACATTTATACTGATAACATTTTCAGCAATACTAATTGTTATATCCTTTTTTATTACTTCTTCTTTTTGAAATATACAAATATACACTTTTCTCAAAGATTAGAAGTTAAACTAACTGGATTTTTTACTCATTCTGACTTTGAGAACCATGATATTGTGATTATTTATTAACACTTTAACAGCCATTGTATTGTGACTGATTACTCATTTTGACTTATTAACACTTTGACATCCATGGTATTGTCACTGATTACTTATTTTGACTTAACACTTGGTATTGTCATGGTATTGTCACTGATTACTTATTTTGACTTATTAATAACTTGAGAGCCATGGTTTTATGATTTTTATTAGAAATATTCTCTTTTGTTTGTAGAGAAACTATGTTTTCACAAAATAGTGTTTATTTTTAATTTTGTTAGAAGTATGATTATGTCATTGAAGCTTGTTATGGATAGTGGTCAATATAAAACCCATTCAAGCCACCATACTGGCCTGTGTCTCAAAAACAATTTTTGTCAGACTAATGTTGATGTTCAAATACAGTCTATAAAATGTTTAATCACACTGATGTTGCTTTTCAACAAATACATAATACATGTCTGTAAAATGTTTTGTCACACTGATAGTGCAGTTTAAATAGTGTCTGTTAATTTTTTTTGTGCTTCTTAAATACAGTGTCTGTAAAATGTTTTATCAGATTGTTAGAGCTGTTAAAATAGCATCTGTTGTTCAAATATAGTGTCTGTAAAATGTTTTGCCATAGTGCTGTTCAAATGTGTCAAATATAGCATCTGTAAAGTCTCTTATCATAGTTCTGTTCAAATACAGTCTGTAAAATGTTTGATCACAGTGCTGTTCAAATATAGTGTCTGTAAAATGTTTTGTCAGACTGCTAGTGCTGTTCAAATACAGAGGTTACTCCTTAATTTATATTTTACAGTTTGCAAGTGGCCTTTTGAGTTTCACCCTTTGAGTCTTATTGTTGAGTTTCAAGTTTCAATAAAACATGTTCCCCAGTTATAAAACTGAGTGACTGGGAGACATGATAAATGTCTGTTGTGGAGTGTATAAGCATAAGGGAGTATGCTATACACTCTTGTTGTACCAGAGTAAAGTACACTGGGTACATTCTGGAAAATTCTAGTACAATGAAGGTTCCAGAATTATTGCGGCATGGTGAGCAGAGCACTCAAGCGGTTCAAGAGGAAAGAGAGCATCATTGTTTTCCACGCATGTGGTGGGAAACTGTTGACATTGTGCAAAAGCAAGTGAAGGAGTGACAAAGCAGTGATTAATCCAGGGTCTTTGTAAAATATTATATTAACCTACCTCTAATAACTCCATTTCTTTTCCCTGATAAGACTAACCTGTGATTTGTATTGACTCTATTGTTAAATTGTAATTCTATTTTTTTATAGAGAGAGACTGTGTAACGTAAAATTATCTGAACCTGAGTTTATGGAATATTGATGTCAAGTAATCTATTTCATTGTAATTGTGATATGTATATTTGATTGTTCATTTAATAAATTTATTGACCTTCTAACACACATTTATATTGATAATCTTATGCTGAAGAAGAAAGTGGGTGGTTGGGGGCTCGTTAAATGTAGATTAAAGATGGATTTGTCTTCTCCTTTAGTAAGAAGTTTTCCACTCACAGAAACATTATGTGACCGTAAATGTTGTTTTATGTTGTGGAATAGAGAAAACGTTTGCAGCGCCAAAATATCCACCAAGCAAGAGAGATCAGAGTGGTGTCTGCTGGAGGATCATTAATAAACTAAATTAAGATTCTCATCACTTGTAATTAGTTATGAAAGATTAAATAATAATAATAATTTCATTAACTAAGTGGCATGCCTGCCACACTTATCAAGATTGGATAGATATTTACATGACTAGCAATTGCAGTATTAACATTTAACTGTTAGTTTAGGCAATGTTATGTGCACTTTATTTACAGTTTATAATACTCTGAAACAATGTTATATATTCTCATATATGAGTCAGAGATTTTATATGACTCATGAAAGCATTCAGATTGTGTCAGGGTGATTTTTTTACTTATTGTTTTTGGAAATGGATGACAGCCAGGGTACTAGTATCTGTTCTTTGAGAAGACTGACAACTTTATAAAAAAGTAATAAATATATCAATCAAAATGATAAATTTACATTAAACTAATACATGTTTGGAGAGTCTCTTCTTCTTCAGATAAACATATAGTCACTATGCAGACATCTGTTGAGTCACCTGGGAAATATTTGTTTTTTGGACATATGATCAACACCAAAACTCAAAGATTGGCCTTATTTGAGCTTAATATATTTGGCAATTCTAACCATTACCTTTATATATTGTACAGCTAGTAAAAATGAGTAAATACCTATGTCCACTGAGTATACACTAGTCTTACCTACTTTTGCTTTTAATTTATGGAATCATGGTAGGTGTGAAGTAAAGATGCTAGCCTTGCATGAGGAGATCTGAAAGTCCACAAGTTGTTTGTACTGCTCAGTAAGTATGATTAGGTAACAAGATAGGTTATACTTATGTGGTTGAATTGACCAGTTAAACCAGGGTTCAGCAAACTTTTCGGACTGCTAGGCCATTGCAGCATATTCACACTGTGCAGGAACCCAGTGTCAGTAATATGACCATGAAATAAAAATAAACATGGGCCACAGCTGGAGTTGCAACCAGCAGTAATGAAGGGGAACAAACCGTAACAATTCAATTAGGCCGGATCCAATAATAAATAACTAGGGGAAGCGTTAGGCTGGACTGGAATACTAGCTAGGCCATATCCGGTCTAAAGGCCGGACTTTGCTGACCCCTGAGTTAAACAATAGAGCCTATATCTTCTATTAGATTTGAAAGAAGTAGTAACCAGAACTGTGTCCAAAGTATTCCTGTCCAACTATTAGGTTTGAAAGAAATAGTAACCAGAACTGTGTCCAAAGTATTCCTGTATCGTATATTAGGTTTGAAAGAAACAGTAACCAGAACTGTGTCCAAAGTATTCCTGTATCGTATATTAGGTTTGAAAGAAACAGTAACCAGAACTGTGTCCAAAGTATTCCTGTCCAACTATTAGCTTTGAAAGAAACAGTAACCAGAACTGTGTCCAAAGTATTCCTGTCCAACTATTAGCTTTGAAAGAAACAGTAACCAGAACTGTGTCCAAAGTATTCCTGTCCAAACTGAATGTTCTCAAATGACTATATTTCTACATTATAGAGTAGTGCATGAAATGCCATGAGAAACATTACCCTAAATAGTATTCAGTTATTTTATGATGTAGGTTTTTCCTTTCTTAATCATCTTCATAATAGGAGTACATACAAATGTATGAAATTGGTATGGGTATGATTGCTTTGTGCATCGCCTAGGTTACTGGATGGTTCTTACTGACTTGCATGTCATAGCTTGCCTGGGGTGATGAATTCCAGTAAATGTTTAGCTAAATGCCTTCAGCCCTTCGTTTGTTGTATTGACTCCAGTAAAAGTTTTGCTTAATGACTTCAGTCCCTTGTTTGTTATATCGACTTCAGTGCAAGTCTTGCTTAATGACGTTTCTAATATTGACTTCAGTGCAAGTCTTGCTTAATGACTTCAGTAAAAGTTTTGCTTAATGATTTAACCCGTTCAGCGTCACGCTAAAATGATAATTGAATGGGTCATTGTGCTAAAAAATTAAAACCAACTGTACTAATTAATGGATTTTTAAAATTTAAATTACTAATTTTTATAGACATATTGATTAATTTAAGAACACATGTTTAATTCAGACTGATTGGTAAAAATTAGAATGTCAAACATGCTAAAAATAAGCTGGCCCATTTCATCCCAATGATGCTGAATAACCGATGGTGTTAATTGTAAAGTGTTCGAACACAAACAATGTCATTAAGCAGTGTTGCTGACAAAAACATGAATAACTGATGCTGCAATTTTAAAGTTTTCTGTCATGGGTCTATTTAATAAATGGTGTTACAAGTTTGAAGTTTTCTGTCAAGGCATCAGTGAAGAGTATTACATAAGTATGTAGTATTGCTATGAGCACGATATCAGTGAATGATGTATTCTGCCACGAAAATTATATGAGTGAACACTGGTACAGTTTTAAAATATTTAGAGTCAAACATCATTGCAATGTCATGTATTAAACACAAAATATCCAAATTAAGTGAACAGGTTGCCAGTTATATATGGCTAAATTTTAAATGTAAATATCAGCAAAACAATGAAAAACTTAAATTTAGCAAGCAATATATCAATATATTTATTTTTAAACTCAATAACTGGTGTTGCAATGAATGTATTCACAGGCACAAACAAGCCAAGCCAATTTTGATGTTTTATTACAAAAATAATCACCTTACAAAAATAGACACCTTCAAAAACAATTAAATTTTTTTTAAAAATCACAATTATTGCAATTATTGTTCAGGAATGTATTTGATAATTGTATTTGATGATTTTTTCACTCTGTCAAAGCTTAGGATCTCCAGCTACAATCTCTGATTCAATTCCACACTCATCTGAGCCACGAAGGATTTTAAAGAAACCTGGGAATAAAATCATACCATATATGAAACTTTTTGACACTGGCATTTAGATACACAAAAACAAGTGATATTTAAACACAAAATAACAAGTGATATTTAAACACAAAATAACAAGTGATATTTAAACACAAAATAACAACTGTATTTAGACACAAAAAAACATAGCAATTAGACACACAAAAATCTCTGATATTTAGACACAAAAAAACATGGCATTTAGACACACAAAAACACTGATATTTAGCCACAAAAAAACAAATGGCATTTAGTCACAAATAAACAACATCCATTTGAAAATTATGGAGCAAGCAAAAAAGATAAAAATAAAAAAGCAAAGTCTGGCAGGACTTGGGAGACAGATACAGTTAAAATGAAATAATCTTAACAACCAGAAAATGATTTTTACTACCAAGTAACTTTGCAAATTCAGACCAATGCTAGTTTGGATGATGCATAATCCAGAATGGCTCCTGGTTTACACTGGCTGGCTATATAAAATCTGTGCAAGTTATGTAGATTACTTCCCTTCCACTCATCCCTTAGTAAACTATATTTTTAATTATATTCCTCTTGATAAATCGACCTCAAATAATTAACTTTTGTATATGTTTAAGAGGCAAAAAAGGGGGGGATCTCACTAATATAGAGTTATGTATAATTTAGACATCCTCTATCTCCCCACATATAGTCCAGATCAGCAAAGTTTTACTATAGTGAGAAAGGAAACATTTTTGGCTAACACAAGAGTTATGTTGAAATATCAATCTATTTATAAACTACGAGTAGATGGATAGAGCAAAGCTACAAACCTAGATCGCCCCAGTCAGGGTTCCAGGAGTTGGCCACGAGCCAATATTTGTCTCCATTTTCCACTCCATATCCCAGAATCTTTACTGCATGTCCTCCTAGCTCAGAGCCTGTTGTGTGACGATACACACCTGTTTTTGAAAATAACAAATATTTATGAGTCTGTTATATGAAAATGCATATTCTTGTACAATAACAAACCCTTTTAAAATAATAGTGGCGAGAAAAATGCCTATAGTATTAAAAAATATCTTCTAAGCTACTTTTGATGGTTATAAACTTTACTCTTAATATTATTAATTTTATATAATTTTTTATTATTTTTTATAATTTAATATTATTAATTTTAATTCAGACAGCAGTTGCAATGGCAGTAAATAAAGAATTTTTATGAATTTTATTTTGATCTCATCACCTTGTAATTAATTATGAAAAAAGTACTGAAAATATCTTAAATCAATGAATAGAGAGTGATACAAATATTTCATTTACTCAAACCTATTTACTAAATGTTGAATTGCATTTAATGTTTGGTTGCAGTTCCTAACTAAATCACATTTTGTTAAGCTCTAAAGTCACAAAATATGAGATTAATTCCACAAGATACTCATAGTATTGAAACCTATTTCAGTGCATGCGGCACATAACAAATTCTAGCAAGATAACAGTACTCAATTATAAAGAAGATGTCAGCAGAAACAAATTCTAGCAAGATAACCATACTCGATTGTACTGTAGGTCACAAAAGGTGTCAGCAGAAACAAATTCAGGCAAGATAACCAATCCCCAAATTACAAAATAAATGAATTCCATATCAGACAGGTATTGCTAAAAAAATCAGTGAAAGCAGAACACACAAGATGAGAAAACCCATCCAAGAGTGGTGTATATATTGACTATATCAGGACAAAGAGGAAGTAATACAATTATGACAAATTAAAACGAGAGGATAACTCCATACCTGACTTGTATTGCAGGAAGTCACTGTACACAGTGAAGGCTGCTTCCACAGGTCCATTGGTGTAGAGTTCCTCCATGATGTTCTCTTCACCACGTACTGAGTAGGTTTTTGAACCTGTGAAAACAGCAAAGGAAATGTTCACAAATGATGCGTCATTTAAAATACTGAGAAAAAACGTATTGCTTACTTTACTACTGATGAAACTAAACCCTAATTTCAAGTTAAAGACTCAAACATTACTAGGAAGAAAAACTCTATGATGTTTACACAAGTGGAAAGTTAAAAGAGACATTACTTCTTGGATTATTTTCATACTCAGAGCAAAGAAAAGAGAGTGTGATATAAATTAAAAATTATATGATTTCCAATTGTACATTGATTACAATTGGTGATTGGGTATGACTATTATATCATTACTGCATATACATATTATATATTCTAATTACTGTTAGTATTGTAATTTTTCAAATAATGTAGTGATTGTTAGTGTAATGTTTACACTTACTGCAGCAATTATTGGTTTTAATGTTCATCTACTGCAGTAATTGTTACAGTAGTAATATTCACTTATTGCTGTGACTGTTGCAATGTTCACTTATTGCAGTGGCTTTTACTACAGAGATATAGAGCAGTAGATATCATCTGAGCTTTGAACTTTCATGAGTATTTTGACTCAGTGCTATCAATATTGTATTAGTCTGACTTAATACAGTAGTTGCTATTAGTGTGTAGATTTACCAAACTACTTGTTTTATTTTATAAATTCACCATAGTGGATGTCAATGATGATAGACTTACTATGTTGCTTGTAATTATTATGTAGATTTGCCCAAGTGACCATTGTTATTGTACAGATTTACCACAATAGTTGTCATTATTATGCTGATTTATTCAACTGCTCGTAATTATTGTGTATATTTACTTTCTAAAGTGGTGGCTTACCACAAGGGATGTAATTTCTTTGTATATTTACCAAACTGTCATTAGTGTGGTGGTCAACCACAGTGGTTGATACTGTGGTGATTTACCATGATTGTCAACATTGTGATTTACCATAATATATGTCATTATTGTCTGGATTTATCTTAGTAGTTGCCAATTTTGATGATCTGACTTACCAAAGTGTTTGTCACCACTGTAGGTGTTATTGTAGTTGGCTTCACATTTTTTGGAGCATGTTGGTGTCTTGGTCTCACCTTGGCAAGGTGGAAGTTTTCCCACAACATGGTGATCACATGCTGGGATAAGGTAGGGTTGGCAACCCTGTGATAATAGCAGCATACTATTAACAAAATTTTATCCCTATGAAACAGCAGTATACTATCAACAGAATTTTAATTCTTTAAAACAGCAGAATTCCATCAACTCAAAAGAATTTTATCCCTTTAAAACATCAGCGAATCATTAATTCGACAAAATTTTAACCCTTTAAAATAGTAGCATTTTAACACTTTCAATATAATATTAACTCTTAACAATTACAAACCTTTTAAAATCATGAATACCAATACATCAATCAAATAACACTATTGAGAAGTCTTTATTTATTTATTCTAATATTTGGGGGCATTCCAAATTTTTAAATGTTTCACAATTTCAGCAGACAAAATGGGTAGTCCCAAAATCAATGATTTGCAGGAATTATAGATTTTAGTGCACAAATTTGGTGATTTTGGATAACCAAAATGGCATCTGCTTCATTTTCTAGCAAAGGCCATGTCTCGTTTGGTCTTGACGCTTTTTACACTTATATCAGTTAGTACTGCTTCCATTAAATATAGTTCTTTATTTGTGTATGAATTTATTTAGCGATTGCAAGTTAATTTTAGCAGCCATACAATTACAAGATCAATGTCTTGATCCTCACTTCTATAGCTTCTAATTATTTCTCTGTGACAACCCTGCTCTGTTTCAAACCAATTTCAAACTATATATGAAGCACCTTTGGTAAAAATAAACTTTTAGCTTTGTTTTATAGTGGTATTTATTTTATGCTCAAGTTTTTTGGACTGCAAAAAAATTATATCACTATACTATTTATATACTTGGTCACCACATCAAATATCTGAAACAGGTTCAATAAGGTTTAAGTCTGAAACCTTTTTAAAGCTAAAAGGAAGAAAGTTAAGATGTCCACTCTGCTACAGCCTTTGTTTAACTACCTCATGAGTGTTGTACTGGCCGCCAGTCACAATGCCATCACGAACATAGTACTGCCATGCAGCTGCAGGATAACCACCATCACACCTGTCACAAGTGTAGAACAATTAGTATTAAACCTACACAATGTCATAAGTCTCAGTAATTAGAAGAAAGAAATGGGTGAAAATTGTTTTAATAAATAAATGAATCTTCAAACATTAAATGTGAGTTTTGTTTGTACATTTGAATGAGGTATTTATTACATTTTGATCGATAAACTTAGAGCCGATAAAGCATACTGAAGTGCCTGTGGCGAAATTTGAACATGGCTGACCTCCGACATCGTTTTGGGGTATGCTCAACTAACATGCTATCGACTTTCCAGGATTCAACAAATAAAGATAAAGCTTATATCAACAGAAAGCTAAGATAATGACCTTTAAAACAAGGATTGGTTCATTTCAATTTTTAAAATTTTTACTGTAGCAAATTAGAGTCCAAATTATGCGTTATATTCGATGCATTATAACTTCGGAACCTATTTTCATCTATCAGCCTCCTTTATATTGTGGAAAAGGTAATTTTTTCCCCTTTAAAATGGTATATAATATAAACCGGAAGTCTCTATCCTGGGAGACCCTAATAGTTTGAATTGCACCCACACCGAAGGTGAAGAGAGATCACCATCTCGGACAAGACGTGTTTTAAAATGGATCAACTAGACAACATTTTGTGTTATGTTTTAACAAAAACTTTTAAATTTCATCGAAATATTGCTACAGTAAAACAATCATTCATTTAGGTTATGATTTGTTGGAAAGTTTTATTCTGATCACTAATGAGGTTAGCTAAATATCGGCCATTTAAAATATGGTTGCAAGAGGGTGATGATTTGTTATGACAAATTGCTTATATTAAAAACAATCCTATACAAGAAATACAGACTGGAAATGATTAAACGATGATTAATGATGAGATTAATTTTTTTGGAAAATATATTAACTAATCGGTGATATTTTAAATTAATTTTAAAAAGCACCAATCCAAAATAAAGAATGACAACTCTTAATATTGAAGGATTTTTGTCTCTATTTGTTAGTTTGTAGCTGACCTGTACCTTTCGTTATTTTATTATAACTCGGGTCTTAAGAAACAATCTAGTAAATGATGAATGAGAATTTGTCATTGAATGACTGATCAGAGTTAAGACATACAGTACAATAATAAATGTATGAGTCAGTGAGTGAATCGATGTATGGTAAAAACTGAGATCAGGACAACAATGAGGAGTAACATGCTACTCACACTACAGACATACAGTGATACAGTAGGCATATAAGTAAAACTATGAAAGACTTTAGCTTTCAATTTTCAAGATATTTTTAGAAATGTCTATGTCTTATACTATGAAACAAATAGATACATATTAAAAATAAAGATACTAATTATTACAATTGCTGTTGAACTACAAAAAATAAACAGTAAATAGTAACAACTAACACTGTAACAGTATTTTATTAAACTAAAAAGAGTATCAGTTTTGCTAGTTTTGAACTGTTTTTTAAATTGTTAAAGTACATGCACATAAATGTGTAAAATATAATTTATGACTTTTTAGTTAGAATGATCATGCTGTCAGTTACAGAAATTAGAAACACTGCATTATAATAATAAATGTTTCATTTTACCTTTTTCCTCTTCAACAAGTGTGCGGGTGTATTGCATGAAACTACATTTTTGAGATGTTATTTTTCTAAATCTATACAAAAAGATTGTCTAAAAATTCATCCTGTAAATGTCTATATTCCTAAGAGCAAGTATGCCAAATTTGGATGGTATACATGAAGTAGCTTTTTAGAGTTTTTACAAGACTCCAAAAGAGATATTTTATTCAGTTTTTGACCACTTGCCGATTGAAAATTTAACCAAATGCTATTTTGAGAGGACTGTATTTCATTTTCTATGCATCTGTGATCCTTAAAAAAAATATAAATCAACAATATATTTGTGTTACAGAGAGGTGAAATAGCAAAGATGAACTGTGTATGTTTCATAGGTTTGTTGTGTGGCATTTCAAAAGGGGGTTTCATGAAATCTGTGTTCTTCTGCAATTTACGTCAAACTTTGAACTGTCATTAATATTTTTTCTATTAAAGCTAGAGTTCCAAAATGTTGTATGCAAACTTACTTTGAGGTAGATAACCTGCATATATCAGCTTATTTGGCCAGATTTCAAAATTTGAGTGATCTTACCTAATTAAAGAGAACTTTCTTTAGTAATTTTCATCAGGTTGATCCAATATTTCCTCTTTCAAAAATTGACCATTTTCCATAAATCCATTTTCCTTGAAAGTAGATATCAGATAGCCTAGAAAAGCAATATAAGGCTATTTTCAAACTCTACAAATTAAAAATAAACCTGAGAAATACTCTTGCCCTTCAATACTGATCAAATTTATTTACGAGCTTCATATGTCAAGTTACTTTACTCAGTGAAATATTGATTATGCAAACTTTACTGGAAAATCAACCATTTCTAAAGAAATTAAAACTAATGAAACTCACCCATCACCACATGTCCGACAACAGGTCAACAAATCCTCCGCAGATATATGGGCGTTTACAGTTCCATTAGATTTGATGCAGATGCGGTCAGACATGGCTTCCACAGCACCAAACGCCTAGAAACATGGAATTTGCAAAGGAAAATTAGGTTTCTTTGTAAGATAAAACAAATAAAATTTACACAAGATGACACACAAACAATTTATGCCTGACAGAGGGCTGCATTGGTAACATGTTGAAGAAATTCTCCTAGTTTTGACCTATCAATATTATTCTCTAATTTCCTTTAGTGCAATGCCTAATCTGCAAAGTGTAAGAGGACAGCAAAGTCAAAGTATATGACTTATGTAAAGTAACAGAGAAATATGATATGTGTATAACTGAGGTTTGAAAGCAAAGCATTTAAAAAACAAAAATGCAAACTGTTAAAGATTCAGAGATATCAATAACTGCTGCCAAAATGAATTCAATTTCATTCACTGAATTTTAATCTATATTTTTTTGCCAATAAAAAGACAACTGTTGTTAACATGATCCTTTCTATTCTTGCTTTGTTCACTTTACAGCTAATAAAGTCAAAAGTCATCAAATTATGTAATATTCTTTACAGCTAATAAGGTCATTAACCCTCAAATTATGTAACATTCTTTTTCTGGCATTTAATTTTTTTGTTTTTGTTTCAGGTACTGTAATATTACCATGCATTAAATCATGATTATGTTTATAAAGTGGTATACATATTTCATGAACTTGCACATAAAAATCATGCATATTACTCTGTGGCATATGTTCCTGTTAGCCAGGATAATCCTCTTCGACAGGTAACCAAGTCAAATGAATGATAACAAAAGATGATTGAATGTGCTTTCCTTGGTAACCAAGTCTACTGAATAAGTATACAAGATGAATAAATTAAATACTGACTGATTAAAAAAAAAAAAAGTAAAATTCATCTCACCCAACAAGAACCACAATTCCCTTGGTCGCGGACTTCTTTTAGTGTAGGGCAGTTTGTCCATTTGTCCCGTGCATCAAAGTTGTCAGGCAAATCTTTAATACCATTTCCAAGGAAAGTTTTCACTTCCATAGTGCCAAGGGTGTATTTTCGGGATGCCTCAATGTCCACACCCAAAAGGTTTCTAACATCCTTGGCAAAGCTTGGCTGAAAGTTGCGTCCTGCCTGAATACAGATGTATAATTTCACATGAACATCCTTTTAAAATTTTTTAGTTTTATAAAGCTGTTGTTTAGTCCTTTTCAAATGTCTGATAAAAGTATCTGCCTTGGAACAGAAAATTTGAAAACTGCATCACATTTATACTTTATCTCTTGTATTTGTTTCCCCTTGTACATTAATATTTAGATAAATAACAAAATGAAAGCAACTGCATCAAATTTATACCTTATATTTTTTCTCTTGTATTTGTCTCCCCTTGTACATTAATATTTAGATAAATAACAAAATGAAAGCAACATTTTGAAAATCTCACCTTCCATGAGGACTGGACTTTGTTGATATAATTAATCTCTGCATCGGACAAAATGTCAAAGTTTGGGTAGACTTGGTGCTGAGGGGCTGCAGTGACGGCTGCCAAGATCCCAGCAAGCAGTAGCAAAGACTTCATTTTACTTCTGTCTAAAAACAGAAATCAAAGACTAAAAAAAGTTAGTACTACCAAAATCTCAGCAAGCAATAACAATGACTTCATTTTCATAATATACAGACATCAAATCCTAACAAAGTTAGTATTGCCAAAACTCCGTGTCTTTGAGAACTTCAATATCAAACAGCAGAATGAAATAATGTCTGCACATTGAAGTCAAATGACAGTACTTACTACCATTATCTACACAAGAGCATCTCAGTTGGTATTGCCAAAACTCCATGTCTTTGAGAACTTCAATATCAAACAGCAGAATGAAATAATGTCTGCACATTGAAGTCAAATGGCAGTACTTACTACCATTATCTACACAAGAGCATCTCAGTTAGTACTGTCAAAACTCCATGTCTTTGAGAACTTCAATATCAAACAGCAGAATGAAATAATGTCTGCACATTGAAGTCAAATGACAGTACTTACTACCATTATCTACACAAGAGCATCTCAGTGAGAATCTCAGTATTCATCTTTTGCTACGGTTAGTGAGGGACTGCCTAGATCAAGATAAATATGCAGTTGTCACCTTCAACTGAGCTATTTTTTTTTTTACCCATTGTTTCATGTTTGGAGAGGATGCTTTGAATTTGATTATATGGTTGATAATATCAATGACATTTTCAATGTTTTTAGTGCGTATCATTAGTGCTTCTTTTAATTTCATTCTTTGTACAGATCTAACTTGTTTAATCCAGTATTTTTTCTAAGCTTTGAAAAAGATATGTTGAGATTGGTTTTCATATGCCTATTTTACTAATTTCATGTTCAATGCTTAATTTTGTTTTAATTTTGGTGCATCAACTTTAGCTTCTTACTTGATCATTTTGCTCTTTTAGAATATTTTGGAGCTTTACAATTCAGAATTTTTTTTATTGAAACAACTCCTATATATTATTTTGGGGGTCATGTCACTTGGTCAAGTTAGTGACAAGACCTCCATAAAATGTACAATTTGAAGCAATTTTTCTTGTTTTTCTTAATAATCTTATAGATTTATTCAACTGTGTAATTTGAGTTTAAACTGATGTTTTATTTCAAAATAAATCATTTGTTGATAAAAATATCTTGTATTTTGTTAATGAATGAACCTCTGATTGTCATGTTAGTTACCATGGAATTATTCTATAGTAGTACTACTAGTAGTACTAGTAAAAAGTAGTATTTACTATTAGATGAAAAATCAATAGTGAAAATGATTAGATTTGACCCCAATTTGTGGGGTATCTAATCAAATGGGGTCAGAGTCTGCAACTGATTTCATGCCAGAGATGTTGCTAATCAGACAACTATACACCCTATTCTATTAATTGTTGCAAGCTGGATTTTAAACTATATTACACAATACCACGATCTCCCTCAAATCTTATCTTCCAATGAACTCAAAGTCAAATAGGTCAAGTGGCATTGTACAGTTCTTTAGTAATATTTACTAGTGCCTAAAGGTTGCAAACGATTCACTGATAACTATATACTGATAATTGATATAGAGGTTATGTCCAAACAAATGTATGCCAATAAAATTCAAAACTACAACAAGCAATAAACTGAAATATTTGCATTTTAAAAATGTGGAATTTGTAATGATAATAATATCAGAGTAGTGTGATGCTATATTTTCTATATTTGCTATCTTTTTGGCGTTGGCTGTGTGTGTGTGTGTGCAAGTGTGTGTGCAAATATGTGTGTATTGGCTATTTTTTGTTTTGGCAAATTTTTATGTTTGGATACTTTTTAACATTGATTATTTTCTATGATGTCTCTTTTTTTATGCTGGCTACTAATGCTAAAATACTCACCCCTAAGTATATTTTATAAATAAACACTTGTACTGTTGTAGTTGTACTCAATTCAAATTTTTTTTTCACTTCAGGAGATAAGTAATAGTGTCAGTATACTATTAAGTAATGACCTAAATAATGACAAAAGCAGAGGCCTTTATGGTGTGTGTATATATATTAAGTAAATAGTCTAAATAATGACAAATGCATCATCTGTAATGGTTTTAAGTATTACTAGTAATAGTATTACTATTAGTATTGAGCAGTGTCCTAAGAAGTGATACAATCAGAAGCCTTCAGAACTTTGCAATGAATGGCATTATGATTATGTATTTGAATATCTTTAAAATTTGCTTTTAATTTAATTGATATAATACTAATAGCAAATAGCTTGAATGTCTTTAAGAAATTTGAAATATATGTGTATTGTAAATTAATGAACAGCAATGCTATTAATATTGAATGATTTGTCAATTAAAACAATAATGGTCTGTAAGAATATATAAGCTTCAAAATTTGTACAGATTTACTAACAAGACAATAAATGATAGAACCCTTTGCTTCAAATTGGAAAAAATAAATGTGTAAAATTAAATGAGAAACACTCAAACAGTCAAAATTTCGTTAAATGACAAAATGAAATATACAAATTTATAGCAATATCAATAACTAGTTATAAATGATGAAAGTGTAAAGTTTTCTTTCTATGTACAGTGAAATTTGTTAAGCTGAATCTACCGCTAAATGCACGAAGTTCAACTTCAATATATTATTATATATTATATAGTTCTCAAATAACTATTCCTAGAATGGCATTCATATAGGTATTACGACTATAGTGTGTTTGGTCTTATTTTAAACAACACATGTAGTCTACAACGAAACACGCATATAAACAAACCAGAAGTTTATAAAACATTTCTAAAATGCAAGCGATTTGCTCTGTAGCCTTACCTGTTGGGCAACAACTCACTGAATGAACGCAAGATTAATGCTTTCTATCGCCGCTTTATATGCCCGTTTCTCAGTCACAAGGCGATCACGAGCGCACTTTTTGTCATGCATGTCATGTGACTGATCATGTGACTAACCATAGTCTCGAAAATAAAATGTTATCAAAATTAAATTGGTTAAATAAACACATAATGCATCTTTGCTTAGGGTTTGGTTTGGCTTTTGCATTTTAATCTGGACCTTTTGATCAACGGTATTTAAAATATACGTTATCGTGTCTCATGTTACCTGCGTAAAATTGTAGGCGACCTACCTGTAAAATATCAGTGTGGTCGTTTGCTCTTACTGTTTACTTGCTTGTAATGTCAGTGTGGGGGAAAAAAATATTTCACAGCAAGTACATTGTGTATCAGATAGTGCATACTATTATCTTCTTAAGTACGATTAGATATGGCAGGTTGTATCAAAATCTGAGCTGCTTCTTACCAGTTTAATATCAGTAAAATTTGTACGACAGCAATTCTAGCTGATGCTGGTATGGCATATATTGCCTTAATTTTTCTGTTATCTGCATGAACCGTCAATTTCGATGACGTGTGCGAAACCAAAAGAGCGTGAAGTGGATGAGAGGAAGGATGTAGGTACTGCGTTTTGCAGAACTTTTTGTATGCTCTGTAAAAATTAGTCACGTATTCAAGGGTAACTACTCCTTATTCCAACAGATAAATAATCACGTCACTGTAATGCGGCGTCTACAATAGTTGGCGGTTATAGTTCACTTGATTTCTCGATTCAAATGACATAATTTATAGTAATGTTTATTATACCAATATATGTATTTTAACATATGTATATTAGTGTCTATTTAACAAACATATGTATTTTAACACTTTACTAAACTACTTATTGCCATTCACATCGGCTATTACACCTGTATCTTATCGTTTTCATAGTTTGATTCATAATAAGAAAACGTGTAATATTAATATGTATTGTGTACATAAAACTGTTTATTCATATATCTCGCCATCAATACTTCACTTACTGTATTTGTGCTATCAACTAAGCAGACACTTTGGGTCAAATATAACTATACAGTGCACTAATACTAATATAATACGAACGTCCGCCTTTTACTGGAGCTTGCGCTCTCAAGGTTATTTGACAAACGGACTTATCAGCAACAGACTCAAAAGCCACCTCCAGAGTTCAAAGGAGACAGCTGGGCAGAACAATAGGTAGTGATTGGGGCCGGTCTCAGCTTGAGGTGAAAAAGTTACATAACTGCCCCCTAGTTAAGGGTAGTGGGTTTTGTGTCTAAGTATCGAATGGGCGATAAAGCGAATCACGCGTACATGCTTAAGTGCCCTTGGCAAAGAGCTCGCTGAGTAACCCAGTCAGGATTGTACTTAGACCCAATCAAACTTTAACTTTCAATGGAAGGATACTCCTCTTTCAAGAACATGATTCCTTCCCTTGACGCTTATGCCCAACTTCAAGAGTTAATTAAAAGTGGACATGAAACCCAAATCACAGAAGAATGGATTCATGCCATTGCTGATAAATAAACACAAAGTGAGAAGAAAAAGTAGTGTCATTATAGTTCGGCACAAAAATGTACACGATTCATGAAAAGCCCACAACTACACCCACACATCAGGAAATAACTCTTAGTCACTAGTTCATATGTAACGTGTGCCTGCAGTCTTGTTGGAAATACCCACATTACTTCAGTACAAGTGGAACTACCAGATTTCAGCATCGGTTTACAGTTTACAAAATAAACCACCTGTTAAAGTATGTCCCAGGAAAACCAATTAATAATAGTACAGTGGTACATCGCATAACGAACGCCGCGCGTGGCTCGCAGAACGAACTTGTTTCACATAACGAACCGTACGTACGCCGCGAAAACATTGCATTTCCCGTGAAAAAATGGCCGAATCCGGCCAGTCGTGTCTCCCACCCCGTCTGCACCCCCACTGGTGGACAACTCTGACAACTAAAAACTGGACTGGAAAAGAGACGTGTGTGTGTGCATAGTGTTGTGTCCTCCTCATCCCACCTCCATTTCACCTCATCAACGCCTAACATCTTACCTCATCAACACCTAACATCATACCCTGCTTTGGTGAGTGTCTTTACTAGTGTTTTCTCCCCTGAACACTGCCCTGTCATCATTTCCCCCTAATTTCTTTGACTTTTAAAAAATTTCTTTGATTTTTCGCGGCGATGTTGAACGGATTGCACGATTTCCTGTAGAAATCTATGGGATATCGTGTTTTGCATAACGAACACCTCGCATAACGAACGTACTGCTGGAACGAATTGTGTTCGTTGTGCGAGGTACCACTGTAATTACTTTCAGAATAATTGCTTAAAAAAATTCATTACTTTTTTTCTGAACGGAAGTGAGTCGCACTGACATTATACGTGAGTCAGTGATACTATTTTTCTGATAGGTGGAGAGATTAGTAGGCCTACAACAAAATGCCTTTAAGCTTATCAAAAGCTCTATCTCTCCAACTAAGTTCAGCATTGCTGTGTGTGCCTTCAACATTTTTTTATTCCAGTGTAGACATACTCCGACAAACAGGGGGGGGGGGGGAGGGGGCAATGGCATAGTAAGGAATTGTGCAGGTTACGAACTGTAACTATAAGGGTCCCGGCGGTCGCGGGAGGGGGGCCTGGCAGCGAGCGGAATCTATTTTTTACTTTCAGAATGTAATTGAATCAAGCCCAAAGGGGCCCACCATCGAAGCTTTGCACAAGGGCCACCCACCAAAAAAAACTTGCTACGCCACTTAGGAAAGGGTGGATGGGAGACAGAGACAGCAAATGAAGTTATGTGAAGTGACACGACCGCAGGGATCGAACAGTTGCACAGTGCAAGATTTATTTCAGAACTACGCGTGATCGGACCGATTGTCAATGACGACTACACTTAGTTGTCAGAAATAAATGACTGCTTACGACTACAACTGAGATATGGCACGCATATGTGACTGCCGACTCCTAGTATAAATTGTCACAGACCGTAATAAAGTTGTGACATTTATATATGAAAATATCCATAAAATTTACTTCTTTTTCATTTTATTGATGGGGGGGGGGGTATATTTTATCCCTTCATAGTCATTAACTGTCACATCCGCCTTCACCCCGATCGTGAAAGTATTCCACATACTGCAAGCAATCCTCTCTCTTGACTGAATTATATAAAAACCAAAAAAACTATGATGTATTGTTCATATTGTTTGGGTTTATTTTTATTCTTTTAATTTATTTATACCAGGGGTCTCAAACTCATTTTACCTGGGGGCCGCTGGAAGTAGAGTCTGGGTGAAGCTGGGCCGCATCATTATTCCCTGCTGCCAGAGACCTGGCAACGCTTCCTCTTACATAGCTCAGACACATTTGGCTTCAGGGAGGAAGCCACTGAGACCCTCAGTAAGTTTGGACCTGAATTTTGACTTATTAAAGTTCATGGTGGAGAGGAGCTTTACACACAGATAGGTGCTCCCCAAAAGGCACTTGGTCCGCTTGAACATCCTGGAAAGCTCAGGGAAGGTAAGGGGCAATTCTCTTAAAAACTGCCCAAGCTTTTCTGCTTTTCCACTCACCTCCCTGAACTTGGCTTTGAGTTCAGAATTACAATGTATGTCAATTAGCTCCATTTGAAGCACAGAAGGGGAATCTTCCACATCGAAGGAGAAGGGGTCAGCAAATATTTGAAAGGTGGTTCTGTGTTTCTTGAATTCTGCAAACCTGTGATCAAATTCTTCATGCAGCTTTACAATGGCATCAACATACTTCTCACCACTGAATGGTGTGGCACAATCCATGAGTGCCTTACAAGCTGGGAAATGGCAGAGGTTTGTCTGAAAAAGCTGGGCTTTCCATAACACAAGTTTTGTGGAAAATGTTCTGACATTGTCAAATGCTGCGCTGACAAGCTGCCCCTGGCCTTGTAATTTCTTGTTCAGTACATTCAGCTCTTGTATGATGTCAACAAGAAAAGCTAAGTCCATGAGCCATTTGGGATCACTTAGTACAGGAACAGCCATCCCATCCTTCTCCATGAAGGTTTTCACTTCAGCTCTCAACTCATAAAACATCTTCAAGAACTGTCCCTTGCTAAGCCAACTTATCTTGGTTATTTTTCTGTTCTTCCTTTTCTGTTCTTTCAGTCTACTATTTTTCTTCTTTGCTAAACACTTCACCTGCTTTTTCGACATGAAAATGCTGTTTTTTCCGAACAACTCATCTGTGGGTAGACCTGTAGGGTCTATAATCTATATAGAATTAGCTTGCTAGATCTGGATGCTTTTGAACTTTGCTAAACGGTAGCAATATGTAACAGGCTTGGGAAAGAAAGTCGCCGAGTTTGGCAACACACCAACACACCGTTACTGTCACGATCCTGAGGTATGGTAGCCCACAAGTGACAAAAACTATAAAACTCCCAAGCTGTGTGAGAAAAACGTGCGGGCCGCACTATCACTAAACTTTGATATCAAGTGGGGGCCACAAAATATCGTCACGCGGGCCGCAAATGGCCCGCGGGCCGCATGTTTGAGACCCCTGATTTATACAGACGTGAGCAGAGCGAGTTAAAAAATGCTTTTACAGAAAACGAACATTGAATGTAGAAACTTGTCAAGTATCTTAATTTATGGAGAGCTCAGACATGTCAAGTATATTAATTTATGGAGAGCTCAGACATGTCAAGTATATTAATTTATGGAGAGCTCAGACATGTCAAGTATGTTAATTTATGGAGAGCTCAGACATGTCAAGTATGTTAATTTATGGAGAGCTCAGACATGTCAAGTATGTTAATTTATGGAGAGCTCAGACATGTCAAGTATGTTAATTTATGGAGAGCTCAGACATGTTAAGTATGTTAATTTATGGAGAGCTCAGACATTTCAAATTATGGTAATTTATGGAGAGATCAGACATGTCAAGTATGGTAATTTATGTAGACCTCGAACATTTGTTAATTTATGCAGATCTGAGACATGTCAAATTATATTACTTTATATAGAGCTCAGTCATGACAAATTGTTAATTTATGTAGATCTGTGACGTCAAATTATATTAATTTATGTAGATCTGATACTGTTCAAATTATGTTAATTTATGTATAGATGATAAATATCAAATTATCCTAATTTCTGTAGAGGTGAGACATGTCAAATTATGTAAATTTATGCAGAAATGAGATATGTCAAATTATGTTAATTAATCTGGAACTGAGGTATGTCAAATTATGTTAATTAATCTGGAGCTGAGGTATGTCAAATTATCTTTATTAATATACAGCTGAAGCTTGATACAAGATTTAAAACAGGAAACATTATTATTTATATTTATATTTTAATGAATTTAATACTACTAACAATTTTTAAAAAAAATTACTTTCTATTTTAATTAATGTTTTGTACACATGACTAAAATGTTGTTAGCTATTATAGTTATTGTTAGATGTTTCATTTATCGAGCAACGGCCACTTCTTAAAAAAATAATCCTAGTATACTGATTTTTTTCTTTTCTAAATTAATTAATCATGAAATGATATAAGCTATCTGATCTATATAATACTGTCTTGAGCGAGTTTCATTTTGATTCGTAAACAATATTTATAATAAATATTATGGTGACATGTGATCTTTTTGTGCAAAGTAGCAAACACATTGACATTTAATGGCATAGACCAGTGCACCTTAAGCTGATTTTTAGAGACAAAAGCCGGGATATAAATATAGACAAATTATATGCCTGTAGCAAAACGATTCCAAAGTTTGGAACTTGAAACTATTTTAAAAAAGAATTAGGTGATATTTAAAATATCAAAATTTATAATGGACTTACTTGCATTTTGTCCACAAGGTCAGTAGTTTGGCAAGAAGGTATCATAACTTTCTCTGGTGTACGTTAAAACAGTAAATATGGACACATCGAACACTGTGACTAGCGACTGCAGAGTATCAAATGCAGGAGTTAACTCATTAAATCGTCTTATTCATGGGGAGAAAACTCATACTGCCAAACTTGCTAAATATCATTTGTTCAGTTACTTCTCTTCAATCATTTCTCTTTGCGGTCTTCAGCGAATTACAGCGCGATAGTAAAAATTACTGACGCATCTAGAAAGAAAATTAAAAAATTATTTATTATTTTTTTAATCCCCTTGAAGAATTTAACTCAGTAGTCTTGGGAAAGTGTGAAAGCCATGTGTTTTCTGTCTTTTAATTCAGCAGTGATGGGAGAATGTTGACAAGCCATTAATGCCACAAAGAAAGACAGTTTGCTTTACAACGATTATAATTTGTTCAAAATATTGCACTTAAAACAAAAAAATTATCAAATGCCGGAAAAGTTTGGAGTATATTGCACACCTTTCCCCCCGAAGTTTATTTTTGTCAAAGTCAGGATGCATATTATACATGGAAAGAGACTCAAAGAAAATGGTGAGTTAGTTCTGTCAGAAGAAGTAGAAGACAGTATAATGAGTTCATGGCACTAGTAAGAATCGATATTTTAGTATTGCCTTTACGTAGTCGTGGAACCAAATCAATTTAGTTCTATATCATGGTAAGGACTTTACGCACAATCATGGTACCAAAACAACTTGATTCGATATTAAATGGCAATGAGGTACCAAATCAATTCAACTCAATGTTATGATAGCGTATTTACGTTTTGTCACTGTACCAAACCAATTCAACTCGAAATTTAAGATCTTGAAGGATGTTAATGAACAGAAACGCAAAGTTGCGCCACTCTTTCGTCGACTCGAGACTGTTGTCTTAACACGTATTCCTTGAATAGCTCCAGTTTTGACAACACGTATTCCTTGAACAGCTCCAGTTTTGACAACACATTTTCCTTAAATAGCTCCAGTTTTGACAACACATTTTCCTTAAATAGCTTCAGTTTTGACAACACATTTTCCTTAAATAGCTCCAGTTTTGACAACACATTTTCCTTAAATAGCTTCAGTTTTGACAACACATTTTCCTTAAACAGCTCCAGTTTTGACAACACATTTTCCTTAAATAGCTCCAGTTTTGACAACACATTTTCCTTAAATAGCTTCAGTTTTGACAACACATTTTCCTTAAATAGCTCCAGTTTTGACAACACATTTTCCTTAAATAGCTTCAGTTTTGACAACACATTTTCCTTAAATAGCTCCAGTTTTGACAACACATTTTCCTTAAATAGCTCCAGTATAAATATACACTGCAAGATGGCAATAGCTGTCTATCCAAAAAGTTTAATATAAATATACACTGCAAGAGGGCAATACTTTCATTCCAATGAGTGTCTAAATAAAGGTACTAGTACAAGACTATTAAACTAATTCAAATGCGTACAAATATTTTGTAAAACATACGATCCTATATAAAGATTACAGCACCATTGGTGGGTAAAATCTCTTTGAATAATTAATGCCTACATCTATTACACTTAATTTTACATTCTTTCTTTAATTAATTCTAGAACAATAAATGCCAAATTATAAAGGTGTGTGTATATGAATGTATGTGGTGTGTGTGAATATATGTGTGCCTGCAGCGCGCGTGTGTGTGTGTGTGTGAGCGTGCTTGCGTACGCGCGCGCGACTAGACTATAGCGTTGACAGCATGGATCAATTTGAAATAGAACATTATACTAAATTTAAAATTTGTGGTGTGTGTATATAATTTATGTGTTTGTGTGTGTGTGAGCACTTCTATGTGCCGGTATTGTTTTATGTGTGTGCGTGGACAAAATGGGCTAATTCTGTGTTGAAGTGTGTGTATTTGTGTGTGTTAGCTACTTTATTTGCTGGTGTTTGTATGTTTTTGTGTGTGCGTGGACAAAATGGATTAAACTCTGTGTTGGTTTGTGTATTTGTGTGAGAGAGATAGCTTAGCAACATAGATCTACTCTCTGTGTTTTTTTGTGTGTTTGTGTGTATAAAATCATAGCGTTGACCAAATGGATCAACTTTATGTGTGGTGTTGTTTGGTGTGCACTGGTGTATACTGTTATTTAAAATCGGTGTGTATATGAGTTGTGGTTTTGACAGCATGGACAAACTCTATGTACTGGAGATGTGTGTATGTATATGCGTGCGTGCGTGCGTGCGTGCGTGTGTGTGTGTGTGTGTGTGTGTGTGTGTGTGTGTGTGTGTGTGTGTGTGTGTGTACTGGTATGCTTGAGAATTATAGGGTAAACAGCATAAATTAACTCGTCTGCTGTATGTGTATTGGCATTTGGTCCGTGTAATGGTGTGCATATTGGTGTGTGTATGTATGTATGTACTAGAGAGCCATAGCGTGTTTGGTATATTGGTGTGTATATATGTACGTGTGTTAGAGAGAGAGAGAGCTATAGCGTGTTTGGTATATTAGTGTGTATATATGTACGTGTGTGTTAGAGAGAGAGAGAGAGCTACAGCGTGTTTGGTATATTGGTGTGTATATATGTACGTGTGTGTTAGAGAGAGAGAGAGAGCTACAGCGTGTTTGGTATATTGGTGTGTATATATGTACGTGTGTGTTAGAGAGAGAGAGAGCTACAGCGTGTTTGGTATATTGGTGTGTATATATGTACGTGTGTTAGAGAGAGAGAGAGCTATAGCGTGTTTGGTATATTAGTGTGTATTAGAGCGTTCTGGTAAGTGCAATGGCATGTATATTGGTGTGTGTATTCATTTATATATTATAGCGTTCAACAACGCGCCGCCCACTGTACATCTTGAAAATATTTATGCACAGATAAGACAACATTAATACTTAAGATAAATTTAGCGTTGCCACTGAAATCGTAAAAAAAAAAAAAACTAAATTAAAAGGAATACTTTTAGTATCAATAGACAATGGTTTTATTCCTAGACACTTGTTTTAGTGGCATCAGTATATTTGTCAATAAAAGAACAAGTAATGGGTTTCTGTAACAATATAATTAAAATATATTTAATTAGTGTACTTTAAAACATAACGTGTCTGTCAACGAAGAAGGTAGAACACTTTTACACTAAGAAAATTATTTACTTTAAAAAGCACAGGGGGTTCCTAAAGTTATATATACAACGCACAAACATGTTAAAAATGGCACAGAGTTTCTTAAAGTTACATTTACAACTTAAAACAACATACTAAAGTTATATATAAAGCATACAAACAACATACGTTACAAATGGCACAGAGGTTTCTAAAGTTACATATACAACGCACAAACATGTTAAAAATGGCACAGAGTTTCTTAAAGTTACATTTACAACTTAAAACAACATACTAAAGTTATATATAAAGCATACAAACAACATACGTTACAAATGGCACAGAGGTTTCTAAAGTTACATATACAACGCACAAACAACATACGAAAGTTATATATAAAGCATACAAACAACATACGTTACAAATGGCACAGAGGTTTCTAAAGTTACATATACAACGCACAAACAACATACGAAAGTTATATATAAAGCATACAAACAACATACGTTACAAATGGCACAGAGGTTTCTAAAGTTACATATACAACGCACAAACAACATACGAAAGTTATATATACAACATACATTAAAAACAGCACAGGGGTCCCTAAAGTTATATATATATAATTAAACAAACAACATACTAAAGTTATATATATATAATTAAACAAACAACATACTAAAGTTATATATATATAATTAAACAAACAACATACTAAAGTTATATATATATATAATTAAACAAAACATACTAAAGTTATATATATATAACATACGTTGAAAATGGCACAGATATATGTGTAAAACTCAATAAAACAGAAAATATTTTAAAACGTTCAGAGTTAACCGTTATCTATATCATTAACCGCTTTGCAGAGACAAGATAAATGTCTGTCGCCAATTATCCAGAAAAGATGAATGGCTTGTACATTAACGGCATTCCACCCAACTACTCCCTTCTCTTCCCATGGCCACAGGCCGTCCAAAAAGTTCTAAACGATTTTTCGACCTTTCTCTCTAAGCCATTAATATTTTATGTTCGCATTAAGACATAGCAAACTTTTTCAACTTTTGAAGAGATCAATGATTAAATTAACGTATAATTATGTACATCCTCATACAGTCAGATGCTGAGGATTCTCTGCTCAGTCATGTTTAAAATAATTAATTAATTAAGAAAAATTAAAACGATAACTAACTAAACATTCCTGTAAGATTGAGCATGTGACCAATACTCTTGTCCTGTGAAAAACATGGCAGTATAAGATGGCCAACTCTGTCCCTATAAAAAGGGAAGGTGTTAGAACTCGTCTTCCATTGAAAACATGACAATGTTAATCTTTTAACTCATCTCTCATTGAAAACATGACAATGTTAATCTTTTAACTCATCTCTCATTGAAAACATGACAATTTAATCTTTTAACTCATCTCCCATTGAAAACATGGTAGTGTTAAATGACTAACTCATCTCACATTGAAAACATGGTAGTGTTAAATGACTAACTCATCTCCCATTGAAAACATGGTAGTGCTAAATGACTAAGTCATCTCCCATTGAAAACACAGCAATGTTAAATGACTAACTCATCTTTCTAAGAAAAAATTCAGTGTTAGATGACTAACTCATCTTTCTAAGAAAAATTCAGTGTTAGATGACTAACTCATCTACTTTATGAAAACATGGGCAATTAGATTACTTATGTCTGTTCCTTTTAAAAGCATAGCAGTGATAGCACTCCTATCCCTATGAAAATCAGGGCAGATATATCATTATATGACCATAACTTGTCCCTCTCTTTAACTTGCCTGCTTAAATCACAGTTAAATGACCCTAACTCCCTCTCTCCTTATAACATGGCAGTTAGATGATCCATAACCCCTCTCTCCTTAATCATGGCAGTTAGATGATCTGCTCCTGTTCCTAAGACAAGCACTGCCACTTTTAGATGACCTAATCCTGTCCCCATGACAAGCATTGCCGCTTTTAGATGACCTACAACTGTCCCTAGGACAAGCACTGCCGGTAGTAGTTGGTATTAGATGACCTACACATGTCTCTAGGACAAGTACTGCCGCTTTTAGATGACCTACTACTGTCCCTAGGACAAGCACTGCCGGTAGTAGATGGTATTAGATGACCTACTCCTGTCTCTAGGACAAGCACTGCCGGTAGTAGATGGTATTAGATTACCTACTCCTGTCTCTAGGACAAGCACTGCCGCTTTTAGATGACCTCTTACTATCCCTTGGACATGCACTACCGCTAGCAGATGACCTACTCCTGTCTCTAAGACAAGCACTGCCGCTATTAGATGACCTACTCCTGTCCCCATGATAAGCATTGCCGTTAGTAGATGATCTCTTCCGAGATTATCTCACCACAATGATGTAGAGAAAAACCTATAACAAAACGATATTTTTATTTTTGTTATCACTGCCGTAATTCAATCCAACTGATTAATTTGATTTCCCTACCACTAATATACTACAACTGGTCAATTTAATATTCCTTATATTAATTCCTACGCCAAAGCATTATTCCAATTATGCTACTACATTTATGTGTTCCTAATGTCTCTTCACGTGAAAGCTAGGCCCTAAAAGACTAACATTTTTTTTTTGTGCGTTCCTGCCGGTACTCACTTTTAGATGCCGCCGTTTGGGCGCCCCTGTTTGAGTGTTGCCGTTTGGGCGCCCTGATTGAGTGTTGCAGTTTGGGCGCCTCTGCTTGATTGCTGCCGTTTGGGTGCCCTTGTTTGAGTGTTGTCGTTTGGGCGCCCCTGTTTGAGTGCTGCCATTTGGGCGCTCTGTTTGAGTGTTGCCCTTTGGGCGCCCCTGCTTGAAATCCTGCCGTTTGGGCGCCCTTGTTTGAGTGTTGCCGTTTGGGTGCCGGGCATTTTGGCGCCTTTTTGTTGATGTATTATATTTTTTTAATACATTTTAAAACATTGAAGTAAGTATATTATACGACTTGGAATATGCATAATAAATATTTATTACTTTGATTTAATTCAAATTAATTTAATCATTAAAAGTACCTGACTGGAAACTATTATTTAATCGTTAGATTTGAACTTTATACAAAGTAATCTATCAAAACATTATGCGTTAGGCCTGGTAGATTTTGAACCTTATACAAAGTAATCTATCAAAACATTATGCGTTAGGCCTGGTAGATTTTGAACCTTATACAAAGTAATCTATCAAAACATTATGCGTTAGGCCTGGTAGATTTTGAACCTTATACAAAGTAATCTATCAAAACATTATGCGTTAGGCCTGGTAGATTTTGAACTTTATACAAAGTAATCTATCAAAACATTATGCGTTAGGCCTGGTAGATTTTGAACCTTATATAAAGTAATCTATCAAAACATTTTGCGTTAGGCCTGGTAGATTTTGAACCTTATACAAAGTAATCTATCAAAGCATTATGCGTTAGGCCTGGTAGATACTCTAGAACGCCTTCTTCATTGCTCTGCACGAATTACTGTTTGCCATACTTCGTATTCACGATTTCTATTTCCATTTCCGTATTGGAGGGTTAAATCAGTTTTATCTCTCATCAATTCGAATTCTTACATTTTTCTTTTGATGCGCGCTGTCATTGTTACGCAACCGTTTCCGTAAGTACACTTTATAATCTGCTACATTGGCGCCAAAATGTCTGGCGGCATAACATCCGGCGCCCAAACATATTGCTTCGGTTTCTGCCTATCTCTTCAAATTTACTTTTTGTCCGTTTACTTTTGACTTAGCCTACTAGTTTCTTAATGACATACTGACAAGGATTCATTTATTGGCCCAGTAGATAGGTTTATTCTTTGTTGAAATCTTATGTAACTTCTAGGTTATCTTCTGCGAGAGATCAGATTGAACTTTTAGGTCGTAGTATCATATGAACGCTTTGAAAGAATATTTCATACTTACATACCATGAATTTCCTATTTAAAATATATATCACATCTATACAAAGGTGGGTCTCATGCATACCAGATCCGTACAATCAACGGTATGTCTCTTAAACAAGATCAACCAGAGCAGATCTTGTCCATATAAGTGAATATATTAGTTGTTCTTATAAATGACACAATACACCTCCCATTTCTTTGGTCACCATTTTGTGAATTAACCTGAAGACTAAGCAAGCAATCTACGTGTGTCAAAATGATTTTAACCCTCTCCCTTCTCTACACAATTTCTGCAGCTAACTTCATACGCTTGCGGTCAGCACTTCTCTGTAGTGGGCATCGGGTACTAAAAGCACTCAATGCTGGGTACTAAACACATTCAGATGCATCATTCAAATGCACTCCAATGCCGGGTACTAAACACAATCCAATGCCAGGTACTAAACACAATCCAATGCCGGGTACTAAAAAAATCCAATTCCAGGTACTAAACACAATCCAATGCCGGGTATTAAACGCACTCCAATGCCGGGTACTAAACACAATCCAATGTCGGGTATTAAACGCACTCCAATGCCGGGTACTAAACACAATCCAATGCTGGGTACTAAACACAATCCAATGCCGGGTATTAAACACACTCCAATGCCGGGTACTAAACACAATCCAATGCCGGGTACTAAACACAATCCAATGCTGGGTATTAAACACACTCCAATGCCGGGTACTAAACACAATCCAATGCTGGGTATTAAACACACTCCAATGCCAGTTACTAAACACAATCCAATGCTGGGTATTAAATGCACTCCAATGCTGGGTACTTTAATACATTCTCTATATTGTTGTATTTTTTATTTGTAGAATATTATGCAAAATATTTATGTGATTGTTAAATGATTGTTAAATGATTAATGTATTTTTCTCACAGAAGCTAAGTGGCGTTAGCAATTGATACACTTTGTAGAAATGATCAAATCAGTTGTGTACTGCTATATTCCCGATGTTAAAATCATTATAACTGGAGAGCACTAACAGTGAATAGACGAGTGTTAATAAGCATCGTTGTGAACCACTGGCTAAATATATATTGTTTGGAGAAGCTGTACAATTGTAACGCTAAATCATTTGTCCATTTAAGTATTTTTATTGATTTGGAATTGTCAGTTAGCTTGTAGCTAACTAGTAGGATTTGTAAAGAGTAATCTATCGCTGCTGCCACAAAGCCCAAATGATTGCTTATTGTAACATGATAGTGTAGAATGGTGTTATTCATTTACAGCCAGTCTTGGAGTCTTAGAGTCTTGGAGTCTTAGGCTTGGAATCTTAAGGTCCTGATACCAACTGTTTTGAGGACTGCGCCAGGGGTCGTGTCCGACATTGGAGTGACCAGACGGAAGATAACTGCCACGTGACCTCAGGACTGTGCAAGTCAAATAGATGACAGCAACACTTCAAATACTTCATGAACAATCAGATGACAGCAACACTTCAAATACTTCATGAACAATCAGATGACAGCAACACTTCAAATACTTCATAAACAATCAGATAACGGCAACACTTCAAATACTTCATAAACAATCAGATGACAGCAACACTTCAAATACTTCATGAACAATCAGATGACAGCAACACTTCAAATACTTCATAAACAATCAGATGACGGCAACACTTCAAATACTTCATAAACAATCAGACGACAGCAACACTTCAAATACTTCATGAACAATCAGATGACAGCAACACTTCAAATACTTCATGAACAATCAGATGACAGCAACACTTCAAATACTTCATAAACAATCAGATGACGGCAACACTTCAAATACTTCATGAACAATTTGGGATAAATCCCAAATATAAACAGAACAGACTATACTAGTGTATCTATAGCCATTCGGAATTCGGGCTAAGCGGGATAGATTAACTCTAATTATCCATGGACTATTAATGTTCTTTTTTTATTATAATTTGTTATTAAAATCTTTGTTGTCTTACCCATTGTTACATAATTGTTTGTAGCATGACTGTAAGCTAGCTGGGGGCCGAGCCAGGACTAATGAATCATTAATTCTAATTAATAAATAAAGGGGAAGATAACGTTGCTAGCTTGGGCAAGTCAACTGAGTTATCTGGCGATTGTTATTGAGTAATAGCTTGAATTATTTGGCATATTCGTAATAGATAGGTCAGGCCATCCGGCTGTCGCTATTGTTAGAGATTAATCAATAACCAATATTGATACCGGAGAATCTAAAATAGGTAAGAGTCGATAAACCTAAACCGGACACATGACACTATTGAACAGTCACACTGTGTTTTACTATACTGAGATGTCACAATGTGTTTTACTATACTGAGATGTCACAATGTGTTTTACTATACTGAACAGTCAATGTGTTTTACCGTTACTATACTGAACAGCCACCTGTATTTTACTACACTGAGCAGTAGGGCTGTCAATTTTCTCTAAAATGCTGAACGGGTACCCGCTTGAAAATTAGCATAATCTCCATCGCAAGTGGTGATCTCTACACAAAGCTACTTAACCATTAGGCATGTGCTCTATTTCACACAGTAGCCAATGGTATGCATCTAGAGACTTACTAAACACAAACTTTAATTTTAATATTATCAGTCATTACATAAACTAAAACTAAATAAAATGTCAGCAACAATAACGTATTTAAAAATAAGGCGTCAAGTTCAATCGGCCTTCGCCGACAGAATTTCATCGCACAGATTGCATTTCGCCCTGTCACTATCCAATTGCTTGGCGTGACTCCACACAGACAATGTCTTCCCCATATTAAAAATATTACAATGTTCTTATTGAATTTATTGACGTTAAATTACTGACAAGTTTGTTTACTGAAGTCTTATTAACATGCTACACGAATTAGCGAGCACAGGAAAGGTCGCGAACTACGGTGATCCATGTCATCCATGTCATCCATAATTGGCTGCCACGATTTAGCAGGCCATCTACGAACGGGATGCGAATGTGACTGGAGGGGGGGGGGTTGGAGTGTGCTAAATCGAAACAGTGTCAGTTCTCTCATCTCTTCGTGATTGGCTTGCCTCTGTCATATGGCAATGGGTACCACTCTGAGCAGCCACACTGTTTTCAGTCACACTGTGTTTTACTGTTACTATTTTGAACAGTCACACTGTGTTTTACTAAACTGAGCAGTCACACTGTGTTTTACTATACCTAGCAGTCACACTGTGTTTTACTATACCTAGCAGTCACACTGTGTTTTTCAATATTGAACAGTCACACTGTGTTTTACTGTTACAATTTTGAACAGTCACACTGTGTTTTACTGTTACAATTTTGAACAGTCACACTGTGTTTTATTTTTACAATTTTGAACAGTCACACTGTGTTTTACTGCTACAATTCTGAACAGTCACACTGTGTTTTACTATACTGAGCAGTCACACTGTATAAAACTTTAAAAAAAAAAACAACTGAAAAGTAGTCTATTGGGGAGCAATGTGTATATATTAATTTTAATAAGAAACACTAGATTTAGCTGAGCTCACATTAACGCAGAGTACCGTCCCTTTAAATTAACACATCCATTGAGTTAAGAACACCAGACGAAGGCAGACAGGCGATACATAATTCTGTGAATCAACATGGCGGTTACGTCTGCTTCGTTTATCAGGCCAAGTAGCGTCTCCATCTATTTTTAGCCTGCTTCTCTGAACACCTTGGTAAGACCACGTGGGTTTGAAGAAGTGAGAGACCCAGAGTGAAAAGGGAGCTAATTACTCAGATAAATTATTTTATGACGAATATTTAATACGTCCTAGCTCTACAGACATAGCTCCCATGTTACCGCATAAACAAAGACGTAGTTCACTATAAACAAAGACGTAGTTCACTACGTAGATGTGGCAAGACCAAAGTTAAACACTGCAGAAAACGTTAGCGCGAGACAAAGTCAATCATATCGAAATGACACTCCCAAATTAAGCACTGTCAAAATGACACTCCCAAATTAAGCACTGTCAAAATGACACTCCCAAATTAAGCACTGTCAAAATGACACTCCCAAATTAAGCACTGTCAAAATGACACTCCCAAATTAAGCACTGTCAAAATGACACTCCCAAATTAAGCACTGTCAAAATGACACTCCCAAATTAAGCACTGTCGAAATGACACTCCCAAATTAAGCACTGTCGAAATGACACTCCCAAATTAAGCACTGTCGAAAAAGGTAACACGGGACAAAGTAAAGCACGTCGATATTGTTAAGAATGTAGCGAAATTATTAACAAAGAGTGAAAGTATCGTATATTACAGCAACAAAGAAATACAATAAGTACATTTTTTAAAAATTCCACCCAGAAGATAAAGATTCAGCACAAACACACAAACACGCACTATAAATAAGAGGAAGGAAAGGTAAAAAAGAGATTACATCAATTAAATATAAATTTGAGCTGACAGAGATCACACACAGAGATCACATGCAAAGCGTGTGGATGTCACACAGAGATCACAACAGGAAAGTGTGTAATGTCACACCCAGAGATTACATAAAGCACACAGGAGTCACACAATTACATTATGACGTTAAGCAAAGTACATCAAGCAAAAAATTAAGAAATAAAATATTCACAGAATGTCCTCAGAAGCAAAGAAACTAATACGCTTCTCTGTGAGATCAATTACAGAGATACTGCCAGTGAGGAAATAATCACACAGCAATCACACCTACAGACTAATATGATAAAGATACTGCCAGTGAGGAAATAATCACACAGCAATCACACCTGCAGACTAATATGATAAAGATACTGCCAGTGAGGAAATAATCACAAAGCAAATCATACCTACAGACTAATATGATAAAGCTGCTGCCAGTGAGGAAATAATCACACAGCAATCACACCTACAGACTAATATGATAAAGCTACTGCCAGTGAGGAAATAATCACACAGCAATCACACCTACAGACTAATATGATAAAGCTACTGCCAGTGAGGAAATAATCACACAGCAATCACACCTACAGACTAATATGATAAAGTATATGGAATCTAAACACAATTAAGCAAATGAATTACGCACTGAAATTATGTTAAGTATACATAAATTGCTCCCATGAAGCTGATCATATTAAAATACCGCACCAATGTAGAGAGAAAATTGATCAATTAAGAAATAATCACATAGAGATTTAACTGATTAGGAGATAAAGTTAATCCCGTAGAGATCGCATTGATTAAGAGATTTGGCTAATCACATACAGACTTCATCAACGAAGAAATAAAGTTAACTGCAAAGAAATCACACCAGTCACCAGACCGAGTGCGTCATGGAGATATCACATTCAGTGTGTTTCATCTTACTCCCTGAGTCAGTCAGTGCATAATGTAGCAAAGGGAAATTTTTTTCCTTTTTTTTTTTAAAATTAGCTTTTAGCTGATTGACTGTTATTGTTAGAGAATAAAAATGGTAGTGTTTAGGTGTTAGGGGATATCCTAGGGAACTGTGACATGATCCTCTATTCTCTGTACAATTACCACTGAGACTAACTCTCCTTCTATTCTCTGTACAATTACCACTGAGAGTAACTCTCCTTCTATTCTCTGTACAATTACCACTGAGAGTAACTCTCCTTCTATTCTCTGTACAATTACCACTGAGAGTAACTCTCCTTCTATTCTCTGTACAATTACCACTGAGACTAACTCTCCTTCTATTCTCTATACAGTAACCGCATAGTCAAACCCTGACTTCTGTCATCAGTACAGCATTTACACTCTAACTCTCCTTCTATCATCATGTACAGTAAGTACACAAAATAACTTTCCTACCTTCAGTTTAGAAATGTGTTTAGCTCTAGTGTTTCAAGACAAGTCCATTTACTGACATAAACATAACATTCTATATAAAAACAGCTAAATAAAATGGTCTTCAAATAGACAAAATAAAATTAGACTAGATCTTGCTTCTATCCTCATTACAACTGCTACATAGACTAACTGGGAAGATACATCTTGCTAAATAGACTAAACGGGAAGACAACTCATATTCCTGACAAGCCGTGTTAGAAAATGTTATGTTATCATGACTAAGAAATACGTATATATGTGCAGATGGTATTGACTACAACCTCATCAAGATAAAGGAATGCAGATCTGTGTGCACTTCAAGTTAAAACTTTTATAACATAATCAATAAAGCTCTATGTGCACTTGAAGTTAAAACTTTTATAACATAACCAATAAAGCTCTGTGTGCACTTGAAGTTAAAACTTTTATAACATAACCAATAAAGCTCTGTGTGCACTTCAAGTTAAAACTTTTATAACATAATCAATAAAGCTCTATGTGCACTTCAAGTTAAAACTTTTATAACATAACCAATAAAGCTCTGTGCGCACTTCAAGTTAAAACTTTTATAACATAACCAATAAAGCTCTGTGTGCACTTCAAGTTAAAACTTCTTACATCATCAATAAAGAGATGCAATTGTGTGTGCATTAAGACTTTAAAACTTGTCTTAATTATCAGAGAGGGATACAACTGTGTGTGCATTAAGACTTTAAAACTTGTCTTAATTATCAGAGAGGGATACAACTGTGTGTGCATTAAGACTTTAAAACTTGTCTTAATTATCAGAGAGGGATACAACTGTGTGTGCACTTGAACTTAAAACATACCCTACTTAGGATAACGTTGGGTCTGTCCCGTAGCAATTCCTGTTTTGTTTTGTTTTTCAATACCCAATGAATATTGTAGCATTTGCTACTGTAGACATTTTTGAAAAAAAAAGTGTTCGGTTTCTTTCACTCTCTTTATTACTAGTGTTCATTACTTGACTTCAACTTCACTTCTCTGTCATTTAAGTATTTAGTGCTATTCTGTCACCGCAGTGTGACTTTGGACAAAGTAGTAATCCATTTTCTGTATCTAGTTTTGTCCGTCGGTCATTCAAATGCATAAGGTTGTGACAATAGCTCGATCTTAGGCTGCAGAGTGCGAGAGGTATGAGTGTGTGTGTGTGGGGGGGGGGGTGCGTGTTACCACCACCACCATCTGTACGCTACAGACATCTCTTGTCATGGTGATGCATCATTATGTTCAGTACGAGTGCTCATGTTAAATGTCAGGTCCTGTAATAATAAATATTCGGTACACTCGAACTTTTGTTGATAAATCCATATGAAGTAATATCAGACACACGTCACACGTGTATTAAACAAAGTATAAACATTTCTTCACGTCACCTGCTCTGAAAGGTTCGCATACAATTTACTTTTATAATTCATGTCATTCTGTGAGAGAGGTGTACAGCACTTTAAAGTAAATTAAGAACAGCTCGCCTGCAATTGTATAATTCATGTCATTCGGTGAGACAGCTGTACAGCACTTTAAAGTAAATTAACATCAGCTCGCCGGCAATTAACTTGTATAATTCATGTCATTCGTGGGAGACAGCTTGTGGCGGAGTAAATTTGCCTATCCCTATTTTAAAATTTAATTGTTATATATATAATTGTTATAATTGTTAAATTATCAGAGAAATCCTACCTTGGACACTCTTTACCAACGGTATTTTTGAAAGTGTCTGAGTTGGAAGTAAACAACTAGAGTTGAGAATATGCTAGAAATTGCTGATGTAATGCAAACTAGTTCAACTGGGTGAGTAGGTTTTATTATCCAAGTGTTCTGTCTATAAAACTGTTTTAATAAATATTATCATTCTATCAATCAGTGGTACACAGCACAATAACAAAAAATAAAACGTCATTTCTAATCTTGCTTGGATAATTATCATTCTCTGAGGAAGACAATGATACATTGTTTCACTGTAGTAGCAAGATTAGTCTAGAGCTGAACGTGGGCATTTCTGTAAGACAACAGAGACTCTGTGCTTTCTGTCTGAAGAGTAGTAGCAAGGGCAATCTAGAGCTAAAAGTGGGCATGTCTGTAAGACAACACAGACTGTGTGCTTTCTAGGGGAAAAGGTATTATTTACATTTAGGTCATATAAAATATGTTGTCTTATTCGTGAAGGGTGCGAGATGTGTGAATAATACATGCTAGCACCATTCATTGCACCCTGCTATCTTCTGGTATTCGACAAGGTACTGTTCTTACTCTTTTACCTTTTAGTGTTCCACATGGTTCTTTTGTCCCCATTACCGCTGCAATATCACTGTTTTATGTTTAAGTAATGGTCGCGGGTCACATGTTGGGAACCACTACAATGTCACTATATTATGTATAAAATTGTGGCCGCGAGTCACAATTTGGGAACCATTACAATGTCACTATATTATGTATAAAGTTGTGGCCGCGAGCCACATTTTGGTAACCACTACAACGTCACTATATTATGTATAAAGTTGTGGCCGCGAGCCACATTTTGGGAATCACTACAATGTCACTATATTATGTATAAAGTTATGGCATTTATGAACGCTAATTGAAGCAATGTAAAAACATTTACTATCATAAAGCCATTAAAAAAAAAAGTCTGACAATTGGTAACTATACACTGCATATTAGGCCAAGCCAAGGTCACAACAGAATGACCAGATAGATAGTCGGACAGATGGTTCACTTGTTATTTAATCATATCTGGTCAGGTGTGTTCAGCGAATATTATGAATAGTAATTGTCACGAATGAGCAGATGACTTTAATTAGTTACAAGAGAAACATTGAGATCACCTGGAGCACAGTTAACACAGTGGAGAAGCCCATGAATAAATAATTTGTTAATTAAATAAGTACGATGTTAATTAATAAATATTTTGTTAATTAATAAATACTTCGTTAATTAAATAAGTACTTTGTCAACTAAATAAACAATTTGTTAAATAATAAATACTTCGTTATTTAAATATAATTTGTTAATTATATAAGTACTTTGTTAATTAAATAAATAATCCACTAATTTAATAAGTACTTTGTTAATTAATAAATAATTTGTTAATTAAATAAATATTACACTCCTTGGTTTTTTAATTTTAAATAGTTTGGTTCTTTTATCTCATAATCACTAAATAATAGTATGTAGCATATAATTCGTAGATGATCTTCAGAGTGATATATTGTGCATGTTGGCTGTGTAGTCGACTGTTGTGTCTGTCTTCCCACGCCTCCTCATGGCCAGAGGAATGTAGGTTAGATCCCCTAAAGAGGACTGTTAGCCCAGGCATTGAATGTAGAGGATGGGGTGGGGACTGATTTGTAGAGGTGGGTCAAATTAACCGGATGCAATGTAACTGTATATGAACATTTGAGTTCGGCTCAAGATGTACGTGAAACTGTGGTCAAAACCCCAGATAGGTATTTACCACATAAGCCAAATCTTTTCCCACTGCGCCATGCCATTGGGAAAGGTTGATGAGTGAATGCAAGAATATAGTGGTTTTAAGCAAGAATATAGTGGTTTTAAGCAAGATTTGTGTATTGGCAAGAATATAGTGGTTTTAAGCAAGATATGTGTATTGGCGAGAATATAGTGGTTTTAAGCAAGATATGTGTATTGGCGAGAATATAGTGGTTTTAAGCAAGATATGTGTATTGGCGAGAATATATATGTTGATTCACAATAATAATTGAAATGTAATATTACATAGAATGTTGAAGATTTCTTATTTCTTATTGTAATTAATTCTTTGAAATGATTCTTAATGTGAATCAGTTGTGGGATAGGCCATATATGAATGAATAATGTTAATTAATTAAGAGGGAGAGATAATGTAGTCAATTCTAGAATGAATAATGTTAATTAATTAAGAAGGATATATAATGTAGTCAATTCTAGAGTGAATAATGTTAATTAATTATGAGGGATATATAAATGTAGTCAATTCTAGAATGAATAATGTTAATTAATTAAGAGGGATATATAATGTAGTCAATTCTAGAATGAATAATGTTAATTAATTAAGAGGGATATATAATGTAGTCAATTCTAGAATGAATAATGTTAATTAATTAAGAGGGATATATAATGTAGTCAATTCTAGAATGCAGCATGAAATAATTTTCTAGTAACTATATAATTACTTGTCCCATAACGTAAACGATAGTATTCATTAAAGTGGCTGTAGAGTACATTAGTCCATTAAAGTCAAATTCATAATTAATAATTCAGTTAGTTAATGCTGTGACAGGGTCGTTAAAATAGCTCCACATATAACATTGATAAACAAAAGTCTGTACTTCCCGAGATGTTATTATTGTTCATCAGCAGTGCTCGTTCTTGAGGGAGGCTGTTATTATTGTTCATCAGCAGTGCTCGTTCTTGAGGGAGGCTGTTATTATTGTTCATTAGCAGTGCTTGCTCTTGAGGGAGGCTTCTTTCCATGAAGAGGTGTTGTATGAGGATGAGTAGTGCAGTCACCAATAAATCAGCAAGTCTGATATTTGTAGCTTGTAATGCAAAATTTGGACAGACGCAAGTCTGATATTTGTAGCTTGTAATGCATAAGTTGGACAGACACAAGTCTGATATTTGTAGCTTGTAATGCATAAGTTGGACAGACACAAGTTTGATATTTGTAACCTGTAATACATAAGTTGAACAGACACAAGTTTGATGTTTGAATCTTGTAGTGTAAAAGTTGGACAGACGCAAGTTTGATATTTATAACTTTTAGTGTACAATTTGGACAGACAAGTTTGATACTTGTAACTTTTAGTGTATATGTTGGACAGACAATTTTGATATTTGTAACTTTTAAGTTGGACAGACACAAGAAACACGGCATATAAACCTTTAGACAGTTTTAGATTGTCTGAGAGTTTTGTGAACTCCTTACTATAATACGCCTTTTAAGCAGTCAATGTTCAGCTATAGGAACTCCTTACTATAATACTCCTTTTAAGCAGTCAATGTTCAGCTATAGGAACTCCTTACTATAATACTCCTTTTAAGCAGTCAATGTTCAGCTATAGGAACTCCTTACTATAATACGCCTTTTAAGCAGTCAATGTTCAGCTATAGGAACTCCTTACTATAATACGCCTTTTAAGCAGTCAATGTTCAGCATATAGGAACTTGCGAAGTCATGACTAACAGGAAGGATGCAGGAATCAAACAAGCAAATCGTTCATATCTTACAAGACAAAATGAAAATCGTGGAACCAGTTAACTTTAATTAATTTTTATCTTTACAGAAAATAATTCGTTTATTGATTTTAAGAAATATTTTGCAGCTCAATCATCTTCAAGAATCTTGATGAAAGGAGTTGGAAACATGAAGAAATCAGCACTCGATGCATTGAAGTGATTATTTACAAGGTTTTCTTTGACTTTTAAAAAAGTAGTTCTTAATAATTGACTTTCTTTTTTTTTAAAAGTAGTTCTTAATAATTGACTTTCTTCTTTTTAAAAAGTAGTTCTTAATAATCATTTCCTGAAATTCTGATTAATTAATTAATTAGTTTTCTTTTAATTTTATAGATTAAATAACTAAATGTGCCCTCAAGTATATCTATATATAAACGTGATCCGAAGGTCTGCACTTAACAATGTGATATGTGTTTGTAGGAACATCTTTAAGGAAAGGAACATGGCAGGAATGCGTGTTTGGCGTGTTTGTAGGAACATCTTAAACAAAAGGAACGTGACAGGAATGCGTGTTTTTCCTCCACGCATTTAGAAGATAAAGTTACTGATATAGTAATGCGTGTTTGTCCTCCACGCATTTAGAGGATAAAGTTATTGATGTAATAATGCGTTTGTCTTCCACGCATTTAGAAGATAAAGTTACTGATATAGTAATGCGTGTTTGTCCTCCACGCATTTAGAGGATAAAGTTATTGATGTAATAATGCGTTTGTCTTCCACGCATTTAGAGGATAAAGTTATTGATGTAATAATGCGTGTTTGTTCTCCACGCATTTAGAGGGTAAAGTTACTGATGTAGTAATGCGTGTTCTATCTGTACGATACGCTGAGGATTAAGGCACTGCGGTTGTAGTGTTTATCTGTAGGAACATTTGAAGAACATATATTTTTATTTGTACATTTTCTCTTTACAACACCAGCTATTATTTTACATTTCAACGCTTCATTTTCGTTGTCGTAGTCATATTTTCTTAATTAATCCATCCAGTAATCAGTTGCACTTGAATATTTCGCTTGTCCATGTAAAACTTTCATTGCTGCATTTCGTAGGAATGTTTGCAATAGTGAATACAGTTGCAATCTTTAGGAATGTTTGCAATAGTGAATACAGTGGCAATCTTTAGGAATGTTTGCAATAGTGAATACAGTGGCAATCTTTAGGAATGTTTGCAATAGTGAATACAGTGGCAATCTTTAGGAATGTTTGCAATAGTGAATACAGTGGCAATCTTTAGGGATGTTTGCAATAGTGAATACAGTGGCAATCTTTGCTCTAAGCCAAGATGAAAGGGCAGAAATGACTATACCAGTAGTAATAATTGCTACCAAGATGTTAATCTCGAATTATTATATTATTTCTTGAGCATGTTTAGACAGCTTCATGCAAGTAAAAGGTCAAGGATTAATTTATTAATATCGTTGATGAACATTATAGTACACAATAGAAAAACAAATAAATAAAATAAAACAATTCTTGAGTATGGCCAAAAGCGTGTTCACAATGACTTTTACTGGCGTATGCTTGCACTTGTACACAAAACACACACACACACACACACACACACACACACACACACACACACACACATACACACACATACACACACACACACACACACACACACACACACACCGTCTATCGCACAGAGCCACAATACTCCACACGCAAACTACGCACAAACATGCATACCAAACAGGAAAGAAAAGTCCGTTAGATTTATTTTGTATTCACACTTCAGTAAATATTTTATTGTATGATACTGGCTGTACAAATAAAGAAAATGACAGTGAAAAAAATAACTCTCTGCTTTGTAACAAATTATGTAGATAAGAAAAGTATATGTACAACATGCAAGAACGATGTGAACAGAACACCGAAATTGAATTAAAACGGAAAAGTAAAGACTGTTGTAGTCTCTAAGCACACTACTTTTCAGCTTATCAGCCCGAGTGCAGCGTGGATCTGGAAGAGCAGAGAGGCGTTGTGCTGCAAGTACTGGTACACACGCATCAAACCTAAAGGAGGTCAGATTATAGCCAATCGTCTACTCCGCACCAGACCACAAAACGACAGACACAGATCTGACAAGAAGAGTGACAATCCAAAGCTGCCTTCCTATTAATTCCTATCGCCTTGGTGTAAACACTGCGCTTCGAGTGAAGATGTGGGGTAGTTATGCCGAGTGTAGGGTAGTCACATGTTGCAGCCTTCACGCACGCTGCCCTTACCGAAACACAAGACAGAAAACAGTGACACTTTCAAGCACCAATAACCAATCGACTGCAGATTGCATTAACCCTTTCAGTGTGAACAGGTTATTTAATCCAGTCCACGCGTACATTACTTAGTCTAGCCCAAGAGCACAGGCTACCTAACTCTATCTAACCCTCTAATCAGTAAGTGGATGATTGGTGAACGCGTACACATTACTTAGTCTAGCCCAAGAGCACAGGCTACCTAACTCTATCTAACCCTCTAATCAGTAAGTGGATGCAGGTTACATGATTGGTGAACGAGTACAGATTATCTAATCGGTGAAATAGCACATGCTACCTAACCTAGTCAATAATTACTGTTTACCAAATCAGTCAAATAGCACATGCTACCTAACCTAGTCAATAATTTCTGTTTACCGAATCAGTCAAATAGCACATGCTCCCTAACCTAGTCAATAATTACTGTTTACCAAATCAGTCAAATAGCACATGCTACCTAACCTAGTCAATAATTACTGTTTACCAAATCAGTCAAATAGCACATGCTCCCTAACCTAGTCAATAATTACTGTTTACCAAATCAGTCAAATAGTACAGGTGACCTGACCCAGCCAATAATTACTGGCTACCTAATCAGTCTATAACTACAAATTACATAATAAAATCATGAATACAGTCTGCATAACCTATTTACTGAGCTAACGATGCGTAACCCATTTACTGAACTAACGATGTATAACCTATTTACTGAGCAAAGGATGCATAACCCATTTACTGAACAAAGAATGCGTAACCCATTTACTGAGCAAAGGATGCGTAACCCATTTACTGAGCAAAGGATGCAAAAGTACAGGCTGAGTACAGGCTGCCCAATCTAGTCAACGAGTGAAGGCTACGTAACTTGTTACTAAATACAGACTACCTTGCTTATTGAGTACAGTCCGCCTAACTTAGTCACTGACTATATGCTACCTAACCTAATTATTGAATACAGGCTCCTAACTCAGCTACTGAGTACAAGCTACCAGGTTCTTTCAATGAGTGCAAACTCGATAACCATACACTGAGTGCGGATCCCAAAGCCAGTCCTAACAACTAACTGATTCACTATACACCTCATTAATTTTTAAATACGGTACATAAGTAATATACCCATGTGCACGCAAATGAATATGCATAAACCAGAATACAAAAGTACCCTATAAACAACCAAACAAGAAAATATCAAAAGACAAAAACCGCATAACCACACACATAATGAAATTAACCATTTAACCAAACATGCTTACGCCTTAAGATTTCAAACTTGTTATAAGCAGTTTTCTTTTAATTTATGTGGCATATCTATTGTCAAGTTAACGTATAGAACACTGTCATTACTTCAAACACTCAAATTTAAAACAAACTTTCCTCAAGTCATCAAAAAAGAACAAGAAACCAAATGAGCCCATAACAAATTAAGAAAAGGTGGTTTTACTCTGATAAAAAAAAAAAGTTATTTGTACTCTGCAATGCTCCGTCCGACCAAAGTTGATGTATGCTACAATGCTAAAGTGAAAAAGAAAAAGGTTTTATTCAGATCAAACAAAAATTGGGTTTCACACTATGACTCAGGTCAAATAAAGAATGGTTTTACATTGCATTACTTAGCTCCAATAAAAGTTAGATTTGCACACACAAATTATAAAAAATATATATATAAATAAGGAATTAATGAAAAGTGAGTGCGAGAAGGAAAGATAAAGAAGGATAAAGAAATATATATATTAGTAAATAAAGAATTAATGAAAAGTGAGTGCGAGAAGGAAAGATAAAGAAAGATAAAGAAATATATATATTAGTAAATAAGGAATTAATGAAAAGTGAGTGCGAGAAGGAAAGATAAAGAAGGAAACATAAGAGGAGTTCAGGTAGAAACATGAGATGGTGAAAGGGGGGAAACATGAGAAGGGTGAGGGAGGGAACAAAAGGACGAAGGGGGAACATTAGAGGGGTGAAGGGAGAACTCGAGAAAGGTGAGGGGCAAGAAAAAAGAAAGCGATCCGTCTATAAACTAAAAATAATAAATAAAAGAAATATATTTGCATTAATATATATTAAATGAAAAGGTTCTACAAAGTACATACCTAGAACATATTATTTATATATTTATGTGTATGCATGTGTGTGTAAACAAGTTATATCTAATCATATTACAGTTGTCTCATTAAGGAATTAAAGAAACAGCACTTGTCTACCATCTTGAACTCTACTGCTTGGTAGATCTGTGTGGAGAACTCCAAAACAATTTGTAAAAGATGTACTGAGGCGCCTTTAACCCCATAAGTGGTGCATACAAAAGTTATGCACACAATTTGCCTTTAACCCCATAAGTGGTGCATACAAAAGTTATGCACACAATTTGCCTATAATCCCATAAGCGGCGCATACAAGCCAGTTAATCTTACAATGCGTTGGGGTGCCTTTAAACTCCATATATGGCGTATGCATAAATGTTATTCACACGATTTAATGGGATACATTATAAACCCCATAAACGGTGCATACATTATGAATTGAGAAACAAGAGGAGGATAATGGCCAACCAGCCTTATTGTAAATACAGATTGTAAACAAAAAGGGAGGTCAGCGATAGAACACCGAATAAAAGGGACAGAACTAATACGATTGCCGTAGCTCCGCTCACAAATACACAGGCACAGGAAGTCTTAAGGAGCGTGTGCAAATTCTTCAATTTTGTTTTTAAAGAGAATAAAATCAGTGAAAGCTTTGCACTCGGCACTTAGGATTTTGTGTGCTTGTGTTCAAAATCGATACAAGAAATGACGTGAGCGCGAGTACTCACTCTGTACAAAATGCAAATGAATATGGCTTGGATTTTTCGTGACATACAAAATCAATAATTACAGGCATTTCAATTTATTTATATATATACAACGGTTTAATATACACACAGTACCAAAAACAATTTCTGTACAGTTAACGTATGAAAACGTCTTTTGAAATTCTTAAATTTTAAAATTTGTATATAACGTCAATCTGGAAGAATTTTGTTGACAGTTTATTGCACGAAACAAAACCGCTAGATTAGAACAACAAAAAAAAAACCCCAACAGCAATAGATCTTATAGTAAATATATATTAATAGGATGATACATCCTGATGTAGCATTGTGACATTCAAACATAACAACGTCATTAACACCTTTATTGAAATAAAACATCATAGTGTAGGCCTATATTTTATTTTAAATAAAAACAATCGGGCACATACGCATGCAACTTTCAATCGACACTGAAACATTACATAACGCAATCAGTGTGGCAAACGATTTTCACTGATTTCGCAGGTAATGTATTTAGAAGGAGTTTTCCTCTATTTTTTTTTTTAATTAACAGTAATAGGCATGGCAGTGAAGTTCGAACATTACTGATTGGCCATTTACTGACTGTCCAATTACTGATTGGCCATTTACTGACTGTCCAATTACTGATTGGCCATTTACTGATTGTCCAATTACTGATTGGCCATTTACTGATTGACCATTTTCAGTAAGGTTCTATTGCTATTACAGCAATTTCAGTCATGAGCATATTAAAGTGTTTGTCATCATTGGTAAAAAGGGCACTGCTTTTATTCGTTTTTCCATCAGTAAAGATAATGACAACATTTTTGTCATTCCCATTTATAAGCGCTACAGTAAACGTGCCATTCAAAGCGGTAACTCTGGTCGCAGCAGGCACCTCAGTCTGGCAGCCAAGAACAGCACACTGGGAAAGCAGCTGGCTCGAGTGTGAAAACTTGTCTCAGTTCTGTTTACCACTAACTCAGTCTGGCAGCCAAGAACAGCGCGCCGGAAAAGCGTACGGCACAAGGGTGTTTACACTTTAAGATCTGTCTCAGTACCAGTCGTACACAGACTGAAGAAAGAAGCCAAAAATCACACATTTCGAAGTAAGCGACACAAGTGTATTTACATTTTAAAACTTGTCTCGGTACTACTTTTTATTGATTGAATCTATCAGGGAAACAAACAACAACAAAAAAGCAACCCCACTTGGATACCTCACAAAAACATATAAATAAACTTAAAGACTTGTCTCATTAATATTTTACTCCGTCATTCAAATTAGGTGATGTAGATGGGATAAATTACATTTTAAAAAAAATCTTTCAGCAGCGTAATTGTGTTTCTAACATTGAAACAACGAAATAGCTTCATGCAACGAAACAAAGGATATGATATTTCGTCAGTCATGGGATAAGAGTGTCAATGAACAAGTGCAAATATTTACAGTCAGTGTCTGCTTAACCAGTTGTCTCCGCAAGAGGTGGAGGGCTGTGGCAACAAAGACGTTGCATCTATTTTTAGTTGGCCGTTAGATGACAGACATTCATTTTTATTGGTTTTACTGCTCTATAGGAATATCTGAAAACCAGTCGATGCTTCACTAAGGTTGTCTGTAACTCTTTATATCATAATACAAATGTTTTCATGCTTGGAGAATTTTGCTCTAGTGACAGGGCTTGAGTGACGTAATGAACGTGTCTTAATGCAGAGATAATTTTTTTGTTTGTTTTTGTATAGTGATCGTGTTTGAATAACTTATACCTTACATAGCTCACTCTGAGTAGAAGTAACTTATACCTTACATAGTTCACTGTGTGTATAGGAATAACTTATACCTTACATAGCTAACTGTGTGTAGAAGTAACTTATGCCTTACATAGCTCACTGTGTGAGAAGTAACTTATACCTTACATAGATCACTGTATAAATTATACCTTACTCAGCTCAATGAGTGTAGAAATAACTTAAATAACTTGTATCTTACATAGCTCACTGAATGTAGAAATAACATAAATAACTTATATATCTTACTCAGCTCAGTGAGTATAGAAATAACTCATACTTCACTGTTTGTAGAAATAAATTAAACCTTCCTCGTCTTACTGTGTGCAGAAAGCACTCTAGTGAAATGGTTTGAATGTCAAGTAACCTGCATGTCTTACTAAATGTAGAATGTTATCACATGATTTGAATGGTTGACTCCTACAAGCCTTAAAATGTGAAGAATTGTTGTTGTTATGATAGGGTATGACTATGTTAAATAACTTATAGTATGACTATGTTAAATAACTTATTTAGTATAACTGTTAAATAACTTATAGTATGACTATGTTAAATAACTTATAGTATGACTATGTTAAATAACTTATAGTATGACTATGTTAAATAACTTATAGTATAACTATGTTAAATAACTTATTTAGTATGACTATGTTAAATAACTTATTTAGTATGACTATGTCAAATAACTTATAGTATGACTATGTCAAATAACTTAGAGTATGACTATGTTAAATAACTTAGAGTATGAGTATGTTAAATAACTTATAGTAAGACTATTTTAAATAACTTATTTAGTATGACTATGTTAAAGAACTTATTTAGTATGACTATGTGAAATAACTTATTTAGTATGACTATGTTAAATAACTTATTTAGTATGACTATGTTAAATAACTTATTTAGTATGACTATGTCAAATAACTTATTTAGTATAACTATGTTAAATAACTCATAGTATGACTATATTAAAAATAAGTTATTTAGTATGACTATGTTAAGTAATTTATAGTGTGACTATATTAAATATCTTATTTAGTATGACTATGTTAATTAACTTATTGCTATTAAAATAATCAAAATAATATATGTCAAAATATTAAGGAAATATTTCTATTCCTAAACCATCGA